>PDGT01000034.1:219373-258795 GCA_003671415.1 Megathymus violae
ATCACACTTTAAAAAAAAATAAGAAATTACAAATTTCCAAAATTTCGATCGCTACATTTAAAAAAAAGGACTCAAAAACAATGCTTGTTAAAAATTCGATGTTACCGAAAGCCGAAACCATGGAAATCCATATTGGTGATATAACGGGTGCATCTTTAAAAACTCCATTATACTCCTCTAAAATACTAATCAGTACCCAGAAATATACTGATTTGAAAAAATTGGTAGAGAAACAAGCTATTCCCAGAAGATTTGCGGATGAGTATTTGAAGTTAAAAGTCAGTAGCAAGAAAGCTGACTGTTTGCCTGATACTGACGTAGAAGACGATGATTGTTTTGTTCTTTAATACGTTAATTATAAGCGCGTTTCATTAGTTTTATGCCAAAATTTGCTAAATAAACCTATCCAATAATTTCAATATTGTTTTACTTTAGTGTTTAAGTTTAAATGTTTAAATTCTTTTTCTGTTCACTTTTAATACAATGTTGTTTTCTTGTAGTGTGGAGAGTGCAGGACTTAAATCAGTATTTCCATCGTCAAATAAGATGTTTATTACATTTACGACGTTTTTACGGTTTGTACAGGATAAATCTAATCAATTACACCACTTTTACTTTCTAAAAATTTTATAGAGTAACAGATTTTCATACATTTGGTGCTGCAGTTACAACCTTCTTGATGCCTGAAAAAAATACACTAAAGGGTGTAACCCACATAAACCACGTTTAAAAGCCATTTTAGGTTAAATTTAATTGAATTAATATAATCGGTTATATTTTTCAAATTTGCTGCCTAAATATCGTTGTCCTAGGTCGGGTAGAACGAGTTATGATTTTTTTTCTAGTTTATTAAATCATTTTTGGGCTCTCCTGAACAATTCCATTTTTGTCAGTTACGACCTTTTTGTTTTCCTGCGTCGATATGAAACACATCTCTATTAAATAATCTAAAAAACAAAATGTCGAATTATGAAAAATATCATGCATTATTACTTGTTTAAGTGAAAACAATTGAGAAAATCTATACTCAAGATGAAAAATTGCATTTTTCATAATGTCTATGGTGTGATGTCAGCCAATCCATATTTGGCCAGTGTACCATCGTAGTGGACTAAGGCCTTTATCTCTCACTTTGTCAGCAATATTAGAATCTAGCCATAGACTCGTAAGGCATCAGAGCAAGGCGAAGACTGAAAATGGACTATCCTCAGTACCACTCAATAACTATGGAAATTTTGGATTTCAAGAATACAGTTTGAGCTACTAATTTTTTTTTACATAAATGCTCTTTGATAAGGTCTCAATGGAAATAGAAATGCTTTTTGATAAGAGTGTGTCAGTAACTTTTTAAAGGTTACTTTCATCTGCATGCAGTAGAAGGACCAGAGGAGACAGGGGATAAAAAGTCTAAGACATTTAAAAGTAACAGTAACACTCCAGTAAAATATTAATGATTTATAAACTCCATCATACTTCAATATTATGGAATTTTGGTAATAAAAAACAACACCATTTTTGTGTTGGTTCACAAGTAATTTTTAATTTTCTCTAGAAGCTTGAAGTTGCATATTACAGACTTTTTCATTAAAAACGTGAGAGGACATTTCATTGTGAAGCCCTTACCTTGAACAAATATTCCTCCAGGTAACATTCTGGTGACATGTTTGGCGTGATCTGCAATCCATGCTTCTGATACCCCTGACAAATTTCGTACAACCTCTGTTTTCTCAGATGCATAGCTACTTTCTGAAGCCGTATCACCTCCCTTCTCTTCTGGCGTTCGCGCCAGATGGATTACATTTTCCCGAGCATTTGTTATCTATTAAGCATAACTACAGTTATATTAGATGTATCCCTTTAATTAATACGCTGAAATTAATTCTATAAACACATACCTGACCCAAAATCAACCCTATTACAAAGACTTCTTGCGAGGCATACTGCTCTAAATATTGAAGACAATATTCTGGGGAATATACTGTTCCAACCATGTTAGTTTTGCCAATGTTCCACTCACATATGTTTTGAATAGAGACGGAGATTACTAAGAATTTTATCTATCATATATTTCGCTTAAGTGCATACGTAGACTTTATTATAATAATTCACAATGCTTCAACAACAAATGTAATCGGTCAACATTTCATTTTCCATACTTCAAAAGTAAAAGATTTCAAGAATTAACTTTGATTTGACAGTTAACTTGACAAACTACGGTAGTGTCAATGATGATTAATATGATTTTGACATATTATAGACTAAATACAGTACAATACTTACGCATAACATAATGCTTAGACTAAATGCTTAAACTACACATAAACCAAGCGGCAAGGAACAGAGAAAAAATGCTCTTAAGACGTACAACTCGACCTATTAATATGCCTACAGCACGAATCTCGGTTACTGCTAACATTATCTACACAGACTACATTTGTATATACCAGGAGTCGATAATCTTTTGAGTTGCAAGAGTTAAAAATTACAATTTACAAAATTTCGAAGTTTTTAAAGACACACAAAAATTTTTCTTGCCCAAAATAAATAGTACTGCATATATAAAGATTTTTAATAAAAAAAAATCTATCTATTCATCAGAAAAATATCTATATTCATGTATAAGTAGTGTTTTTTCACAACAAATTAGATAATATACTATATCGGGTATTATTAGATAATCACTTATTATTTAAGTTAAAAATTGAAACTATTTAACATTTACTTACAACACTAACTTGCACTTTAATAACATACATTTGAACAAACAATTTCAATGGGAGCGTTGGCTTTGCATGGTTTTAGAAAGTGTGAATAAATTTGACTCATAACTTGTTCTTTTGAGTTTCAAACACGACTCTACATTTTCATTTGTTAGTTGGTTTCTTACTTCACTTTTAATTATATTCATGCAAGAGTACGCTTGCTCGCACATATATGTCGACCTGAAGATAGTCAGCACTCCAAATGCCCATTTCTTCACCTCACTGTAGCAATCTGGAAGACTATTCCATGCGTTGATTATATTGGAAAGATGGAAATGGTGCCTAATCCTCGTTGATCGATTCAGAACCATTTTTACCTTTTTTTTATATAAAATAAATAATATTTGCGTATGGAACTAAAGACCCGCAGCTTCACATCCAAAGTGCCGCAGGTTGCTAACCCCTGGCATATACTGATAATTATTAATGTTCGAGTGCGAGCGATAAATGAGGTAGAATCAATTTTATAATAATAGTACGTATCATAACACAACAGAAAATTTGAAAGAAGGGAAATGCAAACAACATGTTCACTTTAAATTATTATATCATTTTTTCTTTTTGCACCCACGCAAGGAGAAAGGGCTACCCTCTAGAGATCCTCCATGCTCGGGAGGGAGGTGGTGAATGCTCATGCATACCAACACAGCCGGTTGCGCTGGTTATGTGAATCCCACGATGTACCTAGGTGCCTACTCACAAAACACGGTGGTGTTTAGTGGGTAGGCACTTGAAGTCGACTTTGGCCTTGCGGATTCTAAGCCTTCATATCATTAATAATACTTTGGTATTATGATTTGAATTTATTCTTAAATTGTAAACGTTTTAAATAGTCACTATCTTTACAGTTTATTAAAATTAAAAAAAATATACACTCCTTCGCAAACAATACTGGCGGTTTTTTTTTAATGTTAATAGCCGACAAACGAGCAGACAAGCCACCTGATGGTAAGTGGTCACCGTCGCCCATGGACATCAGCAAGACCAAAGGTATCACTGATGCGTTGTCGCCCAAGAAATGGGAAGAAGGTTAGAAAGAAGGTACTGGCTCTCAAGCTCCCAGCCGGAACACGAAGAGTCGTTTGGCGGCTGACTCAGGACGGAGGATGGTAGCTAGCCAGGCAGGCTTCAAGGAAAGATAATAATACCAGTAATAATATTGATGACTTAATAATAATACTGATAATATAATCCATACGCGAAGCCCTACCACTAAGCAGCTGACTTTTGTCACCTCTTACGATCCCCTGTTCTGCCAGCATGGGATTGGGGGTAGTATTCTAAGCCGCCCCAATACGGCTTTTGATTTTTCAAGATTATTGGTAAGAATTTAGTTATAAAGAGGTTTTAATAACCAAATTATGTTTCTGGCACTTAATAAAGAGTCTGGTCATGGAAAAAATTTATTCCAAATTCAAAACTTCATTTTTTTAAATAATAACCTTTTTTCAGTTTGTGACTTTTTACGGGTTTGCGGTTTAAAGGTTATCAGGCAACTAAAACTAACATTTCGTTATTTTTAATAGAATAATTTATGTTTGTCGCATAATCCTGCCTTATTGTGACTTGAAACAGATATCTTGGTGTCTATTATAAAAACAGAAATTGCAATAAGAGCTAGTAAAATTATAGCACTGCTGGAAGAACGTTGTAGCCAATCTTACTTCTCACAACGATTAAACGTGAGTTGTTCAACCGTCCAAAGCACCTGGACCAAGAGACATATTCCGTTCAGAGAAGGCAACCTTCTGGGAGAAAACGTTGCTCACAACTACGAGACGACTGCTTTTTAATGACTTAGGCGCTGAGGAACCGCAAATGCAGTTACATAGATCTCAAAAGAAACCTTGAAGAGGCACGAGGAGCATAAGTTAGCCTATGAACTGTGAGGAGGAGGCTTTTAGCGCATGATATACGCGGTCAACGACCAGGTCGGGGTTCCAAAAAACTCCGTGAGCACCGGATTGTTCGATTGAGGTTCGCTAGAAATTGCCTATCTTGGGCACTAGGTAACTGGAGTAGCGTACTTTTCTCCGATGAGGCTCAAATTTGTCTGTATGGTGAGGACTGACATCGGCGAGTGTTACGAAGACCAAGGGAACGCTATGCCGACGTGTGTTTTGAAGAAATCACTCCTTATGGTGGAGGTAGCGTTTTGTTTTAGGCGGGCGTAAGTTCCAGCTATCGTACCGAGATAGTATTCATTGAAAATGGCTCGCTAAATGCGCAAAGGTACATAACAGAAATCTTTTGCCATTTACATCGACGATAATGCTCAGGCACACCGTTCTGGCGACGTAGATGTTTATATGCAAGAGGTCGGTATTATTCGTTTGGATTAACCAGCGCGAAGCTTTGACCTTAACCCCGTTAAGTAAACCAGGACCCTCCTAAAAAGGAGAGTACGAGCTGTCCAACCATCCATACAAAACATCAGGGAGCTTAAACGTGTGATCTCGGCTTAGTGGGAACACATTCCACAGGACACCATCAAAAGCAAAGTGGGAAGCATGCCAAGACGATTACATGCCGTAATCGCTGGAAGGGAAGGTCGTACTCGTTATTGATTTTTTTATGTTTTTTTATTATAATACTTTAAAAATACTGATTTCATTATAACCATAAAAATGACCATTTTAACACGGCTCTTTGTTTACATTGACGAAAACACCGATTTCAGGATATAAGTCCTAAAAACTAGATTCTCATTGGTAATAAGAAATTTTTAGTCATCTAAGCTAATGTCATACTAAAAATATTAATATTATCCATAGAAAAGCCAATGACTGTAAGGTGCCCATTTTTTTTGCAAAGGAGTTTATATGTAATTTGATACTTTTCCGTTAGCCAGGCACAAGCGAAAATTCGCCAAATATAGAATTCGCCGGGCAAACTAGATACCCGGTACTCGCGTTCCGGTATGAGTGGAGGTAGGAGAGAGGGTTCAGTAATTCTTATTCTAAAAATTCCACGTCTAGAAAATGCTTATTTTTTTTTATCGAATTTTGTAATCGGAACCTAACAGTACTAAAACTTGAGATAATTCAGAAGCCGTTAAACTCAATATTTGCAAATAAGAATAATAATAAGGTAATATTTAGTAATAATCTTCAAAACAAATAAAGATATGGTGATCACAATAAATTAACAGATCAAACTGCGTAATGTATTATTCACTATAAAGTTTAACTCAAGTTATCTAAGTATTAAAAAAGCTACTATAGTATTTATTCAGGATATTCACCGACAAAATAAAAATGTTTCTAATGAACATAAAAAAAATATTACGCAGTTCCATAAATTCAAGAAATATATTTTCATTGTCTGCATTCAGTTAAGCACTGACCTTATCGTTATTGAAGTATCGTTGTTTATAGTTTAGTAACATCTATTTCATCACGTGTCAAATTTATTTTGCTGCATAGATCTTTTTACAATTTCGATTCGGTTCACTAGAAGTAGAGTAATTTATTTTTGTTTCAAATGCGTCGCAATAACTATTTAAAATCTGTCGGTTCCCGCCAAGCGGACCCAAACGGTGTATTATAATATAAATAGTATAACTATTATCATCTATGTGTAACTTTGATTATAGAAAACGAGATGTATAACGACGTCAAGAATCAACATGTCAACTGTTAAAGGACGTTTAGTGCTATAGAGTCTAACAACATTAGAAGTCAACTTGGTATGACATTGCTAAAATCCGAATGTGACAAAAAAAATTCCTAACCGGTTGTGACCATATTACGATTTTGATTTTTTCATAGATAACCATAAATTTACGAGATAACCAAAATGATTGTATATTTCTTGTGGAAAATACTATAAAAAGAATTTTACTGCAAATTTCCTCTCACTCGTAAACGAAACAAAGCAACTTATGCGTGCTTTAAAAGTAAAATATAACAATAGTTTAATTACTGCCTGTGTGGTAATTTTTTCAAGTAACTTTGGTCAGCTCTGATTTTTATTTTAGGTTTAAATTCTAATAAAAACTTTAAAGACATTTGCATTTACTATTTTACTGGCACTGCGTGACATCACTAAAACAGTATATAGGTTATGTTAATAGTGATGGTGGTTAAGTGGCCATTGTGGCCTGTGTAAAATGAAATATGCCAAACAATTGGCGTATTTTTATGGCATTGGTAATCGGTGACGGCATTTTGGGCTACTGATGTGCTCCATGTGCTCGTTTGAGTCATGTCTCTCACTTGTGGGGCGAGGCCCTCGAGAAAAATGGGGAGGAATTCGCAGTCTCCCTCGATATCTCGAAGGCTTTCGACAGGGTCTGGCACGCTAGCCTGTTAAGCAAACTTCCAGAGTATGGTATTTCCTCTGGCCTTATCGTTTGGATAAAGGACTTTCTGAGCGAACGGTTTCTCCGAGTTGTCGTCTATGGTTGTTCGTCGCAATCGACGGCTACCAATGCCGGAGTTCCTCAGGGGTCCGTTCTGTCCGCTATTCTATTCCTGCTGCACATCAATGATCTACTCAAGCCCAGTATCTATGGGTATGCAGATGACAGCACAGTAGTGGAAAGATACCTTCCGAAACCTTGGGCTAGTAGAGATGAAATACAGTTCGAGAGAGAGGCCATGGTGGAACGTATGAATCTCACACTTCGTGCAGTGTCCGAATGGGGCGATGCCAATCTTGTGAAATTTAACGCAACCAAAACTGTCTGTTCTTAAAACGTGTCTGTTCAGCGCCAAGAGGAGCCCGTTCACCTTGGCTCCTACTTTTCAGAATGTATCCTTGGATTGCACTGACCGTCTTCAATTGTTGGGAGTTGAAGTTTCGTCGAACCTCAACTTTGGTCGGTTCATCAAGTCTAAGGCTAAAGCAGCTGCAAGGAAACACGGGGTCCTTGTGATGGTGAGACAGTACTTCACACCGAATCAGCTTTTAACCCTGTATAAAGCTCAGGTTAGACCTTGTGTAGAGTACTGTTGTCACATTTGGGCTAGTGCTGCCAAATGTCATCTATCTGCGTTGGACTCGAAGGAGAGGCGTGCAAAGAGGCTCATTGGTGACCCAGATCTGGTTGAAACCAATCTGCGAAGCCTTGAGCACAGGCGCAGGGTTGCCAGCCTCTCGGTCTTCTATAGGGTACATTTTGGAGAAGTGTGCACAGGAATTGTTCCAATTAGTTCCCCCATTGCCGTTCCTCCATCGGACAACTCGCCGTACGGCAGGTATCCACCCTTACGTAGTGAACGTACCACCTGCACGGACGACGCGGTTTGCGTCTTCATTCATCATGCGCACTGTAAAGGACTGGAATAACTTGCCCGCGTCGGTGTTCCCGGCTACTTACGATGTGGGAGTCTTCAAGAGGCGAGTGAATAGGCTATTTATAAGTTAGTGCGTTCACCATCTTAGACTTCATCACCATTTACCATCAGGTGGGATTGTTGTCAAGCATTAACTTATTTTATGTAAAGAAATAAAGAAAGAAATAAAACTGGTCAAAATGAGTTGGACCCGCGAAGCTTCGGAATCGATACTATAAACGTATGAAGGAGTTTCCACATTCAAATTGTAATTTATAAATTTTTAGGCTCAACAGTGTCAAACGTGGTGTAGATTTTTGTGTATTTTCTTCAATTAGGCTCTCGAGCCTTATATTAGTTATATCCCGGGATATACTGAGCAAAGGCTTTTAAATTTATGAAATACCAACAGTCTTCATTGACCCATCGTCTACTAAATTGTTATTGGAGGTCAGTTACTATTGTATCAAGGTATGTGACGAACCGACTTATCCGTGAACATTATTGCTCAGAACCTATGTTAAAACATGCTTGACACATAAAATTTTGTTTCGAACAGCTGCACACGTTTTGATGTTTTTGGGAAAGTAATACAAACAAATTATGTTATTATTTTATTTTATTTTTGTTATCCGTAGCCAACAGACACTGATAATAAGAGTGAATAAACTTATTAGATGGATACACACACATATTTTGTGTCAAATTATCAATTTTATCTAACCAGATATACAATCTTTAATTTATTTATTTTATTATTAAGTTTTTCAGCATCTATCCACTCTCTTGTGAAGGTATTTATGGTACGAAAATAATTACTTCGCAACTTAACTGTTAAAACCTATGTTAAGCACTTAAAAAATCTCATTTAAGTGATAAAACGTGCATGACATAGAACCAAACGTTTCTGATTACAGCGAAATGCAGAAAACACATTTCATTCTAACAAAATATTCATTTTAATTAAACTTGCACTTCGAGAAATCCATTTCTGGGTGCTGTTCCATGAATCTGAAACAAACAAACAATTCAGGTATGTAAATGACGTAAATACTACATTGCGGAAAAGAAGTGAGGAATTAAGAGATCAAGCACAACAACTTACTCTCACTATCCACTTCACATCAGTATAGGTAATTTATAAGTATTTTATTTAAAAATATTGTTAACCAGAAGAAAGTTAAAATTAGCCGTAAAGACAATATATGTCGACGGCTTTTCTGAATATGAACTGAACTAATTTCTTTTGTTTACTAAAGTGCAATAATGAGGAAAAATACAAAACAATATGTCGTAGTCTAAGAATATAGGAAGAAAATGGTCGCGTGACATATACTCGTATGCTCTCAATATTCCGATTTAAAGCAATTAAAGTTACTATTTTTCAAATATAGAATATTTGCCTGATGCTAACTGAAGCCATTGAAGGCGCAATAAAATGACTTATCTTTGTAACGAGTGCATTTACAATCAATCCCACCAGTTTTGAGATACCATCACGAAAGATGCAGGTTAAGAATGTTAAATCTGCAAACGGCCGAAGAGTATGAAAACATTTTGTACTTCATTTTAAATTTATAAGCTCACCCATGACTGTTGTGAAAGTTAATACTTACGAGTAATCACTTTAAATTTAACACATGATCATTGCATATCAAAATATTAAAAATAGCCTATAAACACAAGATAAAACACTTACTTCTTGAGAACATCTTGTTTCTTTTGTTCGTCGCTAGTGGGAAGCCCCATCTCTTTTTGTCTCTGATCGTACATCATTTTTTCAACGAGACCACGCGTTTCGCCATCCAAGTCTGAGAGTTTCGAAGGCTCTAAAAATTAATTGTATTGTAATTTATTTATTTTAACAGATCCATCATACCATCCATTGAATAAAAATAACGAAATATAATTTAGTTGGCCATCGCCACAGCGTAATATTTCCGGAATGTAATTTATAATTCGCCTGTTTTGCAAATCAAACGGTGAATTGCATAACATTTTCCATTTTAAGGTTAATCATATGGAACAATAACATTGTTATTCAATTTTTTTAAGATTTACGAGTTGGGCTTAATTTACAAATTAAAATTTTATTGTTATAATTGTGTTGTCTATTTAACAATTAACATATATGTTAATTTACTTTGTACCTGGATTAATTTTCTTTGTAGAGATTTCTGGATCTGTTTTGACGAGTCGACTCCACCAGTTCATTTTATTTACCTAAACAAAAAATATTTTTTGCATATTAAAGCAGAAACATGTGGAAACATTTAAAAGATAGAGAAATTGTATACCTTTTCTAAATTAACAAGTAAATTACGACCATCTTGTAACACCCATGTGGACTCCTCCATTTTAACATCTGCGTCTAGTTCCCCATCAATAATAAGTGGTTGACCTTTAATTCCGACTTTTAGGTGACGCTTGTTGATGATTACAGTCAAATCTCGTGGCCTCAAGATTTGTCGCAGTGGAACTCGTAACTGTAAATAATTTATCAAGATGTACCACAATCTTACTTGTGTCAGTCAAGTGTGTACTACATAATGATGCATTTGATTTTATCAAAGAAACAGTTAAGAGTTTACGTTTAACGTATGCTCTGCAACTCATTAATATCTCTAACTCATCGCAGAATACAAAACCTAATGAAGGAGACGCTACTAAAACAGATCTATTTATTTAGTAATCCATTAGTGTGCCTACAGTTTCTGATATAGTATTAGATATTAATGTTATTCATAGTACGTGACTAAAAATTGTTTTTCTATCATTATAGAGGACATCCGTAGTCAGCAGACTAATAAGGTTGATATCGAAAAAACTAACGCTACCGTAACGACTTACCCAATTATCAAATATATTTAATATGCACGTACCTATGTACGTATGTTAAAGCCAATAGTCACTTAACTTGACTATACTGTTATAACCTTAAATGGTACTAAACTTTATGTAGGTATGTAGACTTAGTCTGCACCATCAACGATCAGAGGAAAAATGTGAACAACTTGGCCATTGGCCTATTGTCATTCGAGTGCTGTAGGAATACTAAAGACCTCCTTACTTATAATAAAGGGCGATTTTACCTCTAAAGCTTGTCGTAAACGTCGCATAGGCAAGGTTGGGCTGACGGTTATCAGTAATAGGTATTGTGCAACTTATTGAAGAGTTTTGAATACCTTGCAATTGTTATTCAGACGGTGAAGTAACCATCATCAGATCCGATATGTATCGAGCACGTGTCAAAGTCTTTACAAATCTTACAAAAAAAATTATCTTTTTGAAATAGAATATAGAGCTCTTTCTCTAGATACCACGTAAAAGACACCTTTAGTCTATTTGCCGTTATAGCAGATGTCAAGCGAACGAACCTAATATGAATACATCTTAAGCCACAGCACATATTCAGATGTCGTGGGTCATGTAGGACATAATGTTGTCACCGACGATTTATCTTGAAGACAAGGACCCACTGCTGACTTTGTTATTACAGAGCAGTCATCCACTCTATTAAGTTCAATCTACAGGGATCGAACAATAAAGTGTTGAAACATTACCCTCGGTGGAGTTATCGGTTTGGGGTTCACCACACATGAATATACATAATTAACACTATTTAATGACATTTAAAAGTATTCAAAGTAATAAGATATTATAAGTATATTATTATTTAAAAAGTGATAAGATTATTGGCTGGTTCAACAATAATAAAAATATATAGCGCTAGATTGGGTCTAGCATCGTCTGTAGTATAGTTAATAACAAAGCACAGATTTCTCTACAAAAAATTGAGCTAGTAAAATAATCCTTATTACATAAGAGGATGCAGTAAACAATCATTATGTATTTACGCAAACGGATGTAAGGTGGGGTACGAGTAACCAAGGTCCGTTTATCGATACATATCGTAAAGGTTAAATATATTATTCACATTAAATACATTATATTGTAATGCTACAATTTCTATATGAAATATTAATTTCACCAAATGGAATCGTTATACAGGTATGACGTCTTTGCTACTCAAAGTTTACATTAATATCTGAAATAATCGCATAACCCGCTTTATGACTCAACACATATTACTTTTGTTAACACAATACTGGACACGTAAACTTCATGTCGATAAGTTACGAAATTTAATGGAACAACTATGTTGATTCGAAAAAGCTTAATATAGAGCTGGATAGATAATGTCACATTAAACTACATTATTAAAATTTATGCGCTTTTCTTTTCATAATCGGTATCTTTAAAAAAAATATATCGTTTCCTTTCTCTTTTTAGAATAAAAAAACCTAACCAAAACAGCGCGCGCTTATTTATCAGCTTAATTCGCTTATTTAGCAGATATTGTCTTAAGTATACAAAAAAAGAAAAAACTTATTAAGCTAAAAACATTTAGTTATCTTCAGAATTACTATTGATCACTTGTCTCTCATACCTGAGAAATGGAACGATTTTCAGAAAAGATTATTAGCATTAAAAGAACGGGCGAAGAGATCTTGTTACAGAAGAAAGTGCAGCATGCACGGTATGCAGATTGTGGTTCTTTCGGTACTGAATTTAAGTAAAGTGATATTAATTGTTTTAAACTAATAATGCAAAATAAAGTAATGAACATAAAGAAATCTTCTTTGAATTTAAATGTGATCTACCGTTGCAAAATCCAAATGAAGCTAGAAACAAAAAAATAATTATTTTTTAAGCTGCGTTCAAATGTCGAGTACTTGAGAAATTACTAATTTCAAAAAATTAATGCACAGAATAAAAAAACAGAGTATAAAAGTATCTTGATTATGGAATAATTTAAGTATGTAAAAAAGTTTCATATGAACTTGCCTTACAATTTCATTCGTGAATTTAAAAAACAAATAATCATATTTAGTATTTTTAATTATATTTAACGTGTATTGTATTTTTTAATTATATTACATATTTTTTTTTATATATTTCTTACGTTTGTCAACCTGCTTAATTGAGACGAAATTCTTCTCAAAGAGACGGTTCTGTGACATTAATATTAATGTCAACTAAAATTGACAAATCTATTCAAACACAGTTGCGAGCGGTTGCTTGTACTTTATAAAAATAGAACTTCCGTGAATAACATCAACAGTTAATGTACGAAGGCAATAAGTATGTGCAGTTACACACACATGTTACACTTGAAGCGAATACATACGTAGCTTGATGATTATGCCAAAGATAAGTGTAGCATTGACGTACACGCAATTTTTTCTCGATTTACATTACATTTAGGTTCTCCACGTATAATGACCTTATTACCATCTATTAATTGCTGTTTATTACGAGTAGGTAGCCTCACTTCGTAATCATTAGCGATATTGAGCACGATCGGTGAGCAATCATCATAAAATAAAATCATGCACAGAATACGGAATGATTGATTCTAGACAACAATTTAATGTTTCACAAGAGGACCGGCACAAAAGAACACGAACGAACACGAGTGTGCGGGCCGACCTCGCATTCCTCGCAAGGACGACGAATATACTGTATGTATATGTGATCAACTTGAATGGACAGATTCACTATGGCTCGCATCTCACGAAAATTACGAAAGCTCATTTGAAACATCGCTTATTAACGTAGTCGTCAAAAACCAAATGAAGCATCCGATTACAGAGTCATGTCTCTGTGTGCAACATTTAATTGAAATATACTCACTGCAACTTAATATGATTTCCCGACGTGGTACTTAAGCAGTTGACGTAATATAAAATCACGGAAAACATTACTTCACTTTTTGTGTTCTAAAGAACTAGAGAACATAAAAACGGGTCATTTGATGATAAGTGGAAGTCGACTTTGGAAGACACCATGAAATAAGTGTGTCACCAGCCTTGAAAGGGAGCCCACTTTTGAAGACCCTTACGGTATACTCCTCGGAAAACCCCAAGGAAGATGAAGTCATACGCATGTTGATTTAAGCACATGCGTTCAAAATATTAACAAATCAACACGGGTCAAATGGACAATCAGGACAGGTTTTTCATGATAAAAATCAGCAGTTGTCGTTGTACTACAAACTTAAACTAACGAGAATAACGATTTATGTGAAAATAACGATCAAATAATTAAATAACTCAGACATTCATATCAAATTGTCATATCCTTATATATGTTACAGTTAAAACCAGTTTTTAGGTAGAACGCGTTTTCCCTAGTTAGAACTAGTTTTTACTAAATGCCTTTGTTAAAACTAGAATTTAGGTTAGGTTAGGTTCTCGAGGTGATGCGCACGGTGTTCCCGCGTGCACCTCAAAGACGGAGGGATGAAGTAGCTCCAGATTCATCCTGCACAGGGACGGGCTCTGTAGAAGAGCGAACGCCGTCGGGACTGCGGAAGAATGCGATTAATAAAAAATAATTATTTCTTCTTCTATGGCTCTTTCTGTGGGTTCCGAATGGTGCGGTGTTTTCTATTTTATAATTAGGAATCCTACTCTTTTTACTCCTATTTTTCCTTCGTAGTAGTAAAAAATGTGTACCTTTGTCCTCAATTGGAACATCCCTCCCATGGCATGTTATAATTCTAATTAAATTATTCTGACTTCTGATGATAGAGAACATATTTTTAATGTTGCAACATAGCTTCTTTGTATTAAGATTCACTATATATATATATATATTGAAAAGTTAATGTACACTTTGATCAGCTTAAGCCTGATTTAAGATTGTTTATGTTAACCTCAGTTTAAAATGTATATATCAGATTATCCGTGTAAAAAATTAAATATTGATATTTTGATAAAATTCATGAGTATGAGTACACCACATTATTATAAAACAGAGAAAAAATGTAGGTAATTCTACAACACAATGTTTACTTATTACTTATGCTTGTTAGTTTTTCTACAAGAAGAAAAAACAAAGTATTTATTATCAAAACTTAAAATAGTAAGTGGAGTATAATATTAATAAAACCTTAACGATGCTGTATTGGTTATCAAGCCGCAATTTATGGATTTTTTTGCCTGTCATTTACGAACTCACGCGAAAACGGTATGTAGGTAATGTGATACACGAATCTGGCTCCCACGGTATAGAACATAAAAGTTAATATGGATATTTTGGTGAAAGAATTAGCTAATAAAGCTTTCGGTGTTGTTGTAGTTATTGCAATTATACCGTTTCTAATTGATCAGTTATATAGTCTCTAATTAAAATGGAACTTCTAAAACAGACTCTTAAAAGGATACAATGATGTTAACACAAAATTTCAGTTGTCTCAGAAACACTAAGTAATCGAATATGTACGTAGCAGTAGTCGTTGTTGACAAATATTATGACATAGTTGTAGCTAAGTATTTATTTATGCATCTTTTTTGACCCTCTTCAAATCAGATAAGTATTTTTTTCCAAAAATACTTAACCTTAATAAATGATCAGTATATATCCCAGGACATCGAATTTGGAGGCGTTGAGGACATCCCGACATTGTCGCTTATTGTATGTCCGTAATAGTAGCTTATTGAGATCACAAAAAACAAGAATAGAAGGGATAATGATATCAAGAAATCAAAGTAAATGATTTGTACATATAATTTATTAAGATTAAGATGAAGTTAGGTAATTTATTTAATGTGGTACGACGATCCTGCCCACCAAATAGTTATCGAGTGTTAGGAGTGCACTAAACTTTATAATTCTGTACGTAATGGACACAAGAGCACATATATTGAGTCCTCTGCTTTAATTTGGTTTAATATATTGATTTGTCACTAATGAATAAACATTATTTTATAAAGAATTGAAAGGTTAATATTTTCAGTGTTGAATTGGTCGATAATAAGTTCATAAAAAAGAGGAATTTGGTGAACTCGTACAGGTATTTATAATTGTAATAGCGCCTGAAATAAAATTTGTCTTTAGATGTTTATGGCTGAAAAAGGAGCAAATATGATAACTTGTTACGGACACATCTACAACACCGTGCTGCCCATAATTTGCGACCAAAATAAAACAATGGGCCCATTTTTTTCCTGTTTTTCCAGGAACGTACTTTACTTGTGCCTTACATTGCAAACGTAACGCGTACCATCGGTATCGTTCCGGCTAGTTTCAATGGCATGTTCTAACTCATGTTCTCCTGCGTTATATTATGTGCCACAGACACGAAAGGTTCGTCGAGCTAAAAGTTGGACAGAATCCCATACACCATAAAAGTCTAAAATGGAATCATTAACACATTTTTATGGGTTATAACATTTTCAATTCATATCGCTGATGGATCAGGGTACGAGCGACTTTTTGAGTGACTTGTTGGAATTATTTTTAATACGCTATAATAACCCTGTTTAATAACCCTGGAAGTATATTTTTGGGTTTTTTAAGGAGCGTAAAATAACCATTATAAAATCGTGATTTGAAACAGAACATGTTTAAACATATTTCAGTACGGCAGGCTACGTTTTATATAATTACCTACGTTGCAATTAAAAGTGGATTCAAGCGTGCGACTGAGAAATATAGTAACGTTTCAATCTTTTGTTACTTTAACGAATAAGTTTTTGTAAAAAACCTTGCAGTAACTGTTGTGCTCAATAGCGTGGTGTTATAATACCTTCACACGATTACGCGCCGATTACCGACACGTTCTAATGGCTCAAGTATCGTTTGGGATTCCAGTGATCAACGCCACTGTTAAATGTGTATGTTATATATGTTATATTTATTGTTTGTATATGTATTATACTAATTAAACTGAAACACTAAATTGTAACGTTTTGCGTATCAATGTATGTATATATCAATCTTTATTTATTGTATATTTCGTAACACCGCCGTTTTTATATTTAAATATCGAATAGCAGATAATTTACATTAATGACCATTCCATATAAATAGGTAAAACCAATTAATGTCGTGCCACAGGGCACGGGTCTCTATTTATAATTCAAAAGGCCAAGAACATAATGCTCCGGTGTCGATTGGTGAATAGTGATTTTGTTTGTAAATGATCAAACCGAATGTTGGAAGTTTATAAGCCGCAGGTTCCTTCAAAACTTAACGAGTGCTATCTAACGATACCTAATGCACAGCACCGATTCCATTACGTTTCCTCTAAACCGGAACAATCTTCGAACGGAAGCTCTCATGATTGTTTTTGCCCAACCATCCAATTACTGAACATACTCGGTGTTGCTTAACTTTGCCATAATAAACAAAGTCCATAGGACTCTTAGATATCTGACATAACAAAATACTTAATTTAAGTGTTAATTTGAAATATTTACAGAAGCTTAAAATCTCATACTAACCTAACCTAACCCTATGTAATATAATAATGTTACTTTCGACATCATAATTTTTATAATACGTTTTTATCGGTTACTTTTATTGTGAACATGTTTTATTTGAATTTAATAAATAAGGAACAAATATTTATAGCTTTAACTAGAACGCTTAAAAACTGAAACAGAACTTGATACTTGTTCACATTCCTTATAAAAAAATTAGCCCCTTTTAATAATAATTGTTTTGAGAGGATGAAGACATTTATTGCAAATAAGGCAATAAAGGGTCTCGCTGGTCGTTAATACCATTTATTATTTCATTATCCTGAGCGACATTTACCTACTGTTGTCTACCACCACAATAATAAAAAAACTGTATTTAAATAAGTACTTCTGTGTTCGGTGGATATTACACAAGGTTAGTAATTAATAACAAGATTTACCTAAGATACGTACGGCTGTAATGTAAAAATTGTAGATACGCTAAATCTCTTAATAACACACACAGTCTTACACGAACAGGAAGCAATATCTATACATACAATAAAAATCTAACTGATCGTGTTCTGTAAATTGAAGATATATGAGAAAAACTATTATTAGGGGCCTTTATTAACGCAGTAGAGCCCAAAACAGTCTTTAGAATTTGTTTGTGTTTGTCTGTGCGTTTGTTCGCGCTAATCTCAGAAACGGCTTAACCGATTTCGTTCTGGTTTTCACTAATGTATTGGCAGTAAGCTTCACTTAATACATAAAGTTTCATTTGTTTCATTGCAATCCGTCCATAAATGAAAAGTTATGAATTAATATATGTATTTCTAATTCACAGAACGTAACGAACCCAGTACTAAAATAATCCAGGTGCCACTTCTGAGCGTAAGGTAGTTTTTCTAAAGCGAAGCGAGGGCAGTTTGCTAGTTATTACACATATTTTTCGGAGATTCGCCTTACCGGAAAAGCATTTACCGACAATAATGAGTAAATTATAATTCTATATTGATATATTACGTACAATCAAGAATCATTCATCGTAGATTTCAATAATCTTCCGATTTTATCCAACTATTAAATCTTTTCTGCTTAAATAATACAACTACACTTCTCGTTACAGCTACACCATATTTAAAGAATACAGATTACTCTTAACGTATAAATATAATATAATAACGTATAATAACGTTAGAAAGTCAACAAAACTTTGTATTCATTACCTTCTACCTTCTACCTTACCTTCACCTCGCTTATAATATTGCAACCCTCGGGAGGTGAGTCACCAGAGTTCGTTTTAATTCACCATGTGACTTAACTTCTTTACAGTTTTTTGAAACCACTACGTCGCCTGCCATTTTCCTCTCGATTAAGGACTTTCGAGGCTTTCAAACGTTTGCTACGAAGTGACCGAAAAAACCTGTTATTAAATAAAAAGAATCTTTCCACCTATGACCACCTTCGCTTTATTAGAAGGCTTTATATTTTTATTGTATGTTCAGAAATAATACTAATTACCAACGTGTTTAAATTTTGCAAATTGAAAAAAGTATTCGTTGCTATTTGTAAGCATTAAAAAACACCATTAAGTATTCTGTCGGCCAAAACAGACCATAATATTTTTTATGAAACAAATTCGTTAAGCGTTTACCAAAATGTTAATTTAAAAACATACTAATTTTAAATCCGATCGTTAAAAATTAAAATTTTGTTCACTGATCGACAGCTTACAATCTCATATATAAACCTTGGTGATTGTTGTATTACTCTCAGTACGACTCTAGTCGCTTTGCCGGTTGGAACAGGCGCGTACTACGTCGCCATCCACACGGAGATCGCGAGAGAGGCAAACTCAAATTTCGCTAAAGAGGCAAAGTAAATCCTGCAGATATGAGGACCCAGTGAATGCAGTGTTTAGTGACGAAATAATAGTGAGCATTCGTAATAAGCACTATAGTGATAAATAAAACAATGGATGCAAAAAGCCCGGTAAGTGATTAATGCACCTAAATAAAAACAATGAATCATAATAAACATATACGTAGCTCTTAATATGTTAAATCCAACAATAGAAATAGAAACAATAATGTACATAAATTTTATAGGACACTAACAAATTTGCTTTTTATTATAACAAAAAAAAAAGGTCAATACAACAAATACAGTGAAGAGACACTTGAAATGGAAATTTATTGGTGCGAAGCTCAATGTAACAATAATTCGATAACGACGACGACGACGGCGCAACTGTCTTTCGAGGAGTGGGTCCCGGGTTCAATTCGCGGTCGGGAATAGAACGCACATAACTAGCAGATGAATGTTTGTTCTCGGATCATGAGTGTTTGTAATGCCATATTTGTGTATGTCCATGCCATCCGCAACACAGCGAATCCTAGAGCGGGATGCGAGTGTGAGATATGAAAGTTTATTTATCTATTCTATTGTACATTTACTGTACCTTTATATTACTGTACATTCATAAACAACAACCAAATATTATTATAATTTTTTTATAATTGTAATCTACTGCAAAATCTCGGCTTGAACTTGAATTTAACATTTATTAATAATTTACCTTATTATTACTTAAATCTTCAATATTGAAACTTAAAATTTCGTAATATAATTGAGCAAAACTATATATATCTAGATGCTTATCTCCGCATGTTTTTGAATTTTGCTGACAAATTTACACTAAAACTTCCTATCGTGTATCTAGCAGTAATACCATTTTGGTTACAATCATCAAAACAAGATTTTTATAATATTCAACATTTTATGTTCCCTAGCATCCACATATGACTACAATATAATTTATATCGCAACTTTTTAATCTTTAAGAAGGCAAATGTAACTTATCTAAACTATTTCTTGTGTATCATAGGTTAAGCTGAATTTACCTATTCTATCCAAATTATTGCCGAAATAGTTTCGATGTATTGTATGTGTGACGTATTGTAAGAAAATTGACGTACTTTTTGTAGATTATAAATAGAAATCTGTTCAACAATCTCGTTGAGGAAACTGGCTCTGCTATTTATGTATATATATTTTCCAAAAGCAATTATCTATATATTATTAACTTCTAAATACAGCGATATTTGTAAATAATTCATTCAGAAAAATGCAATTCGACTGCTATATATATCTACTTATATAAAGGATATATTTAAGATCAGCGGTCCCCTTTTTATATTTTCATTTCACTGTCGATTCTAGGAGGGTGGTAGATACAAAAGCAACTATGAAAACTTATAATATTAACGAGGACAGCCCGGATTAAAGTCCCAAAAAGAGAGACCAATGCCTCGCATGTTGCCTCAGCAGGATGCAATACGTGCATATTGCAAGGTGCAGGTTGGCTTGGACTCAAGTACCTATAGATGAAGCACCAAAGCTTGTAGTTATAAAGTATCGTAGAAGATATATATACACTGAAATATTCATATAATAAAATACGGGCCAAAGTGTGACTTATGAGAACTTCTATTACAGACAATGATGCAATACGAACAAGCACAGCTTTAAAAATAAACATCACCGCTCGAGGTTTAGAGGACATTCAGTCTCATTTCTACATGTTACATTTTACATGGAATCCGATGAGGTAAATGATACATAGGTCGTTTATGGTGTTGATGATGTGGCAATATTAAACTTGTGTACTAAATAAACTGTCTAAATCTAATACACCGTACAACAACTGAAATAAGTCGATTTCAATATTTTACCCGCATTAGATATTAGGACAAGGGTAACTTCGTTTTGATATTTAAAACTTATTATTATGAAAATAATATATTTTACCTGCAATATTTAGTAGTCACAAAGTTAATTATTTTTACTGGAAAATTATCCTCATCATACATAATTATATCTGCAGTAAATCAGTAACCTATTCGTGTTTCCCTCTGCGTGGCGAGAATGAACATTAAGCTCGTTTAGATCCAGTAAAACTCTGTTGTTGAAATAAAATATTTCTTGCGTAGTTGTTGATCGTCTATAAATAAGATACGGAAAAGAAAATTATTTTACACGATGCCGCAATGCCTCTTCTGTTGACCGGGTTTTACTGATGATGTAACAATTAGATAACTCGTACCCATTAGATACCTAAAAAGGATATGACAAAACACAAATAATATATTAAGGTGAATTTAACACCGGAGTAATAGCGTATTTGTACATAAGATAAACGAGACAAGTCTCATGAATCAGATCAAGCATCTTTGTCATTTAGACCCGAAATAAATGGCACAGGGACTGACAACTGAAGTTGGCATCGACGCGTGGCCTTCACATTTCACAACACCCGGACTTAGCCGCGCATCCAGCTTAGTAGACCTCCGAACAGCGGGCGTAGACTCACTTAAACTACGATTAATCGACTAAAAACATCCACTTCGCTAATTTCAATATTACTAACCTCTTCATAAAATATACAAATACATACGGCTTCTAGAACGTCTAGTCTAGAAATGATGCACAATATATTAATTTACTTGCAAGTAAATGCCAATAATTTCGTAATGGTATTATAGCTATAAATTTTAAAACGTACAAATGTATTCAGAATTAAAATGTTCAATAAATTAATCTTAAGTTCACCATAAACGGAAGTTTCTGATGACAAAATATCTGAATGGGTCAGTGTCAATGACACATACATCATTATTATTTTAATCACAAGCATCAGTCATGGTCGAATATAACGTTATCTTAAACATCTACTCATAACGTATTAAGGTAACTTTATTCACGTCACCCGTTCCGACGCACCTTTACCTACATACCAATGAAAGTCCAGTTTACGCACGAAAGACTCGGTAACTCGCTTAATGCTCTACATATTATATATATTTAAAAACAATGTTATAATTTTTGTAACATAACACTGCAAAGGTTGTGATAATAATTTTCCTGTCATAAATACACTATCGTAACATAAAGATTGTCCGTAGCGCTTTTAGCCCCCAGCGAGGTCTGTTACGTCACAGATACGAACTGCTTGCTTAATTCGTTCTACTTCATTTATGTAAGTGAATATTGTATAAGACAACCATTCGACATTGCATTTACAATTTTACTATCCTCAAAACGATATGTTCTAGAGAATACCTTTAAATAATCACGTCGACTTAGCAACCCGAGATCTCGAGACCCATTTAACGAGGCGTGATTACGAAACAATGCATAAAAAAGTTCGCATTCCGGTGTCAATATAGCGGCGAAAGGTAACCAAGTTACAACTTTAGTAACAGATTAATAAACATGCTTAATCATAGAGCAACTACATCATAGGTTCGCCTCATCAGCGATGACTGAGAAATGTCGATGATATATAACGCTGTTAATTAAATTTTGTTTGTTGAACAAAAGCTTGTAATAGTAAAACGTACGGGCAATATTCTTTTACCACAATGGACGGTTAGAGCAGTGATTTATCGTGTTATAATATTTGTTATCGGTGGTAACAGTTAGCTAATTGTGTACTTTGGTTATTGAAATGAATATCATTAAAAAAAAACAGAATAGCTTTTTTAGTTATTACAACAATTAATTATTATAGATCAGTAGATTTTTAAAGCCGCAAACTAATCAGAAAAAGAAATTTTGAACTGAATTTAGAGTGACAATTGCCTTTCAATTTCGAAGAGTTTCCTTTAGGTACTTCGTTAGTTGAAATTATGTTTTTAGAAAAACTGATCTAACTCTTTCGAAGATACGCAGTCGTCCCATGCACCTTATCTGAATATTTACGCACATTAGGTACAATGTTCAATTAATTCGTTTTTCAAATATTAATTAGTTTTAGGTCAAAAATGAAGAAATTTAAATGTCTGGTCATCAGCTTCAAACGAGTGAAATGTATGAGATGGTTTAGTTTTTCTTTTAAAATAGAACAACATGGTAAACTTCATGGGAAATACCGGATAGCAGTACTTGTCTCGGTTGCTAAGTTACGGATATTCCTTATATCCAGTTAGCTTATTTAAAAGTAATATCGACCAAATAGAGTATTAAGTCGAAAATTAGACTTATAAATAGACACACTTATAAATAGACACTTCGTTCGGGTTGAGCACTGAATTATATATAAAAATTTTGAAAAATTTCGGATATGTTTAGAGTCTAATAAAATACGTTATGACAGGTTTTCGCCGGTCGAGCCGATACACTAGCCGCGTCGTTCCCATTTTAAATAGATTATATTATTTAATTTTTAAGACTGTTGTTCTTTCTGTGATTATAATACTACCTAATAACTAAAGTAAAACTTTATCAAAACCTTCTAAATACATTATATTAAAAAAAAATGAAAAAGATATTTTTTTTACGCAGTTTTTTTTTCTTTATAAATTTGACAAATAACGTAAAACAAACAAAGCAAACATTAAAACATAAAAAAAAGAAAATATTATTTTACAAGTCCTAAATAATCTTTTATCCGAATCAATCGGTAAATCCGAAATAATTTCACATCCGTAACCGTAACCAAATCCGGTAAAATATTATTCATACATCCGTATCCAAATCCAGATCCTAAATTTCATATCCATAACATGCCTAATCTGCGCGATGTATCAATCAATGTATTCTCACTACATACCAATTTTCATTAAGATCGGTCAAGCCGTTCTTAAATTGTAATGGGACATACAGACAAGACAAACAAAAATTTGCAAAAGGGTCAAATTAATTTCAGTGAGTCATAAAACGAATATTAATCATTGAAATTTTACAGAAACAAAAATTGAATGTACAGACAGGGAGTACAACAGATTTATACAATACAGTAATATGGATTTGCAACTCCAGAAACCAATTAATTTTTCGAATCATTTAAAATCCTAACGCAGACTACACTATCTACACTTTTATTGTACCTCGGAAACTCGATTGGCTTAGATTTTTCGAAATAAATAAAAAATATATACAAATAGAAAGAATATAAGAATATAAGAAGATAGAATAAAAAATATATTCAAAATGAAAATGCTAGAGGCATCGGTAACTTTTTAAATTTCAAACCGACAGTAGGACAAGCCATAAAACTGAAACATTATCGCAAAGTAGATATAGAATTATACAAGACCATTTTTCTCAATCTAGCGACATAACAAAATTATAAGCAACCGACCTTAATCTCAATTGACACAACATACAAAGACGAGTTGATATTTATCATGCATTTAACATGATAGTCAGGAAGACTTTTTATACAGACACCGGCTCGTCAAGGTAAACGTAGCTTTGTATATAATGCAGGATGTGATAACTAAAATGTCCCTTGCTTATTAGTAGCTAAATTATCGTCCTCATCTGCCTTACCTTATCCCATTATCTGGGGTCGGCGCAGTATGTCTTTTCCTTCCATTCATCGCGCTTTCCTATCATTAGAAGCTAAATGACAGAACGTGAAAATATAAGGTTATTATATAATTATGGATGTGAAACAAAAATCGATTATTATGTGCACGATAATAGCAAATTACATACGTCAGTTAGTGATATCATCAAAGGCATCGATAATGGAATCCGGATGGCCAACCTTCGTCGCGGTCACTTTTTCTATCCTAACATCCCACTCGAAGTACGCTAATCGTACGGCGATGTGTAATTGTTGAGTCAATCAGGGAAGTCTGCGAATAAGTTAACGATTTTCCATAATTAATGTTATTGCTGAATTCCTTTACCATCCGCCTACGAAACTATACAACATATGACGCCATTCGCTAATTTAAAAACAACCGTAATGTACAACAGTTTTAACTTAATTAAGATTTTTTCTCAGAATCGGGTAATATATAGCAAACATTTAACTGTCACTAATGTCTGCCCCAATTGGCACTCAAAGCCAGGTCCCTCGCTCCGCACTCTCGGCAAGCAGGATACAACTGGACTACAAGGTAATCAAAATTTTTAAAGGATTAGAATTATAAAAACAACGCGTTGTTTCAACTCATCAACCACCATAGGGTCAACCACTATTTTATATAAAAACGATAAAAACTTCACTTACCTCCAAACAACATCGTTATATTTATATATAGAAATACTTTGGCCATTAAATCATCAGTAATACATTAAATATTGAACCTGTTGCCTAAATTTAACTATTATTTCAAGTATATTTACTACAATTATATAATTTGCTGTATGCTTGTTATAAGTAATGTTTTTTATTCAAATAAGAATCTAGATGTATACTATATCCATAAGTACAATTTGTCCCTTTCGAAATATTGGACAATCTCCAACCATGGAACGTATATAAGCCTCGTAAATAAATTGGCAATGGCTGTAAATTGTAAGGTAGTAATTCGTACGTGTCTAGTTTCAATCCACTTAAACATAGTTCAAAACAATTTGACAGTACTGTTATAAACCACACCAAGCGTCAAGCATTTCATCATTGCCAGTCTGTAGTCAAGCAGCGTCCAAGCGATTTGCATTGACACGATTCCTGTTAGCTTCATAAATACAAGCAATTGAGTTCAAGGACAAGTATAAGACTCATGCTAGACTCTGTGACCAGCGTGAACAATGAGTTATACTGGAGTGTCCTCATCTAATCGCATATAAAATATGATAATTGGTAGCTTAAAACTGCATTCTTACTAGTTGATACTAAGGTTTGCTCGAAATTATCTTCATACCAACTTTGATGTTTTTTAATGTAACTTAACATATCCAAGTACAAACTGTAAAATTAAACATGTTATTATTAACCTTGAAAAAATTTACGACTTTAAACTAATCGAAATAGCCTACCACCATAACCCACCTACAAAGTATAATCTTCGATAAATATATTGTTATTAACAGACAATAATATTCCAAAAGTTTTTTACAGTTATCATTTTGAAGCTTTCTTTCTCGGAACCAGCATGCAAATGATATGTACATCTCATTATTAGTCTGAAGAAAGAAATGAAACCAAAAGTATTAAAATCACGAACCACAATCCGTTAGCCATTGTGACATTTGCAGTGCGGAAAGTATTCCAAGAAAACCCATACAACAAAACTTTCTCTTCCAAAGGAGAACAGTCGAGATGGCGGCTAACTGATTATCATGGTAAATGTAGCAAGCATTGTCTTTGAGAGCCCGAGTAAAACTTCCTCTAAAAAGAACCGTACAAAATATTATATTGTCTTATTCATTCATTCAAATAAATCGGTCGGTATAATCTAGTTGCCTTGTAAATAGTGCGAAATTACACGTACGTAAGGGGATCATTGTATGATGCGAAACGAATTAATATCATACATAAGAAGTAACCTGTTACAAAAGATATAGCTAAACTTTGAGCTATTATCATTAAGATTTCAGTATAACTATAGGTAATTCCTAATGTGTTCCGTGATCACAACAATACAACGTTCTAGACACGCGTGCCCGAGCGCATTCAATTAAGATTCATCCGTAAGATTACTGTCGCTATTGCGTAACTAAGTCGCGATGAGCCGAACGTGTTATTCAACTCTTCACCTGTGACTAAAATGTTCAACGCTCCATCACCGTTAGCTGATATTATCAGATAAATTACACGTTTTATGACCAGGGCTTTAACGTTCTTTTACATTACTTTTGTAATTTACTTGAAAACATTTTACATGACTATAATCACGACGTCTTTGTTAAAAGTAATTAACCTAATAGATTTTAAAGCTTCAATAGCCTTCAGTAAGTTACTTTCTGACCCAAATGCATATTATTACCCAATGTATATTTTTATGCATATCTCGTTCTTTGGGAAATCTGGCAGAAATCATGATAAAATGTATATACGCAGTTAGTCTATATCTATAACTGATGATTGTTTGCAAAAAAAACCGGTATTGAAAACAACATAATTCAGTTTTACACATTACTAGCGCGAGATTCGTTCGAGTTGAATAATTAATTTTATATAATTGAAATTTTTATATTTTTTGCCTTCATCATCATTAGGGTTTACTGATATTTTATACTATAGCGTATCATCTGTGCAATCACTTATTCTCACTACATACAAATTTTCAAATTTTCGTTAAGATCCGTCAAGCCGTTCTTGAGTTATAACGGGACAGACAGATAGATAAAAAATTTCAAAATGGTCAAATTGAAATAAGTGAGTCAAAACAAATATTTATCATGAAATTTAACAAAAAAAACAATTGAATGGACAGACAGGTACGCACAGCAGATTTATATAGTAGTATAGATTTACGTAAAATTTCATTTTGACCTCGTATAAGTTTACCGTAAAAAACAAAAGAGTTATTGCATAGGCAAATGTTAGTAATTATTAGCGTAGATAAAACTGCAATACGTTTGCAAAACCTGCCATAAATATTCGTGCAGCGTGCAAAGTTGATACAAGTGAATGCTAATTGTTAGAAGATAACATACACCACACCGGATTCCACGTGCAGTTCCACATGTTGAACTGTGGAATAATAATGTATACTGAGAATCATCACAGTGTGCCTTTCAACGTGGCCGAGCCACGTGTCGATAGCAATTAAGTCCAGAATAATGCATGTGAGGATCACATCCGGCGCAAATCACATGTCCTACGGTGTGTTTATGCTTAATTAAAACTATAGAACAAGCTCTAACATGACTCATTATTTAATAGTTATTCATCGCCTTAAGACTTGCAAAATCAGTATCCCATGCTATCCATACTGCTAACTTAAAATATAATTGCTTTTAAAAACAACCAAGGTCATCTACTCGACTTGGAATGAATAATAACTTTTAACATACCCAAGTTATCAATGACGGATTATCGTTTAGATTGCATTGGTATAATAACGAAAGCACACAGTACTTATAGTAAAGGCTGTATTGTAGTTGTCATGGTGACGCCACGAATTAAGCCGGTTCCTTTACATTTTGCAACATGTGCCGAGTCTCTATCACAACTTAGCAGTACAGGTACTTTGAAAATTGTTTGGTTCGGCTTAGAATACTCCCCCCAATCCCATGCTGACAGAACAGGGTGTCGTAAGAGGCGACAGAAACCAGCTGCTTGGTGGTAGGGCTTCGCGTATAGATTATATTATCAGTATTATTATTAAGTCATTAATAATATTACTAGGTACCACCCTCCTGCTTGAGTCAGTCGACAAACGACTCGTCATATTCCGGCTGGGAGCTTGAGAGCCAGTACTTGCTTTCTAACCTTCTTCTCATTTCCTGGCCGACAACGCATCAGTGATACCTTTGGTCTTGCTGATGTCCATGGGCGACGGTGACCTCTTACCATCACGTGGCTCGTCTGCTCGTTTGTCGGCTATTAACATAAAAAAGTAAGATTTTCACAATTATTAATTGAAAATTAAACAAAAAGTACACAGGTTAAATTAGCGACACTATAAAAAAGCAGCTGCATATATATTAGTGATCGTCTCATCAAAGTAACAAAGAGAACTATGAAGCCGAAAGCGAGACTAAAAACTTATTGCGCCAGAGGCCGACGAAACATGACCGCAAATAAAGAGAACGCGAACCTTGAATACCGTATCTGACAAAATCAATCGGACTCCGAGCAACACTTGACCTAAAAATCAAATTGATGAAACTTACAACAGTTTCACAGTAGTAAATGTCTAAACTTTAAATGAAATGCTTCTTAAATTAATAAGTGATCATATTACACTGTACATATAACTGTACATACATACCTACTTGAGAATCTTACTTTTTTGTTTCTTAGCATGCACGGACACGTGTTATCAAGTTATACCATGGCGAACATCACACAGTTTAACGGTAACGGATGGTCACCTATTTTGTAAAATAACCGGATAAAGAAATTACCAGTACATCTCGTATAAGCTACAACTCATAAATAATTTTTGATTTAACTAACAACACATGACTCTGGATCTTATATTACTAATAACTAGCGGCCCGTCCCGGCTTTGTTACGGTTGAACAATTTTATCTAACTAAGAAGACATTTTGTAAGTATAATCCATATTTCTCTGAAGAGTATAAAACAATGTGAATATCATCGTGATTCTAGTTATTTTATATTATGAAGTTGTGTGTGTGTGTGTGTATATATTCATAATATACACTTAATGTTATAGCCTATGTGTTCCTTTCAAGTACTAAAATATTTTTTTCAAATATATAAGTGCCGTGGTTCCGGAGATTACTCTACCTCTATTATGCACCTCATAAAATTCGTACTCTCTCTTAATAATATTAGTTACCATAAAGTAATATACTAGCGTAATAGAGGAACACAGTGTGCGGTTGTGATTTCGAGCTTTACGGAAAAAACCAACTTGCGAGAAAGACACGCAAGAAAATTGGCCGTAGGACTGTTTTCAAATTATTTACTCTCCATTGCTATTTGTTGTTTTATTCATTTCTTTTCAATCTTACTGTATTTTATCGGGCAAACAACAGTAAACACGATGATGTCGTATACTCTGTTAGACTGCATAGTTACTTATAACAATAACCCAAACAAAGAGACATTCCACAGAAAAGTACCGATAGTACAATACTAAGTTCACGATGCTTATTTTCATAGAAGTTGATCTTAAAATTATATAAATTAAGATTAATAACATGCAGTAAATACTCCATTTTATGAATAATAACTTATTTTTCATAATTATGTGTAAGATAAAAAGATGTTGTGTACGTGAAAATGATACCGTCTCGTATAGGGCTTGCACAAAATCTATCGATAAGTGGATGATTTGTAAACAGGTATAAATAAATATTTTTTGTTTTACCTAGATTTGTTCATATTTCGCCGTTACAACTTATAAACACATTGGACTGAAAGTAGATTAGACTGTTATAAAGGTGCATCTTTGACTTTTGAATAGTATTAGCTCCTTAGATTGATAAAAATTGGCGAATTTTATATATGTTATTATTATGATATGACAATATCCAGCGAATGTGATATCATATTTTTTGAATAATTATACTACTTCAAGGTTTCCTGTAAATACAATTCAAAAAGAAAAATTGATTCGAATTTTGACCAGATAAGTAGGTTTCCTCACAAAGTTTACTGTAGACATTTTAAGGGCAACTACTTCGTTTTACGAGATCACTGACATCTTGTTAATGAAGAATCTATACCTACAAATTTTGTTGGTTAGTTCATTTCTGACGGCAGTAAGTTATATCGATTAACATCAAAGAATTAATTCAAACCAATAAGTATTATTATTATTGTTTTCATTAGTACCTTTTAATCATGTTTTGTTTTATTTCAATCAGTTTATAAATAAAAAAGATATGTTAATATAAATAATCCCGTCCAATGAGGTTAAGATTAGAGTAGACGAAGAGTACTAGAATTAGCATGATATGATTTAATTTAACATGTGAAAAATAATCAAGAGAAGGATATAAATAAACCAAAAAAACTGTGATGGAATAGTCGACATTCATGTCGACAGTGCAGGGAAGTCGATCACTATCATCACTACATCACTAAAAGTCACTCACACAAGTGTCCTTTTCACTCACATACAGATTTAGGTTTTAGTAATGCGTTGATGAGACAAGTGTTTGTTTATTAAGTTAGTATATTAAGTTTTGTTATAGACTATTCTAAATTTATAAAATATTGGCTTTTTAACATGAATATTACGTGGACAGCCATTTCATTTCACTATGAACCTGGCACAAAAACGAATATTACTATGAAGTCGGACACTTTTTGAAGCCGCATTTCACTCAATGCTTATTTTGCGTTATGCTATCAGAGTACTAGGTTTGTGGCTATCCGCACACTTCATTGTAATATTACAAGAATATCAGACCATACTAAGATATTACAGTTAACAAACGCAATTACTTAAGTATCGATCACACGCAATACCGGTATAGTAAACTGTGCCGAAACTATGTCTACTGTACAACCATAATTCCGTTAGGTACCTGACACGTAACATTATACTAAATAAAAATTTCAAAGTACGTTATTTCAAATTGATTATATAATTTACGGTAAAACATATTCAAATATTTATGTTCGTGTATTAATTTACATACCGCAATATTTGTTAACGTTCTCTGCATTATTAGCTACTATATAAAACCGGTTGATGTATAAATATTGTTAAATCTTTAAAGCGCTATTAACAACGAAGCTATTAAAACCACATATTTTAGTCAATTACACTTAATTTTAAGGATTATATGTTTCGTGTTTCACAAAAATATTAAACATACAAAGATGCAAAGTAGGTACACATTTTCAATTAGTACGTTACTTTTTTCTAATTTTCTCATATACGCATCAAAATGCAACTTTTACACCCATACGCAGTACTTCAAGTGTATGTACAATAAGATATGGTCTTATCTAAATTCGAATTCCAGCATTGTAAATGTATATTTAGACAATATTTTAATTATGAACACGCGTCCCCAGCCACGAGGTTTTCTTTCTAAAATAACAGTTTTCAATTTCATTACAGATGACGCCTCATGAATGGCACATACCACGGCCGTCGTTAGCTAGCAGCACGTCGAGTAGCATCGGTGACGCTCGGTCGCGTGGCGGTTCCGCTTCCAGCCAAGGTTCTTCTAGCAATCACAGCACCCACGTAAGATGATTTTGATACGACAGTGGCATTAAATGAGCACCAAGTATCGAAATCAAGCGCTCAAAATGGTCGGAAAAGAAATTTTTAGGGATAGGGATTTAGAAATTTTTAAGAAGGATTTTTAGGGGGACGTAAAACTGTCGTTGGCACTCAATGAAATAAGGTTCTATCTAAAGTGTATTCGATTTCAAACTATACTGTTATAAAAATGCTGCATACTATATATATTATAATATAAAGGTACTCGTATAAAAAGTATGTTTTTTTTTGGTCAGACAAGACAATACAAATAGATTTATCTAAAAGTGGAAAACTTTATATTTTTTTATACAGATTGGATCGAATATCGAAGTTTAAAAATAGCTTCAGGATATAGACGAAACAAATTATTATTTAGAAATCGATTTCAAGTGGTGAGACCCTGACTATCCGGCAGAGTGCATTAAAGCATATCTTTAATATTATCGTATCGAAAACTTGAAGTTCAAGGGCAACCACTAAAATAAAATATCAATTACAGTGAGTCGGAGTTACAACTTAACTTCGAGGACAAACTATATTAATACGTGGATGAAACTCTTCCAAATATAATAATATACCAAAGACATTGACAACATATTATTACATAATAAGTAAAAGTATTTTTATACTATTTTATTCCCAATATCAAATTTATATATTTTACAACGACAATCGTATTAAAAATGCATTGTAAGTACCGAATTCATGAATACCTTCTAACGCAGCCTTCTAGAAACCTGTGATAAATTGCGCAATTTTTAAACCTAGCCGGTGCAATGACTCTGTAACTCTGACAAAACAGGCGACTTCAAAATCTTTATCGATCTCATTATTGTTCAATGCAAACTTGAAGTTGGATTTTAATGCATTACAAACAATTTATTGTGTTTATTAAGGGTATTTACAACACTTAACGTCCGCTTCAAAATCGATGTGTTTTTTTGTTCTCTGCGATGCTAACGTACAATGGGGATATCCGACTATGGAACAAAAACGAACATGACGCGAACAACGTGACGTTTGTATTAACAGCACATAAAAACAATATCCGCACATTTTTTCAGCAAGGCTTCTTGCAACCATTAGCGCTTCACTTATGTTACATCCGGAATACTATGCAAATCAATACTACGAACTACATCATGTTATTATTAAGGAATCTATACTGTTTTTACCAACGTTCTTACCTTGTTTTTCAATAGTTAGTAGGTGGACCGATACTCTTAATATATTTTTTTTAATTTAAAAATATGAATAATTAATAATAACAGTGAGAAAATCCTGCCAGCATAACCGGTACCGCAACATAGGGCCCTTGGGGCGTTGATGTGTTTATTTTAGTTTAAATTATTTCTTTTTCCACAATTTTTTTATGTATGATCATAATGAGCAAAGATATAACATTTTCGTTTTACGAAAAAAACTATTTTTATAATTATAAATCAAGTAATGAAACATCACCAAATTATGACAAGCATGCATCCGATATAGCTAAATCGAGCTATCATAGCTTTAATAGTATTTTTAAATCAGTCGTAAGATTTTTGCATGGTCATCACCCATGAAGTAATGTATTTATTATGTTTCAGAGTGTTTCATCAGGATCTCAGCTATTGAGCGCGGCTCAGTTGGTGCGGAACAATCGGAATGGGCAGCAAGAGCACGATTGTTTCGAAAACAATTCAGTAAACTATGGTCGCAAATCTGCTCTGTCTAATACGGTCGTGTCCATACCGGAGGAGAGTCGTGAGACAACTGATACCTTCTGGCAAGACGTAAAGCGAGGTTCTGATCCTAGACAGGACACGACATCCATTGCCAGTTCCACACATTTCACAGTTGTGAACGGATTTACTAAACACCGGCCCAGCAAGGAGAAAAAGTCTTGTTGTTGTGATCATTCGCACCAGATAACAGTGCTTGTCATATCAATGACCATTCTGTTCTCGGCCTGTATCCTCGCTGCCATATGTTTTGTTGAAAGTAAGTATCGAAGCAATCGAAAAAAAAAATCTTGACATTATTAATATACATGGTTACTAAGAGTATTTTTCTTATTTTTGTTTTATAATTTCTTTATTAGTTCGAATAACTAACTCGGCCTCCCTTACCCGACAACTGGCAACCCGTATTTTTGTAAGAAATATTAGAATCTCACACTACCAATAAAGACGTCCTACAAAATGATACAATAACCACGATGCCGTCCGATTATGTATCGATGCTATTGTATAACGTCCAGAATCATCTAGCTCTGTCATAGTCACAGATATTACTGAATTTCTTCTGTTCTCCTCTTACGATATATATAAATAATAATAAATAATTATATATATACTACATAACTCTTTATGTTAAATTGTTTCATTATTATTTACAGTGCGAATGCGGAAGGAGACTGGCATGTACAAATACTCCTAGAGAAAGAGGTGCAACATCTATTTTATGAATAAAATTACATTCAGGTTTTAGAAGTGAACATGCAAATGGATAACAAATCAATTTAATGGCACATGGCAACCCATGTATATGTATAGCACTATGCATATTTTAGATATGTATGGGGTTATGAACAAAACAAATTTACCGTTGTTTTAGTTACATCACTGAACATTTACCTTAGGACTATTAAAACAAATATATGATGTATCATACAATTGTTATGATTGGAAACAAACAATTGTTATACTTTATATTTAAGAGAAATTAATAAAAAGTAAATTATGTCATTATATTTTTTAAACAAAATGCTACAGAAAGATATGTAAATAAAATTTAATCAATATATTTAGTGCAATAACAAAATTTTAGACTTAGGCTAAATTTAGAAAAAAAATAAGAATATTTTATTTATACTTTAATTACATAGTGCTCAATTTTTATTATTACTCATTATATTTTATAAACAATATATTAAATGTCAGTACATTTAATGTTTGTTGTTTGTAAACATGAAAATGTTATTTAAAAATGCAATATGTACAAAGCTTTCTTTAGTAAGTAATCTTATACCATATTGCTAGGTAAAAATGTTAATTCAAGTATGATTACTATTTACTTATAAAAAAGTGTAAAGATTATGTAATGGAAATACATGTAAGTAATTTATTGGTTTTTTGTTAAAACAAAATAAGGTTACCTATTACAGTGTCATATAAATGTATGTATAAATAAGACATAAAACTTACACTTTGAAATATAAAAAGAATTATTGAAGCATTAAGATGGATTTGCAATGAAACAAGAAAATTGTTACACATATGTAAGAGCGAGATAAAAAGACAAGACTGATATGCTGAAGAAATATAAATTTTAATCATGTTTATTTATCCATTTGCCACGTTTAACCCCCCACATATTGCTTTGTTGATAGAATATCATATAAAATTTAAAAGTATCGTAAAACATGCATAATCTCAATCAACTATGAAAGTTTCCAATTTCAATATAAAAACAACAAACACTTGTCTGTCATACAAAAATATATAATGATTATTTTAATACAGAGATCACACACACAGTGACATTTGACATAGATTGTTATTTCTATTATAAGATTCCCACAAATTTTATTTAGTGACTTCTTAAATGATTTATTAGAAACCTTAACCAAATAAAGCAAGCTATTTTCTATACATAGATTTTATATTGTGTGATATATTAATTTATAAATTCTTCTAAAGATACTTTTTTTAAGGTAATAATGTCTGTGACATTACTAACCTAAATTGATTGGAAACTGTGATAATAAAACAGAAATAAACTATTTGGTGTATTATTTCAGTAACATTATATTGATATTATTTTATGGTTTGCTCCAAAAGCAAACTTTTGACTGAAATAAGTAACATAAGATGAAGTTCAAAGTTGGAGGGTGGCATCAATTACAGAAAAAACCATGAGTACCTACATTCTATATCAGGTAGTTATCATCATATAATAATTGTCAAGTCTTGTGAGGACTTTTTTTGGACGCATGTTGGTGGGTTTTTTGTTTGTCTGACTAGCTATCACTCTTTAAAACATCAACTTTGAAATGTTTTTAACACGTCTTGTTGTAGTGGCCAAGAACTTACCTCAACTTCCTCTAGTGTCTGAGTCCATCTGTAATTTTCCAAGTCACAGCCATTACCAGCATTTGGCTTCAGTTTGCCTTTCTCCTTGGGATCATCATCCTCATCTGGAGCATCTGGTGTTTCAGCATCAGTATTGGATGCATCACCGCTGCCATTTTCCTCCCCTATATGGACACATAAACCAAAATTATTTTATGTATTAAATATCCTAAAATTATTATTGTCTGTGATAAATCTTTACAGTTAAATGCAATTATGAGTTTGTAATTCTTTTTTATGTGGACTGGTAAAGGTAAAATCATAAATGATGTCATATTGATACCAGTAGGAAAGGTAAGATTGCCCTTCAATAATTTAAATTGTTTAACGCAAACATTATATGAGCACTATTCATTTTTGAACAGAAGTAGAAAATAGAAGAAAAATTAAACTGATATCATAATTTAGAAAGCATGATTCACTGCTTTCTAAATAATGCAGTTTCACTTGAATGGTACAAAGAATATAAACATATCAGGCCCAACAAGCTTTAACCAATATATTTTTTTATTACCAATCTGATCAAAATAACTTTATAGTGAGAAAATAATAATTCATAATTCATTAATTATGACATATAAATTATAGCGAAATATATATAAAGCAGGGATGTTATGGAGCTCCATAACCTTATCCGAAGCTATCGGATGTCTGAAATAAAAAAATATTTGAAACCATAACCAAATCTGTTAAAATTTTTTTTTCGGATAATTTTGGATAGAGACAGAGTCTAAATAAAGCACATTATGACTGGTTTACGCTGACCGTGCATGCTGATACAATAGCCACATCGTTCTCATTTTAATGGCAAAGAGGTGTATGTCAATTGGAGCTATACTACTACTTTACCATTGCGTTTTTTATCTATGTCTTCTTGCATTTCAATAGCTTCCTGTTCCGTTAGTTCAGTAACACTAGCTGGTTCAAAATCTTTCGCAATTCTCTCTTGCTCTTTACGTTGCTGGATTTCTTTCAAACGTTTATCTGCATCCTCTTTCTCTTTCTTTGCTCTGTTAGCCTCCTTTATAGCATTTTCTGCATGAACAAAGAATGTATCTTTCATAACCTGAAAACAGAAAAAGTCAATGATTATGAACAATACTTAAATAATTTAAGCATTACAAAATCATATAAACTTACTTAGAAAATATCACTAGGCTTAGGTTTATTGAATGAGTATGGCAATTTTTTTCCAAATAATTAAAAACAATATATTTAATGTTTGACAATTCCACCTGGTGGTATACTCTAAAATGTTCAACACATAAAAGCCTACTTTTGAAAACAATTTTTTTTTATGTTAATAGCTGATAAACATCCAGACGAGCCACCTGATGGTAGGTGGTCACCATCACATATGGACATCCACTGATGTACACTAAAGGTATCTCTGATGCTGTTGGCCAGGAAATAAGAAGAAAAATAAATTATTAATATTCTATCCCGTTTTAAATACAATCATGAATAATGTAACACCATGTTGCTGGGGTAGGTCATCATATCTGGTAAATTACTTTTAAACACCTAATTTGGTAAATAATGTGTCATAACTGTCAAATAAGAGATATTACATAAAGCAAAACATTATCTCTATCTAAAAATGTGCCACTACTGAGCTGTCATATCTTCTCATATTGAGCTTTTTAAGACCATATTCCACACTGACCAAGGAGTGTAAATTTGTAGACATCACTTAATATAAATAAAAAACATTGTGTTTAGGTACTTAATTACAATAATAAACCTACCTTCTGCCATTCTCCTTCCTTGGCACCAGTGAAGAAATCTGTTTTTCTAGCAAGAAAAGAAGCTATTGTATTCAACAGCTGGAAAAAAATATAAATAATTAGAAATTGCTTATACACCATTTGATTATATGTATGTATATATGGGTGTTTGTAATGTCATATTTGTATTTGTCCATGCCACCCGCAACAGAGGGAATCCTAGAGCAGGGGTGTGAGTGTGTAAACGTTTATTTATTACTATATTATTATTATTATTATATTGGCATAATAACACCTTTTATCACCGTTTAGGCATCTTAACCTAAACTAAGTACTGTATGGTACTTATAGTAGTAATTGCAGTTACTCATTTTACTACGACTGGAATAAGGTAGATATTTATTATTAATCTCCGAATCATCCTCATGAAGGATATTTGATTAAAATTAGATGTTTCTTTGTAGGCAAAGAAGCAATACAGGAGTCCATTTAAAATTATTGTTACCGTAAAATAGAATTCGCTGGCAACTTTAGCAACGCATTTACAAGAAATTTCATAAAACCTTGATAGTCGTTAAAAACAAAACTAATGGCTAAATTAAAACCGAAGAACATTCTAGTAGACACCAATCTAAATTCTAACTTCTAACCAGATCTAACTTCTAATGGGCCATTTCTACTTACATCTTTAACGCCACCTTCATGTTGCTGAGCCATAGCTAGAAGCATGGAATCAAATTTCTCCGGATCATTTGCCATTTTTCTGAATACAAAATGTAATAAACGTAAACCTCAATTTCACACAGTACTTTGAAAATTGTAACTCCGCAATCGTAATAAACAAGAAATAAGCTCAAAACAAGGAGCCGTAGTTTTCAAAACATAAAATAGCAGACAAAACTGACGATTCTTTCCTTTGTTTTTCGGCGAATTAAATTAATGAATTTTGTGCTATGGTGACAGGACAGAATCTAAGGGGTAGCACAGAATACTTATATTCTTTAACTATTAATCTAATAATAATGATAAAAGTAGAACTAACTTACTAGGAGATGAAAATCGATAAGAACTTTCTAGATTATTATCGATTACGATTAGGCCATAGACTAAAAATAATAATTAATTAATTATAAAAAATATAAGGAATATAAAGGATATAAGGGATATAAAGGAAATATAAAGGAACGTAAGTAGAAAATATATTATCAGTTTATAATCAATTGTGTTTAAAAATTTAACAGTTCAAAAATTGGGGCAACAGGACTCTAAATTGAACATTAAGATAAAAATTTCAATATGAATATTTGCTATGGATTATCGATTGTAGATATTAATATCGATATAATGCATGTTTCAAAGTCAATAACGTAATAACTCAATAACGTCGCAAAGCTCAAAAAATCAAAAATCCTTGAATTAATGCAATATGGATTATTTTATATAGTTTAGAATCGTCCCTCTGTAGTTTTTCAATTTGTACTTAAAGAATTTCTATTTTGTGTATACTAAAATTTAAAAAAACTAAAAAAACACGCTTTTATTGCTAATTGAACTAAAAGGTAGAAAATAATTTTTAATTACAAAGAGTCTTTATTACAGTAGTAGAAGGTCGGACAATAAATCATAATTAATTACCTCAAATAAACATTATAATAAAATTTAAGTTATTAACAAAA
>PDGT01000034.1:259105-278580 GCA_003671415.1 Megathymus violae
GCAAAGTTTCAAGTTGATCAGACTTTTAGAAACCAGTGAAAATTAAGCTCAAAGATTCCGTTACATACATACATACATAGATACAACCCGAGCTAATAAAAGCGTATTAAAAAAAACACAGATTTCGTGCCTCACACAATTATTGAGCACATTGGAAATTAATCTACGGAATTCGAAAAAATATATTTCAAAAAGGTTAGGCTACAGAGCAATCCCTTAACCCGATCGTCTTTGTATTAAGCTCAAATTGTAGCTGACTAAATTGTCCAGAGGAGTTTTTCTCAAATTTTTGATATCATTCTTCGTTTCCAAAATACCGAGCGCCAAAATCAAAAGTTCGGAAAAAATATTTTTTTTTTCACTATTTCGGCCATACCTTTTTTCGTTTTTGACTTGTTCGAATAATTATTTTTGCACCTTACAGCTCCTGTGAATACGCGTCTTTTGAGTCTTTTTTGAATATCATATCTTCACAACTCTCCGAGATATAAGGGGATCGCACTTTTTTGTGAAATCGGAGCTTACACTGGAGCGAACGAAAAGACATTTCCAATGTCAAAACATGTTTCATGCTCTATGTTTTAGCACATGAAGGCTTGATAACGAAACCTCTTCAAAGAGAGAGCACAGGCGAGTTATCGTGCTTGCAACAAGTTAATTAATTGTTTCCTCTTGTTGTATCAAATTCATTTTCATATTTTTTTTGTGGTGAACGCAACATATAAACTCAAAATTTGCACTCTCCCGTCATCCTATTAATTAATATCAATAATATAACGTAATTGTGTAGTATACAGATACCAGAAATGCATAATAGACGATGAGGCTAAATTGATATTCTTTGGTTGCAATAAAAGTTTGAGTACGTATTCCTTTATTTCAGTATGAATGATAGTATTCTATGGCGTTACTATTTATTTAATTGAATATAGTAAATCTGTTGATTTATGATGAATAATAATGTTTTGTGGGAATCTGTATGTATTTATATTTTTATATGTTAACAAATCTATCGATTCATCCATCCATTATCGAAATCCATAGTTTGATATAGGCCTCCCTTAACATGTTCCACTCTGCCAGATCATGAGCTGTTACTCTACTTTAGGGTATCCTATGCTTTTTTTGCCATGAATTATGTTTACGAATACGATTTATATAATTATGACAGTAAAATATTACTGTTATACAAAACTTATCAATAAATTGTGTAATATACAACCCTACACACGTAATATTCTCTGTCTACGCCACCGCATGCATATTGCATTAAAACATAAACATTATCTATGGAGGAATTTTTTTTAGAAAAGTGAAAGAAGACCGTGTCATTGGAGGTCATGCACTTTATTTTTTTAAGTGTAAACGAATCGTTCCTACAATCTAGATAAATAAATATTGTTGATATTGTAATCAATTAATTAATCTAATGTTTATTCATTTAGTGATGTGTATAACTGTACTGCGTGTGAGTTTTTAAAACTTCTGTTTGATGTATTGCTTTATGCAGCATTGTGTCACAATTTAGTTTAGATTTAGAGAATGTGATGTTGTTTTTCAGATACATCAAGGGGAAACGTAGTAATGGCAGATCAGTTTTGCTTGCGTTGGAATAACTTCCAAACAAACATAGTGAGCGCTTTGGATTCGTTAAAGTGTTCGGAAGATTTGGTTGACGTTACATTGACCTGCGAAGGGAGAAACATCAAGGCTCATAAAGTGATATTGTCAGCGTGCAGTCCGTACTTTAGGAATGTGTTCAAGGTGAATGACTTAGGACATTGGTAACCTTCATGTTTGTGCTAATAGTACTGGCACACTTGCCTGAGCTGTTTAGTGTCTAGATATATTATCTTACAACACTATGTTCCTTTTAGGAAAATCCATGTCAACACCCGGTAATAATCTTAAAAGATGTGTCGGCAGATGACATTGTAAGTTTGCTCTCATATATGTACCAAGGAGAGGTGTTTATTGAAGAAAGTAAACTGTCATCATTCCTACATACTGCTGCTTTACTTCAAGTTAAGGGTCTGACTGGTGTAACACAACAGGTATAAAAAAATATTATTGCTTTACTATGCATTGTGCTGTTAAGGGAAATATTATAAATTGAAGGGAAATATTATAATATTTAAAATTTAAGGTGCCTATAAATTGAACAATATATCAGTTTTTGAGTACTAATTTTTTTTATCAGTTTTTGTTACTATAAACCATAATGGTAGTTAAATATAAAAAGCTGAATATTTGAATATTATTAAATTAAATTATAGTAAGTATAATATTAAACAATAAATCAATTCTATAACTGATGATAACTTCCGAGGATAGCTGAAACTGTTAATTATGACTATAACCCCCTCACTGCTCTTCAGAAAATCTATTTAGTAATAGCACCAGTATTGTTCCAGGAATTAAATTTTGTTACTTCTATGAATTAGAAATATTGATGTATTATTAAAGTAGTAGTGAGGCAGTCTAAATGTTTTACCACACATTTTATAGAATGTTTATATTAACTTTCTTTGGGAACCAATCCATTTCTTGGGATGGAAAATATCCTACATCATTATCCTTAATAAAAATTACAAATATGGCAAGTATCTTCCAAATCTGTTTTGTAGTTGATGAAGTGTGATATGTGGTCAGTTAGACAGACAAACATTACAAAAAAATATGTTTTGATCTCTATACTGATAACAAAAGCCTATGAAATCTTTTTTTAGAAAATTTAATGCACAGGTGTGGTCTTGTTACAATTTTATTATTAGTGGTAATATATGATTAATATTATAGTTGTACAAAGAAGGTAAAGGTAAACTTGAGGACCCATCATTTTTATTTACAGAATGAAAACATATCATCACCAACTACAACAAATAAGTTATATACCCAACTGACAATATCCTCTAAGTCACATTTTGGTCTCACACACAAAGACAATAAAATACCAGCATTAAAAAAGAGACGTAGCAGTACCTCTGATAAACCTAATGATGTTCCTCTTGGAGAGCATAAAAAGAGTAAGATATTAGAGGCATGTGATATATACAATAGAAATAATGGCCCCCACACAGTCAGACTTGATAACCCTGTACATATATCTGAAAATAATATCGATAAAAATAAATATGAACAATCAGTTATCACAGCAAATGGAAAAAGTTCAACAACGGTAAGTTGTTTCTGTTATGTATTGAAACAGGAAGAAAATGTGAATGATATAATATAATCATGTGCAAGTTATTACATAAACTTTGAATAAAAATTTTAACTTGTATGTTTCTGAATGAGCATTCAATCTATATCATTTTAAATTAATAAAAAATTGTTATAAAGAAAAAAAATTAATTTAAATTTTTATTATATCAATATTTTTTTTAAATAAAGAATAACTTACTAACTCATACTAAACAATTTAATTTTTTGTTTCATATCTGTAGGAATATGTCTATTTAAACACATTTGAAGTTTGAACTAGTGTGTTATTATATGATTACAATAACAATTATTTTCAAAATCTGCAGTACTTAATGAGTTTCATGAAAGCATAAGTCATTCCTTTCGAAACTATTTTACACAAATCTGTAAAATGTTTGGGATTTATGACAACTTTATCTAAGGTCATGGTTAAGATATAAATGTTAGGAATTTCATTACAATATTATTGATAAAGTGCATTTTAATTTTAATTTAAGGCTAGTGTTCAAGATGACGTTCCCATTGCTGTAAAAACAGAATGGATTGATGAAACCAACTCACCAATACCCCCACCTATTTGTAATTCCGAAAATGAAGACAGTATTCCTGATTATGAAAATAGTATGCTTGCCAGATCTCTACTTTCAGGTACATTTTTTTATTCTTAGTAGAAATTGTCTGCTTATTACTATGATTTATTAAAGGTCTGTTGTGGCTTTATTTGCTTTACAAACTTATTTTATGTACCACATGCTATTATTTTGAATCAACTGAATTGTATTCCAAGGAGAATATTTTTTTTTATAAATTTTTATTATTTACATATTAAAATTATTCTGTATAATTTTCAGGAATCAACCCTTCAAAGAGTGATAATACTTGTGTAAATAATCCAAACTTGAAAAAAACAACATTATCCGATTTGCATACTACTCGACCGAAGGAAATAAACATGGATTCTGTTACTTATACCAGTGCTGTTACAAAGAGCCCAGTAAAGTCAAGCCCTGTTGAAGACTCAATGGTAAAAACTGAGAAACAATCACCAAAATCAGAAATAGATTATGAACCAGAAGTGTTGTTATCAGAACATCAGGATGGGACAGATTCTGATAGTACCTATACTCCAGAACAGTCACAGGCTTTGTTGTTATTAGCGGGAATGTCTACTGTACCAGTGATAGGTCCAGGCACATCTGCATCACAGTCTGTTTCAACTCACCCACAGTCAAACCATGCAGCTATTTGTGGTGATTGTCCACATTGTGGAATGAAATATTCAAACCAATCGGCCTTGAAGTATCATGTAAGATTAATGCACTCTGATTTAACAAATAGATTATGCTGCTACCTTTGTCCAAGGTCTTTTACTATGAGGGAAACTTTCAAAGAACACATGTGGACAAATCATGGTCAAAGAAACTGAGAACTGATATTTATGACCAATGTGCCTTATTTGTAATTCCTTGCCAATTGAAGTACCTTCATAACTAACTATGAGGAGTAATAGAGAAAAATATGTGCCTTGTTAATAATCAATTGATATTGTTCTATATCAGAAACACTCAAGACTAGTATATTTTATATTATAGCAGCTAGGATATACTGTCTTAATAATTATAATATGAGGTAAAATTCATTAGTGGCCCACTGTGTAGGTTTCTCGCTACTTAGCAGGTTTGGAAAAAATGGACCAGCCTGCTACAGAAGTTATTGCCGAGATCTCGTGGTAAACTAAGTATTAAAAGTTTTTGGGAAGTCATCTAAAACTCACCAACAAAACATGGACTATTATCTAACAGTAACTATTTGGAGCGTTTGATCTATGGGCTCTCGGAAACATGGAAACATGAATTCTTTACTAGTGATTGTCACCCACCCAATTATATATGGCAATTTACTTTGTTTGCCTTTATTATATCTATATATAATTATGGAAGCCTCTAATTAAGATTAACTGTAGCTATAAGACTATGAGCATATCACAGTAATATGGTCTTAATAATATATAGTTAAACGGGATATATTGAAATTGTGAGCATGGCATACAAAAAGTGTTAAATTATACTAGGTGCTGGTACCCAATCTTCCATTATAGATTTGATACCTCATATTGTAAAGATTTAATGGTAACAGAAAAAAATGCCAGTTATAATTTATCTACAATCTTAGATGGCCAAAAGTACCTACACAAAATTGAGAAAATGTCTCAAAATTTATTTTTAGATTATTAGTTAATTGGTATTGAGTGACTTCAAAATTTAAATTGTTAGTAAAATTTTACACGTTTTATTGAATACTAATATTTTATTTAACCAACGGTAATGGTTTTTAAGTCCAATTGATGTGGTGCTAAGTTATATGAAGATTGTTGATTCATTTAACAATTTATTTTCAATGTAATATAACTTTGTTAAAAACCGGTCGTGGATCATAGACCATTGAAAGATTTTACGCTGAAGTGCCCACTTGACTGATGATTACAATTAAAATTGACGCATGTATTTGGCAAAGGTCATATTTTGCGTTGACATCAATCGCGCAACAAAGAGTGAATTTACAACATACTGTATTAAAATGACGTCATATGTCTGGTAGAGTGGTCTTGATTGCTGTAATTATGATTAGGGCGAGTTTTTGTCTTGTAGAGTTGTAATAGAATCTGCTATATACTCCACTTTTGACGGTTAGTTTTGTTCCTGACGCACTGAATGATCGTGGCTTTGGTGACAGCTTGGATATGATTTTTCCAGCGAGTTGGTAATCCTTCAATAAAATTTACACACCATCTGCCTTTATACCATGAGCCTTTCGATCGAGGTCTAAAGTCTTCAGATGTCTCCAAAAAACTGTTAGGTTCTGTATTAATTATATACTTTGAGATTGATTATTGACGGTATTGATGATACATTCTATCGGGTTCATATCTGAGCTATATTGTCTTAAAATTGGTGGTAAGCTTTGCATCGTTTGTTAGAGTCGTGCAATTATGAATTTGATTCCAGGTCTGCCTCAGCTTTTAAATTGCAATGCTTTTACAATGAAGTTTAAATAGACCTAATGTTGTGGATTATGAACCGTTGTATAGATGCATTTTTGCAAAAAAAAAAACACGAGTATATTGTTTTTTATATAATAGAGTATTTTATATGTCAACAGAACTTAAAACGTTACAGGTCATGTATACCCAAAACTGCGTAATAATTATATTTGCATAGTAAATACACATTGTAACCGAATCCGCCTTCGTTGTAAAATATTCTTGAAATGACGTGATTGTATCTGTTAAATGCAGATCTCGCTTAAGTACTACGCTAAATGTTATGAAAATTTAGATTTGAACAATTGTTTTGCATGTAAAGTGTTATAAAAGTCTGTAATTCAAATGCATTGCAAATGAACTATTATGATCGGTGCTACGTTCATTTAAAGATAATGCTTGTTGTTTAAATGTTTTGGTTGATGTTTTAAGAAAATATCGAGGTCTACGGAGTTCTATGTGCATTCTTTTTATGACAATAGGTTAAGGCTCCGTTGTCAGTGTTCTTGTATCGTTCCTTTAGGTTTTGAAATCTTAATACACGACGCAACGCGTGCTACAGCTGCGGTTGCGTCATGCAGACACTGCGCCTCTATTATTACGTATTATTTAACGTATAGTTATCGACAAACACTGCACTCGCTGTCTCGTTAACACGATCGCGTGAATGTCGAGATTGTCGACTAAGAGCAATCATTTCGTTCGTAATCGTTTTATAATGCTTTTGTATGTTGTTATAAAAGTTATGATTCGTATATTGTTTTTTAAAATATAGAAACTTTGTGTCATTTCAAGTTCGATTTTGTATCTGATGATATCGAAAGAATTCCTGGGTTTGGACTTTTGATAGATAAAAGAAAATATTTCTCTCGAATATATTTTTTTACTACAGTAGCTAATTGCTGTTCAGAATTTGAGCTAAACATTGATGAACAATTGTGTGTATTGTGTGATATATATGGTTTTAGAATGTTAAAGGTTTGCCCTGCTGTTAGCGATTCAGGTAGGCGAAATGAGAAGACCAGACAAATTCTGTAACAACAATTTTCTACCTCCGGTCTTGACTCCCTGTGACATCTGGTGTCCATGCCTGTTTTGGCAGATAATAATTATGTGCGAGGGTTGTACGTGTAATTATTTCAGAGTTGCGTTAAAAGTTAATTTTGTTTTGGTATGTTCTACCAAGACGTAAATTTGTTGTTAGTGACGGATACAATTGTTGATTTTTAGATTATTAGTGCGATTTTTGTCTACGTTACCTATCGTTAGCCAATGAGATGTTATGATTTTTAAAATAATTATTATTACCTACATATATGTTTAATATGTAATTTTAGTTAAGACTACGGTTCGCAATGATTTTTCTCAAATGTTTACCAGTATTGACGAATAGACAATAAAAAAGAATACTTATACAGCATGACATGTGAAATTATATGGGTGTGTTATAAACTTTCTTTTTCTTTTGGTAAGTTGTGCCAAAAAGAGTTAATTTTAAGATGTTATTGTAAGTCTTGTTGTGCTAATTTATGTTACCGAAATTTTCAATGTTTTTTTCAGACTATTAGCATATGTATACTACAGGATTTATATCGTTAGATTAATTTAATTTGAGGATGAATGCATGGTTTTGTTGTTGTTATCAGAATTACAAAATATAGATCCTTTTATAGCAATATAATCTCACGTGTTGAATGCCATTAGTGAGGAATCTAAATTATTATTTTAGCTAGTACAGATTTAAGATTATCATTGATAAGAAGAAGAATTGCTATATTTATAGTTTTTAGATAATTTAGTTCTAGGTAAATAAATGTAACAGTATATTGTTAAATATTTTATTCAGAATTTTACAAGATTTATATTTTAAATTGTTATAAATAAAATATAATGCTTCTATATTTAATTATTTTTATTGCCCTTTACAAATTTAAGGCGGATTTTCGCCATAAATATGCGATATCACGAACACAACCGCGTACAGCGGCCGGCCACGAGAGTGCTCGTTATAGAAATGTCATTCAAAAATGTCGACGACTTGTCTTGTTGCTTGCATTGTTTCTATTATTTACATAGGTTTGTAGCGGTAAATCTCGGATATTCGGATACAGCAAAATGGATCGATACGAGTTGACCTAGACAACAATATGAAATGCTTGCTTTTTAACATAATATATATTATGAAAGAAAGGGATCGATAATAAATATCGGTTTTTATTTAAAAAACAAAAATTACAAATTTCAATCTTTATAACATTGAGATTGTCTTTATAAACTTTGGCAGTATTGTAAAGAGAGAGTGTCGATTTCGTGTTAGTGTGTATGCGGGGGTCATCTTCAAAACCACTGCAACTATTTGGATAATTCTTTTACGATTTGAAAGATACGTTATTCCGGATGGACGTAGCCAGTCGTAGTCATGGGAATTATACCAATAGATAGACTGATTAAATAGATAGGTTTAAGTGTATGTTTTTTGGAAAAAAATTTTAAAACAATAATACGGGTGCGATCAGGTACGATTTGTGAAGGAAATCAAGTTACCCGGAGCGAAGCGATGGTGGTTACTATTAAACTATAAATGGAGAAAAAATGCTTGGCTTCGTCTATATTTTTTTAATAATCCAAAAGTCAAATATATACATGTGTTGATAAACAAAATTGTACTTTAAGTACAGACTGGTGCTCTGTATTTATCGTCAAAATGAAATACGTCACTCCAGGTATTAATTGTTGACGGAGCACGAAGCATTAGTTCTCGAGAAAAAAGAGCGAGGCGTTCGATATTAGTTCACTGCCCGTCTTTTCGAACGATTTCTCTCCATTGCACTTCGTACCAACTTGGTTATTCTGTTCTACTAAAAAAAGGTTGAATAATGGCACAAAATTTATTCCCGACTAATGTAAATACATGGTTGTGGATGCAATGAGCTTGAGAACTAAGGAGCGGTATAGCGCACAGGATCTACCACGCTGTTTCCGTATAAATCGGTAAAAATATTAGTGTCCAATGATCAAAAATTACGGACAACCCGAAGGTTCCGACAAGGCCTGCCTTGCCTGATAATAAGTACGAAGAAGCGGTCACCCATCTAACTAACGACGGCACCTGACGTTATTAACGCGGTCAATCCCATATAGCCATAGGGCACTTTAACATTATTTTGTATACAAAAACGTTGTTTAGTGTAGTGCCTTGAAAATTTATGAAAAAAACTGAAGTAACGCCGTTAAGATGAACCTATAATTATTATTATTACCTACTCTACATTTTTACATGTCACGTAGTCTAAAACTTAGTTTTAAAATGATTGCACCAAATGAGTTCTACTAGATAGATACAGTTTTGTCTCAGGTCGATTATGTTGCAGCTGTTGTTACATAGAACTGCATGTAATATTTATATTATTATATTTTTGTACTTATACGTGTTGCTACTCTGTGACTATTATATTTTTTGATAATAATAGTTAAATATCATTGAAATAGGTAGGATACTTTGTAAACGGTAAGGAATCTTTGCAAATCGTAAGGTATAAATAGGTTGAAATGGATTAGTATCCATCAAGACAATCATAGTGGATTGCCATGCATTTTGTTTCCACATCAATGTCGGATCTTTCAACCTTTTAAGATGTTTTCGTTAGCTCCAAGTAGACACTGTTTGACAACTCGTTGCCAAATATGTTGAGTAAAAAATCAGGCATCTATTTTGTAGCGTGCACGAGACGTAGTACGTGCCTTAACACTGAACAATGGGGAAGGATATCTACCTAAGGATACCTACTTAGTACTATGAGCAATGGAGATGAGCCTTGCATAGTGGTCGCCTGGCTTCTCTTAACTCGAGAGTCTCATAAAGACAATAGATATCTGTTCATTTGTAAATAATTAACAGGCGAACCATAATATAAGCGTCGTAGAAAAAAAATATATTTGTTAAAAAAAATACTGTTCATTTACAATAAGTCTGTTTGATTGGAACCAACATCCTGCTCACGAAGCTTCAGTATTAATGGGACCACTTCATTAATCACGACATTTAAATCAATACTTAAATTTATGTTGTTATTAATTTCGTATAAAAGTTAACTAATAGACATTTGAATGAATTGTTCTGTCTTGTCAATTATGTTTATTAAAGTGTAGTATATAAGTTTATAAATGAAGAATGCATTTTTAAAAACCTAGGATACCAAAATCAGGATAGGTTGATTGATACCTGAAGTATCTGTATTACACATACTATAAACGTGAAGTGACTATACATATGTGACTCTACGTCTGTACGTTATTTACTTATACACAGACTATGAACTTACCATAAAACATCACTACATTTCGTTGAGACAAGTAATATAATAATATGTAGGTATCCATATAATTTTACACGATTATATATAAGGCCGAGATCAATTGACTCGACCTAAGCGAAGTTAATTTCGGGTGAACATGCGATAGAAGATTCACCGCAAAGCAAGCATACTAACGTGAACGTGCGAAGCGTAGATAGCTTGTGGATATGTGTAAAGGCGTTCTAGGAAGCCCCTTAATGCGGAGACAGCTCCGCTGGGACGCTATTGATCGTCATCCGTCGTCAGTGGCCGAGGCGCGTCTATTGATTCGCCGCAATCTGCATGATAACCCGCGCCTGGCTTCTCTACTCGCTACATAACATTAGAATACACTTATCAATAGCTACGATCGTGACGCCCAACTATAAATTTGTTTAATCAAAAGTATATTACAACTTAAGTTACTAAAATGAAGTTAATTTTTTAGAGAAAAAAATTAATAAACGCTCTCTACATAACTTCATTTATCGCCTCTCAATTGTAATAATCTGCTGTAGGTACCTACTCTTAAACGTTGGTCTATGCTTACATCTAAAGTTTCAACACAAAGAACTAAAGATTAGTGGCTGATTATTGATTTGGTAAGAATATTGGGGAATAAATATTAAGTTTAATTGATAATAAGTCATTTAACAGGGCTTTATTGGCGGTAATTGTCTTCAAACAACTAGCCGTCTACTGCAGGTCGACGCCCTCTCCTAGTAATAAGGGGGTCTGGAGTTTATTCCACTATACTGTTCCAGTGAATTGGTGGAGGACTAAGTGGCCAACCCGTGTATCGGAAGTTCTATGGCACTCGAAGGCCTCCAACATGGTTACACTGCTTTCGGACTCTAATAAATGGAACTGACACCTTATCGTGCCCTCCAAAGCACGAAACCGCTTAGGAAATCTAGGCTTTAGTGGTCATTGTCATATAAACATGTCATATAAACCTATGTGGTTTCCTTATGCTATTCCATACAAATTTATTTGTTGTTATGTTGAAATGATATATAAAAAAAATTTAGTCAAGTATCTATATACCTAAAGTTGTTTAATTCTATCGATTACGTACGATTGATCCAAGCTGTCGTTGAGGCATCAATCTCAATTGAATTACAGTCCTATTAGAATACATCTGAGATGGATTATTTACAAGTGTCACTTCTCTCCAATTCAAAACTCTGATAGCTGAACCGAGTTTCTTGAAGCAACTTGCACAAATTACAGAAAGATGTCGAGCCACAGGCAAATAGTGAGAATAATAGTATATATAACGTTGCTATGATAAAGTAAGAATAAAATCGACAGTATATTATTATTAAGTAAAATTTATTAATAAAGAAAAGGAGTCATTAAACTTTATGATTTTTATTTTTTATTTTTACCATTTTGTAACATCGCATTGTTAAATGTGTCAATCGAAAATACAACATTTATAATCAGAGTGCTATAATATTTAAATGTTGGTAGTTATGATTGTACAGTTTGGCGCGAAATCTGAAATAAGGAGAAAGAGTTAATCAAAATTTTGCAACTACGCGCATAATGATCCTTGTTCAGAAGGTTTCTCTGTAGAACACTGCGTCGTCAGTGCCTGATATTATTTTTTGAAATAGTCTAAAAATTCACGTTAAACATGACTTTATTCTTAAAAGAAATAACGTAATTACGTGGCTACTACGAGAAAAATAATATACTGATTAAACTAAACCTTGTTAGTATATATGTATAAAATCGTAGTATTTAAAATTGTAGTATTATTGTATTTATACACTAGTTTAGGTGTGTAAGGGTTTCCTATTATTCTGAAGTCCAGGTAAAGCTTGCCTGCTACTATGTTGGATTCCGCAAGTAATGCACCGGTGAAGGTCCGGGTACTGCAGATGTGCAAGGAGAGTGGTCACCTTTAGCCATCTTGTGGTCCATCAACATGTATGTTGTCTATAGAACAATAACGAATACATGCAATTAATTTTACAATACACATTTTCATATCAGGACTGCCGCGACATTGAATATGAATAAGTACGTGTTAAATTTTTCGAGCTGAGCATCTGTAATACTGCATTGATTAATACATGAAGTTTGTCCATGCTGTGTACTAATGAGGTAACATAATTGCCAATGGATAGGTAACAAGAGAATCAATAGAAATGTTATTGATCAGTCGGGAGTGAAGCTGTAAGCGAACTTTGTATTTGTCAGAATACGTACAGTCAGCATTGTTAACACGTCTACACTTCGTCGTATGAAATGTTCACACGATCTCTTTTTGTATTATTTAGCTTTATATATTTTGCGGTTGAGTTATTTTATTTTAACCGCAAATTTATTAGGTACATTATAAATTTAATGGTTCCTGATATAAATAATGATGAATGACGCTTAGGCAGCCATTAATCATATAAAAATAGAAAAATAACCTGTTAAAGTTTAACTGATTAGTGAATGATTGACGTAAAATTAAACAAAAAATCTAATTATTTATGAAGTACGATGTAAATATGAACGTTTCAACTATAAACAGGATGTACTTACTTAATTACTCTTTATATATGTTAAAAGGACAAGTAATTAATTGATACTTACTCGAATTAATTAACAAATACACAATGAATGAGGAGTGTAGCAAATGAGGGAGAATTTGAATTAAGTAAAATCAATTATCGAGCGGTTGTCATTACTCGTTATTAATGTGAGTAAATAAAGTTTGCGGTTGAGGTCTGGTTGGCAAGGACGAAGCGGTGGTATGTGGTGAAATGTTCTGATGTGGGTCAATGCGGCCTATGCGCAATTCGATAAAACTTTGCAAGTATTCACCATGAGGTTACGACTCATAAACCGCGATTGTGTGAAGAGGCCCGAGTCAATAAAATTGGTGTAACAAATGTACCATAACTTTTTATTATATATTTTTCTTACTATAAAGTTTTGAAAGATTTGACATAGAGCAACTTAATTATTAATCATATTCTTTGTCAACATTGGGTAAATGTTGAAGGTACATGTTGAGTGTAAAAATAAATTAAAAAAAAATCATTATATTTGGTATTGACAAATGAATGATTGTATATATAATTTTATCGTAAATTTAGACATATATTTTAAAGTAGTTAATAATCTTTATTATTATCGTGTATTATAAAGCTCCAAAAATTTATAATTTTTAAACAATTCAAAGTCTACTAACAAGAAATGAAGCGGATAACCACCGCTCAAAAGTAATTTATGCCTATGCATATTTTTAAATAAATATTAAAGCAAATTATGATGTTTTCTCCAAAACTACCAAATTTTCAACATTACCAGCACGATAAACAGCTCTTAGTTTACCAACGTACCGGCAGTCTCAAGAGTTGGAAGAAGTTTAAAATATTTTAAATATATTCAAATTAGCGCGTCTGTACATTTCTTTTTAAACATAACAGAAACAAATCTTTAGGCTTCATTTAGAGATGCAGAGAAAGTGTGTTATAATTGATAGTGCGAAGTATTGATCAATTGTTTCACCATGGTTCTAAATATAAAATTTTGTGGAGGAAGACAAAGTTCGCGCGCAATACGGGCGCGGGCAGGTAGTGCGGGCGCGGGCACGCGGCGGCGGCGTATCGATTCCGCGGCGCCTTCAGTCGGCGTCCGTCGAGCGCCGCGCTGCGCCGAGCCGCCGGCGAGCGGGCGTCGCCCCTCCCGCGGCCCCCGCGCCGCCGCCCTCTCGCCCGTCGAATCTCGACGTCGCCGGCAAACTCGAACGACCTCTTTTCGCTAACTAACGTCGCTCCCGCGTACGTTTCCCGCCGCGAAACTGCGTTCGATTTACGCGAACGATTCTAGGGGTACCAACTTGAAACACATCAAAAAGTTACTCCGAACGTTAAGGATTTGTTTTAAGAAAGATCTTCAAATTCCAAAGGCCCAAAAGGTTACTGTAAAGTACGCTTATAATGTACTTGGGGCAGGGAAGGGTGAGGTAGCAGGTAGAAAATAGTAAAGTAGTGCGAGTGCGATGAGGGCTCGTGCGAGCGGTTGTGGGCGAGCATGGCCGGACGCGCTGCCGGCAGCGTAGGCGCAGGCGGGTATGGATTGCTGCAAGTACGGAGAGTACCGCGGGGCGCCGCACGCGCAGTACGGCGCGGGAGCGGGCGCGAGCGCGGGTTGGGACGGTTACGGGTATGCGCCGCTACCCTACTCGCCGTACGCGCACGCCTACTACGGGCCGCAAGCGCACGACCCCTACGCGCGCTACTACCGCTACGAATACCCTACGCGGGCTACTGAGTACCACGTGCATCATGCGGACCATGCTATGCCAATGGGTTGGTATTTCAAACATCTGTTCTTTACACGAACACCTTTTTTATTATTTTTATATAACGTATTTTATAGTAAACACGAGTTACTTTTTAAATGCATTAATAGAAAAATCTCAATACATATGAGTTTTTACTAGTACTTCTTTTTAAAATATATTTATGTTTATTCTATTATAAAAGTACAAGTGTCATTAATATCGAAAGTATTAATTATATTAACTGGACACACCTTGACAGTAGCCTAATCTATGAAAAATTAAAACATAATATGAGTGTAATTTTTATTTCACTGCCGTAAAAAACTAAATTTGCGTGAATAAGAATAATATTTATTCTGAATTGTTACAATATTGTTATAATCAACAATACTGTATTCTGTATATAGGTAAATTTTAAACATTTGTTTTTTTAACTAGTTATAAATACTTACCATCATATGTAGGCAAGAATTTTGTTATGATTTTTCAAATCTGTAGCGTCAGTACTTTAACCTAATATGCACTACATTAAGAAATTATAGTCGCGCTTTTAATTTAAAACAATAATTGCATATAATGATAAATCGAATAATTAAAATTTAACTGTATTTTATTTTAAGAAGTATAACTTTATTACCATATAAGATAGAATATGTCATATAAAAGAAACATTATTTTATAATCATACTTTATACATAACAAGTTTACACATAACTAAACAAACATCACAAGATACCCATGGATATTACGTAGTCAACATTTATTCGTTTTGTACTATATCTGCGAAGCATATTCAATTACTAAATGAATAAAATGGAAAGACATGTTACCGTGGAAATGCATCAATAATTGTCCCTGCCGTAACTAGCACTAATTCTTTGTACTAATTGAATTACCGACATGGTTGAGCGCTGCAGGTATTCGTAGCAGTGTTACATTTTAGTTGTTTATAATATTTATGCGTCGTCGGTTTGTTTACTAATACGGAGATCGGAATCCGCACGCGTGGCGCGACATTCTGAACAATGAAGAATGAAGTAAGAATTAAATGTTTACGTTTGGGCGGATTTCTCGACGACTACGTCACGTGTCGATGTTGGTGGGAGAGGGGCGAGGAGAGAACGAGTGGGGTGGCACGCTACAGGTGGTCCGTGCTCGCGCCGTCGAATTGATCGTCCGCACGGCGCACAGCCACTCACCATATTGACCGGCCTGCTGACGCCCGCGTCGCCTTTCCCTCTAAACTTTATCTACGTTGCGTCTTTACGTGAACGAGAATGTCGTTTTCACTTTTATCGTGCATTTGTTACTGAATGCATCTTGGTCGAAATGTTGTAAGGGAATCTCTGCCCTCTTATGTTTATAAGCACAATAGCTTAATGAATAAAAAATGTTACTCAGAAACAAATATTAAATGAAATAATATTAAATTGGAAATAGCTGGTTTAGATGCCGCTAAAAGATGTTTCTTTAAGAAAATAACACGAATTGGGATGTATTAATATTAAAAATAATAATTATTTGAATGAGCAAAATATAATAATACAAATAATCGATAACGATTTTGATGAAAGGAAGAAACGTTAGCATAAAGCGAAGTAAAGGATAGATTGGAGTTCGAAGGTCTTTTGAAGGTGAAACTGTGCTCGTATAGGAACGCGTATATTTGCCAATGTCTAGCAAATAAACCTTTGAGGTACCTTTGCACGATTCGCTAGGGGCGGACACCACTACACCTGATAATTCTGGTATGAAGTAAATTAATTCCACAGATTTAAGTAGGATGGCTACCGTTTGTTTAGTAAATCGTATAGCATTATTTCTTTCATACTTATGATGCTCTTAATCAAGATTTTTAATTGGGATGCGCAAATTTACAGTAAATAAATTTCGTGATGAGTTCTTACAATTGATGGTACCACAGTTTGGCAATTTTATGTTTTTAACATCACGTATTGATAATGGGAAAATAACCTATAGTAAAGCGCGACAATTTAGTGCGTGACACGCTACGAGCACGCTAGAAGCAACGGGCAATATATCCCAGTTTATTAACGCACAATCATAATTTTTAATTCTTATACTCGTACATTGTTCTAGAAACCTCAGTAACAAAAACAGGGAAATAAGTTAAATCATATAAAAGTACAAAATGCAATAAGAAGGGGTTACAATTTGTTTAATCAAAGTTTTTTTTAATTCTACGTGTTACCGATAATCATGATAAATCATTATTAATTTAATTATGTTGGTACAAGTTATGTATGTTTAAATTTTAGTTGTACCAAAGCTATGTCATTGGATAGAATTAAAGTCCTATTAGTGATTCGTATACCATTTGTATTGATTGGTAACAAAAAACAGAAACGCAGTCCACTTGCTCATTTACTACCATAAAAAAATTCAAATAGGGTTACAGACTGCTTTTTGCATTTAGATTGTGCGTTTGCTTATGCATTTTACATAGAAAGTTTGTTGTTAACGTAAGTTTTTCTTCAGACTATGGCGCGTATGCGCTGAAGGATGCGCGGTCGCGACGAGCCCTGGCACGGAGGGAGCAGCGCCCGCAACCTACCGCGTTGCATCTACCTCTGACGCATACGGTGAGATATATTTTTAGAAACAAAAAAGGAGTTTAATTTTAAAAGGTGGGAGAATGAAGCCCTTTGCAATCCCAAATACTATAACTTTGAAGGAATCTTGATCAACTAAACGATATTTCAATAGGAAAATATATTCTCATGTAAGAAACATTTGCTTCGAGACAATTTTCTGAATTTCATCATGATGGCTACATTTTAAATAAGATCGTTAAGAAGTTAATCGCTAACTTGAAATTAATTTATTTTAACATAATAATTTTTATATTTAATAAATTTTACATTACACAAATTTATTAAGTTAATTTAGTTTTTGGGTTAATTTTTTATTACAAATCTTGTGATAAAAATATCTGTTCTCTATTATTTACAAAATAAAATTAAAAAAAAAATACTTATTCAACGCGTTTTCAGTTATTCCAGAAGCATTTTTAAAATTAATTATCTTGTTATTATAACACTTCTTAATAGTAACAGTAAAATATGTCGAGTTTACTACATATAACTCAATGTATGAAAAAGTATGAAAATAAGTTCAAATACAGTTCATTAATGAATGAATAAAAAATAATTATACTATATAGTTACATATAATTAGGATATGTGTTTCAGAGCATAAAAATATACGCATGAATATTATAATTACTACGGTAGTCTCACTACTGGGCATTATTTTTCTCTTCAACTGGAAAGGCGTAACATCCACAACCAGCGTGCGATTGCGTTAAAACATACAAAGTATCAATACCGCATAGCAACAACCAAGTATATTATTAAAATTTTATTTTATTTTCATGAAATTGCATGTCGGTATAAAACAAATGTTAAGATCCGTTATGTACGAAAGTGATTGACGTACCTACACACAAATAATTCATAGTTTTAATATATATACACATAACTTCGTTCGTGTGGAACGTATTTAATAAGTTTGTTAATTAATTTTTGTTTGAAAACAACGCCAACTGTGTAACGTTGGTTTTAAACAATAATTACGATTTCGTAGGTCAGTGTCAGAGGTGAACTTACTCCGAAACTTATCTTCTTTTCATAATCTGCGTTTATGAACGCATCATTCAGCGGAACCTTTTACCCTATCAACTTGACCCGGCTTATCCTAAAACTTTTGTGATACTCATTAGTTTACAAAACTATACATTAAAAATTGTAGGTCAAGACCCAAACAGAATGTTTTAAGTCGTAACTAAACAGTAGAGTATCAATTAATGAATTAGATAATCTTACTGTTTAATTCCTTTTTAAGGCCTAATGATACTTACATGTATTTCCTATGGACATATATATGAAGAATGAAATGAAAGCTTCAAAGAGAAACGAAGACTTTTCACGGAATGATATTTCAATAGTGAGCGGTTCATGTGTTATAAAAAGTACATTTGTTTACCTCAGTGCAGCGTAAAGAAAGAGATGGATTTTATTTAAAAATAAATTCCAATCGTACTGTCTTCTGTACAGTACAGTACAGTTCGTCCAACGAAGTGTTAGCATTTATAAATAAAAAAAAGTCATGTGTCATGAAGTTAGCTCGAAAATGTTATTGAAAACTATAATTATAATAAAACATCTGCTTCTGGAGCTAACTTCATTATACATGAGGCTTTTTATTTATAAATGCTAACATATTCGTACAATATGAACACAAATTCCGTTGTTGATACCAATTGATTTTATTATCTGTTACTAAGCATCTGTAAGACTCACATGTTTTTAAATTTATAGTCTAATAATTAATATACTTGTTTATTCATTGGACATTTAGATAACTGAATTTACTGTTACAATTAGGATGTTCGTTGCAATAAAATTTTTTTTTTGTGAAAAATTAATATCTATATCAAAGTTTACGCTTAAGTAAATAGTACAAAGTTATAATCATTATTATTAAAATTAGATGGTCGGGTACACGGAAGCAGTATCGTACGTTTGAAAGTGGTATCATTACGGTGTCAGATTACGAGACAAGTGAGCGGCACAAAGGCGCT
>PDGT01000034.1:278685-369261 GCA_003671415.1 Megathymus violae
TGAAAGCTGTCAGCGGTTGATTTTTCCGAGTGTCGTGGGCGCGCTGATCGATAAGTCACGTGGTTCGCGCCGAGCTCGCCACTTGCCGCTCAATAGTTAGTTAGCCTCTGCAAATCTCCCGCCACTACACTTATATATTACATGACTGAGCCCTACCTACTTTATTAAATTTCAAGGCTAAATCCTGCATTGAGATACATATTAGTTCACACCCAAAAGCCTGTATATTTGTACCTATGATTTTTTTAGTATAAATTGAACATAATTCAATAATAAATTATATTATAGTCATGATTTCATCTGTTAATAAAAAATGTTGATATTGGCTTTAGCATTTGAATTATTGTAGATTGTTGACTTACTTCGTAGCGACGTAGCGCAGTGTGCTACACTGTCGTAGAGCTCTACGAGACTTAATCAAGTAACCTGCAGTAATCATCACGCTTCTTATTCATGAATATAATATAGGTTAATTGTTAACAATAATTAATGAGACTATTCATTGACCATGTATTTAATGTTATATTGATATGCCAATAGGCTTAATATTACTTATTAGCTTACGTCATTGCGTGGTATTGTATGTTTTTGATAGTTGATTTGAGTTGTAAAAACATGTTTCCATAAGGGTTAAGGAATTGGGGGTAAGATGTAATGGATGCAGTACTGCAACGCAGAAGTGCAGAGGGAGTGACGGACATCGATCGCGCGGCGCCCCCGCCGCCCGCTCCGCACCCGCATCTACTAAATGTTATCTCGCATGCTGTATACATATACACATTGTTCTTCATTGTTAGTCATTATACTGGATATTATTAACGCATAATTAGCCCTACGATATAAAATATGTTAAAATTTTCGTATTTGGCAATCAATAAATAGCCGTTACTCTGTTGCTACGCTGGCTGTTACTTAACTTTTAATAATCTTTATTGTTTAATATAGTATACACAAAGCAACACCCCCGGTGTATCTCCAAAATTTCTTTGAGTATCGTTGCAATACATATGATAAAATACTCTGTTATACTGATAATCTTAAACTGGATATTGCACATATTAAAATCTGTTTCTATCAAAATTCTTTTACTGTTCAGACAATACTGCTTTAGAACGCCCTATCGATTGAAATTAGAAAAGAACCCACTACAGTTTCATTTAAGAAATTTATACGGATGTCGTTATATGTATTTTTGTATGTTTGTAACGAATAAACTCAAAATTACTGAACCGATTTTAAAAATTCTTTCACCACTAGAATGCTACATTATCCCTGAGTAACATAGGCTATATTTATTACTAGAAAAAACAAAGGGTACTTGGGAAAACTTCAGTAACGTGAACCAGGGTGTAAAAAAATTTGCTTAAAAATTTCTTTCATCGCATACGCTGCGGAAACTATTGATGAAGTACACTCGTGCGAAGCCGGGGCGGCCCGCTTGTTTTCTTATATGTTGATGTTTATATATAATAACAACTATTACAATATTATTTATATAATAGGTATACATAATTTTAAATAAATAAATTTAGTTCCACAAATAAATAAAAAAGATGCTCTTCCACACTTTCTAACCTTCACATTAGGTTGATTATAGAGAATGCCAATGGGCATTAAGTTCGCCCATTGTAAAATTTAGCTATAGGGCTTTTACAATAAATAAATACATAAATAATTCAAGCCGCGTGCAGTAGCATCAGTTGAGACTGCAAAGGACTGGAATAACTTGCCCGCGTCGGTGTTCCCGGCTACTTACGATGTGCGAGTCTTCAAGAGGCGAGTGAATAGGCTATTTATAAGTTAGTGCGTTCACCATCTTAGACTTCATCACCACTCACCATTAGGTGGGATTGTTGTCAAGCATTAACTTGTTTTATGTAATAAAAAAGACGTTTGCCAAGCTGCCTAAAGGTTATGTTAGAAGTTATTTTATTATTTTCTACTTAGTTAAAGTCGAGGTTTCTCGAGTTTTTATTATAAGTAAGACGTTCTATGACTCGAATGAGAAATTTATCCCTTTTCTAGCTCGCTAACTTATAATAAAACCCGCCATATAGTTTTAAATTTTATATAAAATTATTTGAAATAATTTTACCCTAATATCACTATTAACAATTAACTCTGATATTGCTTACTGAGTATTTTAATAACTAATTTAAATACTTCAACAATTGAAAAGTTAAAACTATAAATATTAAGGTACCTCTGTATCGTGGGGACGCTTTTAAATATAATTAGAAAACAAACGGGTCACCGATACTCATGGCGGTCCATAACACCAAAGCTTGCCTGCTAAAAATGTAAAGAGTTATCTTTAGGAAGGTGTTGGTTATTACCTAAAATCAAATACTTATTTTTTCACTTCAGCATTATGATAATATACTTATACACTGATTCCTACAGTGGCGAAGAAACTTAAACGAATCAGATGAGCCATCGGCTTTAGTAATGTTAAATGTATTTCATAGATACTGTGTTGTAAAGTTATATTTTACTCATTATTAGTTAGTATATTCGTATACGTATAAATTTCACATCTACTTACTTTACACATTATATTTCTATATAGCGCTTTGCAAATATAAAGAGCCTATCTATTAGCGTAATTTACATAAAGTATATTTCTATAAAGTATGTAAATGTCGGTTATATCACGCTACGTTGATCAGGGTAATAATATCGATTGTTACCGGCAGTTCACACGCGGCGCGAAAATCTATATACTCGTCTGAGTACATGGGCCGTGCAGCGCGCCGTCGCCTGCTTCTCACTACCCTCTGAATCGATACCCGGTGAAACCTACGTTCCCGCCGTTCTCTAATCAATGCCATACTACTTACATGAATTTAACCCTCCAGACAACACTATCGCTCTCTTTGAGCTTGCAAGGAGTGCAACGTGAAAGGGTTACGATATGTCGTTTAATACCTCAATGAAATTTAATTAATTTTATTGTAATATATCTGTTGTATCGATTTATGCTTGCAATTTCTTTAAAACTTAAAAATGATAGTTAAATAATTTACACATTAGGATCATATTCAAACGTTATAATATTAGTTTCAATTAGATTTTTCATAGCTACGTTAAGATAGATTCCAATAGATGGCAATGTTGTCAAATTATTAACAATGTTTATATTTAAACAAGCCGGCTGTGCTAATATAAGTATAAATATAATAAAACCGGCTTATATTGTCCTCTTATTAAGCTGAATGTTATAATACGCCAATATAATAATATTGAAAATAAATGAATTTCATGTATTATTCTATTAATATTTTAATGTTTTAGTCGGCTTTAGAATGCGGAATGAATGGCCGTGGTCCTGCATACTGCGAGCCTCAAATGTGGCCACATTATCAGGTAAATCTTTCTAGTAAAATTAAACTTGACTATGTTTTTTGAAATAATGAAAATTGTAATGCACAAATGTACAATTGATTTTAGTGGCATCTCCAGGCTTTAAAATTTGCGAGGGCTTCAAGACAAACTTTTTTTACAAAAGGGTAAAATAAACTTAAGTTCAATTACCGACGTCATATTGCCTACCTTTAAATGTTGCCTATTGTTGCATTGTACAGGATAAGAAGTGACGTTAATACAGATTATTTCGATGTAATCATAATAAGTATCTATTAAATGATTAGTCTATTATTATGTTACAATAATTATGTTTTCCAGATGGGCATTCCTGGAGCCGGTGGGTGGGGCGCAGCCAATCCTGTCAATGGATCGTGGGCTACCAGAGCACCCTGTTCGAGAGAACCAATGCGTTATACTTCTGATTGTCGCCTTATGAAAGTTCGTTTTCTGCTCATTATTTGCTAAGTATATTTGCGTTAAACATGGGTGTCTCTATATAAAATATTCCTTTTTTCATTGCATGGCTACTTAAAAAAGTAACATAAATTCTACGTGATTTTTTATTAGAAAATAAAATAAATTCTATGTTACTCTGTGTTGTGGCGGAATTTACGAAGTCGCTTGTAAGTCATTTTGCTTCTACCGCTCTCTTATTATAATCGAAGATAATCCGATTGTATTTTTAACAAAGTAATGATTAGTACAAATTGTACAGTTATGAACATTTGATTGTTAAATAACAGTCTACAAATATATCTTTTCACGCTTATGCTCTCTTTTAATTGACTATGAGTGCGAATGTACACGAATAAGATTATAGTTGCGCATTACTCTGTGAATATTGTTGATCTGTCGATATCACCTAAAATCGGTTCTTTAATGTTCCAGGTACCCGTTTCCAATCATCAAAGTCAAACGTGTACGCAGGACGCACGGACTACGCAGTACTCTATTTTTGACGACTCTCTGTATACCTCGGAGAATGGTGGAGCCGCCAAGCGTGCTACTGAATATTCAACCAGAGAGGTGTCGGTGTCAGAAACTAACGTGCAACCAGGCCGTGAACACTTTATTGAACAGCGAGAGCCGCGTCCCAGTCCACCGGAGGAGAAGAGACCGCCGGTCGTACCGTTACCTGCATTCCAACAGGCTTTCGGTTCCACCGAGATTGGAAAGTTTGCTGAGGCGTTCAGTCGCGCCGAAGCAGTTCATGATGCTGAAGATAGCTCTAACGATAACTTCGTTTACGACTCATTCCAAGACTGGGACGGGCCCTCAGATCTGCAATGGTCGTCGCAGCCCATTTCCAAGGAGATTAAATGCGAGGACAACTATTAACGAAAAGTTGGATTCGATATACCGTAAATTGAGGACGGACGCGTCTCTTAGCTAATTTAGAATATATTTAGTCTCACCACCATGTTGCCAAAGTGAGTAGTTCGATACGGCGGAATGTCAATGTTATAGAACTAGGATGTGATACCAAATTTTTTAACGAGTTTGATAATGAATCGGCTGGAAATAATAGTGGTGTGACTTTAATTCGTATACATGTTATATAATAGTAGATTATTAGTTAGTTTATTCCCTTTAACTAGTTTTAGATAAACCTTGAAAAGTCTAAAGTATAGTTGTTGACGCTATGGAGATTGTGGGAATATTAGGTAGGTACTGCAAAGATTAAATAACAAAGATTCAATGTGCCTTTTATCGGAGAACCCGGCCGCAACTCGCGCGGCGTCCCCGCCCCGCTCCTCGACGTCAGGAATATATCATGTAATTACAATAGAAATTATAGGGACCAACGTTTAGACAAATATACACGACCCTGTCGCGTACACAACCTATGCGCAATAAGTTCAACGAAACCTATAGAGGATGTTCCGTCAGGGAGTAACAAAAATTTATAAGACCTGTAAGTAGTCAAAAATTACAATTAAGCGATTAATTACAAATAAGCGATCTTTGACTACAAATGTTGAATGCACTTATGATATTCTATTAGGAAAAATTTAGAAAATTGGAAATATAAGATACGATTTGGCGTAATATAAGAAAATTTTACATTTATCTTTTATATCTAAAATTGGATACTATAAATTTAGTGCTATTAGAACATTTATCATGCGTTCTTCATGACGAGAATCCTGGCTTGGACATTGTTCCTGACATATAGAGCTACTAAAATGCTCGTTTGCGTTTGCGTTTAAAATGCGTAAAACCTTTAATCTTGCATGAGTTATGTAGAAAAAAAACTGAGTTCTTTTATATATGGTGTGATTAAATCTTAGTAAATTAATTGTGATGATAAGAATATAACACGGTATGTTTTTTTTATTTCCATGTTTGTGTCATCGTATCTTCGGATTAAGTTTACTACTATGAACTTATATCTTGAATCTCTTGAGAATAACTAACATCTTTTTAATTACCGTATATTTCCACCTTACATTTCCCATGAAACTATACTATAATTTCTTCTTCCTGTCATATGTCATAAGTTTGAATGGGGACCCGAAGACGCCGCGCGGAATTTTATAATCTTTGTCATTATTCAAAATAAAAAAGGACATCTTATTATATTTAGGTAGTGAAATTTGATAATTTTTAATGAGATTACTAATGAATGAAAATTGCTTGTTAATTGAATAATTAGGGGTCCAATAACATTAATGAACTCTCGTCGAAATAATGCTTCGACTCTGGTCATATTTCAATGCTAGATAACTTTTGCGTTAGATCTTGAGCCAAAGATATTATGTGGCAAATTATAGTGGTTTTATGAGTGCAATACTACTAAAGAGCCCTATACTTTTTTAATTTGTAATTATTAAAAAATATAACTGAAGGTATCCATTTTTAACCGACTTCAAAAAAGGAGGAGCTTCTCAATAAGTTTTTACTTTTTTATGTTTGTTATCTTTGACCTCAGTCATTTATTAACCGATTTGTTCCTTTTTTGTTTGAGAGGGTAAAATACTCGTTTGGTTTCACTTAAATTTAAATAAATAATACCACACCTAAGGGTGAAAAATAGGAGATGAAACCAAGAAATTCTACTTCTTGAAATTAAAGTTGATTTTTTGGTTAAAATATTTACTTCTTTTTTTCTAGAAGTCACGGATATGTAACGTTGATTTATTTTCGCATGTCATGTACCTAATAATCACAACGACATTATTTTTTTGTGATATTAAAAATCTGAATATAAAAAGATAAAAACAATTAACTGTGTATGCGAGTTATTGCATATTTAACAGGAATTTTAAACATGTGCTTTACCTTTGAGAGTGCTGGAAAATGTTTGATAACGTAAGGCGTGAGTTATAACAAAAACTTCCATACGTCTTCATTTTAGAGGGATTAATCCTGCGAGTGTTAGAATTTTTCATCTTCTTTCGATAATGCAGTTAAATATCGGAGTGCCTTATGTAATTTAAATGATATGAATATAGGTGAATGAATTTTATTCTAGTATAATTTGATGGAACACCATATAGATAATAGAGTAATTATTAATCTTCTTTAAAACCAAGTAATTCAGTAATTCGTAGATGTGATAAAAACTTATATAAAGTAATTTAACTTTTACATATACATGATGGAATACAAGCAGATTATATTATGTTAAAAAATAGTCATGGTGTGCGATAATCATTATATTAATAAAAAAAAATAAAGTAATTTGTTACAAATAAAAAGTTATTAATAGAGATTTATATTAAGGTTAAAATTATGTTTAAATAGCATTATTTTTAATACGTTTTATTATTTTATTTCAATAAGTTAATTAAATTCATTGATTTAATTGTTGGGAATTTAAAAAGTATTCTAGATAATAGTCAAAATTGAAGTTTAGTCAAGTCTAATCTTTTTTATCTAACTAGTTGCAATGATAAATTTATAAAAGTTTTCTTACTTATTCTTCCACATTTTTAGATAATAACTATAAGCACATTGTGCGTAATTGATTTATGATATATATTTAGATAGCTTTCCTATATTTATCTGAATTGAGGAAAGGCAGGATGTTATCGTCGACTTAAAGCCATGAAAAATCATTGCTATAGTGTTCACCGATCTATTGACACCTCCGAACTACGAGTACTCCATAAGTTGAAACTCGCTCAGTACAGAGACTCAATACAAAGTAACATATTGTCAGCGATGACGAAAATCGAAAACTTCATTCGACATTCAAAAATGTATTTGGATGACATAAAATCATCATTTATCGATGACTTATGTCATTTCTTATATTACTATAACGTAATTACGTTTTTGAAATAAAACATCGCTTAAAGATATACTATATCTAGGACCCCCGTACTTACCTTGAACAGTTGGACGCTGCGGGCATATCTATAAATTGCGTTCTTCGTAGTGATTTCTGTAGTCAACTGTGCTGCCTTAAAGTTTGACGCGAATCTTGCCTTTCTTGAGTCGGATGTACGTACAAGTTTCATTAGCTGTATTGGGTTATATTATAGAGGAATGTAGTCTGTGCCACATAATATAATGTATATACAATATACATCTCCCTAGATAGTCCTATTGTTATTTATATAAGTATTAGTATTTATAATTTATACTGTAGAGATATGTACAGAGCGTAATTTTAATATATAATCTAAGTGTTTCAAATGTTATAGAGCTTCCCGTCTGACTATCTTACAATTTTGTCTACCATCATTAAGCTATGGAACACTTTAAAGTAATTAATTATTCCTTTATTATTTATTGTAATAGTGAGGTAATTCTGATGTATTTTTATCTTTGCGATTACGAAACAAAAACATTTCATGAGTCTTATATGAATGCAGAACATTAAAATAAAAGTGTGTTAGTTTTTTGAATTCTGATTGTGTTATGTAACTAATTGTAACGATGAAAACATTTCGTGACAACAACTCCACATTTATGTAAGATTTTATCAATTTTTCATTACTTTTATAACTACTTTTGATAAAATTACTTTATCAAAATGTACCAAAAAAAAATCGATTATTTGCAAATTAACAGTTCTGCTAAAACGGTCAAGAACTAAAATGGATAAAAAGAAATATATATGTATCTAGAAATAATAATTATCATAACATTTGTAAATACCTACTTAATTATTTATTTGAATGTCCCACTCATATCAATCTAGGGAAATTGTGTTATTAGATTATATAACATTGATTCCGACAACACTGAAATGTTTGGTTTATGAAATCGATGTACGATTTAAATAAACACGTTTTACCGAACTGTTTGTGTTTAATATCTATACCAATAAATATGAAACGGGGCTGAATCAGTACATTAAAATACATTTTGAAAATTTCTATTGTACATAAGTAGGCTTGTTGCTGATATAGAAATAAAAACACACTTTTTTGGATTATCCACGCACCTACCACCAGTTGTAAGAATAATTTCATCCTATAAACAGTGTGAACAATTCGTGATATAACTTCCATAAGTTGTATCACGAATTATTTAAAAAAACGTTTCTGCTAACGTTTAGAAACGAAAAGGTAAATGGAGAAAAAGACGCACTTTACATTTTATGTTTATTCATAAGCAATAAAAAGTAATTTTCATATGTTTCACAAAATTGAACTTATTAATACTTAGGAAACCAATAGGAATACATCAATTTATAAATTAGACTAACGTTGCTCGAAGCCACTAAAGGTTGCTAGACATGTAATCGCGACACTTAGTAAGGTAAGGGTTGGTAAACTATAACAGGTTGCGCAGTGCGGGGAATCATTCGGACACGACGTGCTTGCATCTAACGAGCCGCCTGTGTTTTTATCACAAAAAATTCAATCAACAATCAAATCGGATTCAAATTTTTCTATTTCAATCTCTTCAGCTTTTAGTAGATTTTTTCATTATCTACTCACGTTAAAACATAATTAACACCAGTAATATTTGTGGAATACCAAATAGTATTCTAAACAGGCCGTAGCACAATCTTTTCAACAGTTTACCAAAAACTTTACTAAGTAATCACCATTCGTAGGAAATTTATTATACATACCATACTTTAATACATTGATAGAACTTAATACAGAAATTAATAACAAAGTCGCAAACTATAACAAATTATAAAAGTACAATACTTATTATAACATTAGTTACTTTCGTATTTAACTTCAATAAGTCTTTCTAAATATTCATTCATTTTCCTACGTTACTTTTCAAATGTCATTGAAGTATGAAATACAATCGCAATTTATTAATGAGCTCATTCTTAATTTTTCACTCATATTTGTTTATTCATTTTATTAATTATATTTTCTTAGTATAACAATATCTATAAATTGATTGTATAAGTTCGTAATTATTAAATTCGAATATTTTAACATATGTATATTAATAAACATGTATTATTTCAATAAATCACGAAACAATTCGAAAAGATACATATAATTTAAAATATAAATGCAATGTGTATGTTTAACCACAACAGTAAATTATTGCAATATCTGCATACAATTTAATGATAATTAATTACACAAATAATTAAGATTACCGTAAATTAATTCAGTTATATAACTACTTGAAACCACGATAAATCATTTGTATATTGCCAAGATACATTCAAACGATGATATGTTACGACGTGAAGATCTACATTTCCACAAGGCGTTATATTGGTATTATTTTCCATCCAGAATTACGAAGCTGAATTAGTTAATAAATGGTGTGATCAGTGAAGTTATATGCACACAATAAACATTTATAATAATGTTATAGTTATTAGTTGATATAAAATTATAAGGAAAATTTTGAAACAAATCTTATTAATGTTACTAGTATTACTGTTAATCAAGTTAATCCCATATCCCATATACCAAAATGAACAGCAGTTCAAGAGAACTAGGAGGGTGTAGGAAAACTCCTATACATACTATTATAAAAACGGTTAAAGACGTTAGCAGATGCAGTCAGTTTTATCGTGGTTCCAAACGTGTTTCACATAATTTAACGACATATTTTAATGTGTACTAATTAAACAACCATATTTCTATTCATCAATGGGTAAACAAAAACTCAAGGATATATGTTTTGCCATTCCCCTAACCTATGATAGAACTTTTGAATTTGATCACGAAGAGAAATTATTATCAAAACTACCTAGTGTACTTTTTCATAGGGTAAGTGCATTTTGAACTATAGGGTAGTGAATCGCTTTGCCAATGTGACAAAATTAATCGCAAGTAGATTACAGCTAACTACTCTGATATTATTTTATTTATTCAGTACACTTATTTAAATGGTAACAGTGAGTAGTAACAAGCACAGGTGTCGGTAATATTCGTACCTATATTTTTGGCACTGGAGACCTTATAGTCACTTAAAAACGATAGTTTCCTCAAACATTCCAAACGAAAAGTTATATATTTCGAAAATAGGAAGGTAAGGTAAATAAGCTAAATATTTAGCTAATTTAATATTCAAAAATTGATTATCGATGTCCGCGTCTAGTTAAAAGAGGAAGTCTCGTGAGAAATCTTGTGTTTAAACCTTGTGACAGTAGTGTGTAAAATTGATATAAAAAAATAAAAACTAAATTCTAGATATCATGCTTTAAATAGCGTTTTTCATCATTGTCTCGACCATTTTCATATAACAAATAGATGTTTAGATAACACAATTTGTATTCTAACAAATTCCCAGAATAATCTTAAAACATAACGATAGTAAGGAAGCTATTAATGTGTTGTAATAAACGAGTTATTTAAGGATATTTTTACGGACTTCCTTTTCTTTAAAATCATTTTTTAGATGGACAATCAACTCTTAAATACTGTTAGAGTATTAATTATCAATGATATTCAATGCATTCTCGTATTACTATTGATTTTATAATTATATTGTCTTTTAACGGTAATTCAAGAATGGTTTATGTACTTAAGGAAATCGACGGTGGATCTAATATAAAGGAAACTTAATATCTAGTGAAATTTATATTGTGATAGTCATATTATTATCGACCACACGTGGAACTACAGGAGGTGCAACTTTGCACTATTTCATAATATTCATAATTTTTTAAAATCCATTAGTCTTTACAATAATTTAATACAATATGAGTATCTAAGACAATTTTTTATTCGGTGAATTTCCACATTCCCTAACCTCGATCGTGATATTCGCAGTCTTCTTTTTTGGATAATAAAACAATATATATAATATTAAAGAAATCAATTCAGTAAATGCATTAAAACGGATCATTCTTTTGAGCTTACGACAAAAAAATATAGAAAATTAATTTTAATCTTACAGAAACCTTGTCACGTGTGCGCGAAATAAAGAGACTACATTACATGACAAGGTCGCTGTAGATTCTGTAATTAAATGTAATTCAATTATGTAACAAGTCCTGGATACAACTATTTTCCCACTTTGTTGTTTCTTTTCTTAAATTCTCGACATTTCATATTCTTGGGATAATCCATTTTACAACGGGTTAATTACATATTTTAGCTAAGATGTGTGTATGTCATGATCTCTTTTTATATAGTTTAAGCTTTTTTTGGAGCCAAATTTACGAATTCCTTTTAAACACACTATTTGTAACATAATTTTTTATCGCCCTTAGATCTATATATCGATAATTTATAGATTAATAAGTGTGTGACTGTCACATTTATCAACGAATTTACGTATCGCCATAGTTGCTATAAACAGTTTTTTAAACTTCAATATCCTTAAGTTTACGAGTAAATAACAGTATTATAGTGATTTACACAACAAAAACAAATTACGTATAATTTAAGCCTTCATGCAGGAGAGGGAGAAGGAACCCGAAATCGAATACAAATTATTTACGAGCTAGATATTGCGAAGAAATCGATAAAAACAGAGAGGAAGAGAGGAGTATGACCACAACATTGGGCGTCACCGCAGCTGCCAAAATGGCTACTTTCTGTTAAATCCAAAATCAGGATAATCATCGCTTACGATTTTGACAAAGGGTTATGGGAGAAGTGGTATGAAAGGGACACGTATTGAAAGGGACAATTTAAATAATTGGAAAATAAAAAAACCATTTCATGTCATTACTATTTTTGTCGTATGACTACTCTGATTCACATTCGTTCGCTTCTAATATCACACTCCTGTCTTTTCAAAAATGATGGAGCTGTGCGAATGTTTTTTTGGCATTGAAAAGTATTTTTTCTGTCATAATTGCGAAACGCTTTCTTTAGTGCTGTGATTAATTATTTGGTTCTTAACCACTATTTATAATAGGCTGGAGTCTTACATATACGATAACAAAAGGTCAGTAAACTTCATTTTAAAATTGTATATTTTGTGGTTATGTTTTCGATATCAATCTCATATTTATGAAAGGGACACAACAAATGGTTATGAATGGGCCATCCCTTTCATAACTGTCTCTGTCATGATTGCTATTTCTTGGTTATCGAATGAGTTTATCATTTTTGCAGGTTTAAAATGCCACCTAAGAAGAGAATGCGTGTCGATGGACACAAATTGAAGAGGCAGTGAGTGAACTGTTAGATGTGTTGATTTTCTGTTTAACTTACATATAATACAAACAAAATATTGCACTTACTTTTTAATTTGATTTTTAAACATATATACCTACTTATAAAGTTATTGTATACGTATTTTATATTTTTAGAACATGGGTAGCAATATATAATGTGATTTTTCTTTAATATTATTTAATGTCCCTTTCATAAATTATGATGTCCCTTTCAATACACCAAATTTATGAAAGGGACAAAACACACACTTTTTTAATATATGAAAATAAACAACTATGAATTAACAAAAGGCCAAGTATTGCATTTTATTTCAATAGTATGATAATGGAGGCTTCCCATTTGACGCTAACCTATTCCAAATATTATCTCTATCATTTACTATTGTATAACTTTAACAAAAAAATGTCCCTTTCAAGTCACCTGTCCCTATATCATTTCACTTCATTAAAATACACTAATCGGGTCTGATGTTTGTGGCGATTCGAATCTTTAAATAATCACTACATTCTGCTTCCATTAAAAACAATCTTCTGCAAATTCATCTTCATGAGTTAGGAGTAGTAATATCTAACTTCGTTTACTAACAAATAAAAAAGATGATAATGCAGCGTGTGTGCTGTGAGCGAGATCATGACTTACACCTATTACTGTCTGGCAGTTCGTTAAATTTCCAACGATGCAATTACAACAGATTCTATCGGGCTCGTTAAAAGCGAGACGGGACCGAAGGGAAGATAGAATGAGAGGAACGCGGCGCGAGCGATGCAGGTGATGTTTGCGTGCCGAACGTCTAGTGTCGGTGATCCGGCGCGAGCGACTTGCGGCTGGCGGAGAGATGAGGCGCGCGGGGCGCGGGGCGCTGCGAGCGCGGCAGCGTGGTGGGCGCGGGGGGGCCGCCAGAGCCCCCCGCGCCGCCTGCCGCCTCGTTCAACATGTCGCGCGGTTTCCACACGGGCGATCCTACAACACCAAACACCGAACTCTTTTACCCTGCGGCCCCGCACTATCGCCGGCGTTGGCTGGCGAACGTGCGGGCGTAGGCGGCTCGAGGCGAGACGATTTGGACGCGTCATTATAAATCTCCGGAATTTCGCGAGTTTACGAAAAGAGTTGAATGTTTGATGAATGTTGTCGCAGTGGTGACCGTGGCGTAAAAAGGAGTGAACGAGCAATGTGTCCGCCCGTTTCTCGTCGAGCTGAAGCTAGCTGGTATTAAATATCGGTATCGTAAATAATATTTTTCTCCGCTTTTACTGATGATACATTAATATCTTGTCGGTGTGCGAGTCCTACCTCCTTTTTACACTACGATAACGACGCTCAGTAGAAACCTCACGAGTGTGCGCCCGGGCCCATTATTGAAAATTTAACACACGCAGTTAATCGGAGGTTCAGCGTATATCTAGTAATACATCCGGCGGTCAACATTACATCGAACATTCAAATTAAATTATTAATTTCCAATTTTATGTAACATATTATAGGATTCGAGGAGCTTGCATATTGTAATACGACATAGTTATAATTAAGCCTACATACATTTATTAGGTTATTATATTAGGTGCACCAGTGAACAAGATTTAATTCAGTCTACACATAAACACTACTTCATGTTAATTCATGAAATGGTAATAATTTGCCAGTGCATTCATCTATTCATAGGAAACATAAATTTAGTGCGGAGCTAATATAGCTATAGTCTAGGTATATTATTCTATTCGGAACGAAGGGGGATACACTACTTCATAGTTAATAATATTTTCTGTAGTATATTTTATTAAATTGTATTTAAATGCTTTAGGCTAATCTAGTAATTATATGAATTATTTCATTAATTAAATAATTATATATTCATTATATTCAGAATGTAACATGCATAAGTACTATATGTTTTAATGTACGTGTTTACACGTTTATAATAATAGTGCTAATATGCAATAGGCTGGCGATACGATCATTATTCCCTTTCGAAACCGTAAATTATCTTAAGATGTTTTAAATCCTTTCAGAGATTGTAATTTCATCTAATTTATAAACTAATGTTAAGCGGCGTAAAGAGAAATAAAATAATTAAAATATGTTAATTAAGTACAAATATTTCGAAATGGAAGACTTAATAAATAGTAAAAATCCTTGGAAATATACAAAATGATCATATTGTATTCACCTGAAAGAATTTTTAATATAAACAGTCAATATGAAATTAGTCACAAGACAAAAAATATGAAGATAGTGATTTAGGATTACATCAGTACGATTCCACAGCCATTATCATGTATAATACTTAGCACTTAAGAGTTACTACATTGTTTGTGATTAATTTAATTAAGTATTTTTTGTTTAATTAACGACTCTATAATGTTGTTATATAACTACGTACGATATTTTTTATTTAATATAAACTAAGCAATTCCCTAAGGGCCCATAAATGGGATATCTATGTAGGTGTCACGATTATTTTTATATATGTCAAAACCATTATGTATACGTAATTTGAACCGTACTTTTCATTATTAGATAGTTAACCCACGTAGACAATAGTTCTTAATCGTGGCCGTTGTATTAAGCTGTTGTTTTATTCATTAACAAGGATACATTAATAAATTAATAAATAATTAAAGTATGGAAATAAATTCCAAAACGAACTATCTTATTATAATGTATTAATCACCATTCGAATCTTCACTAGTCAATTCCTTTCAGCGAGTGGAATATTCGCAGCAGTGGCAGTATATATTCAATCTTAATGCATGTAAAATTATTATATTTAAAAAAATAACAGACTAAATCATCTCTGTTCCTTTAAAAATAAATGTACTGCAGTTAAAATAACAAAAAAATATATTAGACATGTATCTGGTTAAAGTGGCTCTTTTCGCAACGTCGTGAGGAAGGGCAATGTCCGCGCTCGACACTCATGTCGTCCAGTGTTTCGACGCTGCTGCGATCAGACGAAACTAGGATAGATTGAGTCGTAAAGGATTTCCTTCGAGTCTTTGGGAACTTGCCCTTCCCCTTATGCTAGGAGGTTTTCGATTGCTTTTTCACTGACAAGTAACATTGAACGCAAGTTGGGTGTTCGATGGCTTTGGTGATGGACTCGGTGGATTTAGATACGACGATACCCATCTTCATTGCCTTATCTTCTGCTTTAGCTAGCTGCGAGTAATGTGTCATGCGATCGAGTGAGTTCGTACCGATCCTCGCTAGCTTCTCGCCGCTGGATCTAGACGAGCGACGGCTTACGTTCGGAGACTTACACGGTGATCTATCGAAACTAGCTTGAGGAGTTCTCATTATACCCTTCTTTGGAGCAGGTTTTGGGGATTTTGCTCTATCGATACTGCTCTCGCGAGATTTCATTATGCTCCCGCGTGGAGACCTAGAGCCGTCGAAGCTTTGGTGGGGAGATCGAGATTTGTCAATAGATTCTCGTGGGGATCTCTGTAAGTCACAGCTTCCTTTAGGGGATCGGTGTAAAGTCTTCGAATGTTTGAGGCTCGATTTATTAGGTGACTTGCAAACGATAACTTTTGTGATGCGATCTCTGTCAGGTGAAGTGTTATCGTTCAGTCGACTAGGGGATCTTTCCCTATTGATGCTACTGCCACTGCCCGAACGAATCACTTTGATCTTTCTGTCTGTAGAACCTTTTCTCTCAGGCGAAGACTTAAGGGACTGCGACTCTTGCTTACCTAATTCCTTCACCATAGTAGGTTGATACTGCGTGGGCTGATGAGAGGATTGGATGAGGCGGGCCTGGCTGCCAGTACTGCCGGCGCTCAAAGTGGAAGTAGTACTGTAAACCATCACCAACGAATCCATAAAAGGCTTCACGTATTCTTATACTAAAAGGGAAAGCGTGGGACATATGTATGAGTAGAGATAAGCGGATATGCGTAAATTTTGCGAAATATGAATGAGTGAATGAACGCAAATATTAATTCGCGAGTGTCATTGCATTGTGTCGGCACTTTAAATATAATGTGAGCATTTGTTATTCTCCGTAGAATGATGTTGTCAAAAGAACTTAGGACGTTTATAAAACGAATCAATCGTTGAAAGATTTAACTGGTTATTGTAAGGAATGCTGTACCACAAATAATTATGCACGAACAATATATCTATAAGTTTTCCGCGATCTGTTTCAAATATGCCTACTATTCTTTCGACAAATATTTATTGATATTATGGTAAGTTTAATGAATAATATATTAAATTGATTTTCTGGTGATACTTCTAGTAAGTTAAACTTTTCCGCAGTACTCTTAATGACTTCAATTTAAAATTATTTTGTTGCTCAAGAAGTGATTATAAAATAAAAGTTAATTACTTTTTTTAGTTTAATTGTGACATTTTTATATAAATATTATAAAATAATTTTTAATATATGTGAATCGTTCGGAGTACAGTGCTCGCATTACATTCTGTGTGTGTCGGGATCGCACCCATACATATGGTACCTGAGGGTGAGGTGGTTGGGGGTGCGGCCTAACCCTCGCTTTGCGGGTGGCGGCGGCGGCTCGTCCTCGCCTTCCGACTTGGAGCCCTCGGCCTCCGTGTCCGCGCCGCTGGTCGCGCGCTTGCTGCTTTCACCGCTAGACGCCTCCACCGCTGAAACTGATTCACCTGTCACCATCAGTAACAAAATTATGGTATCCATAACAGTTTACCAAATGTATCGATGTTCGGAAAATATACATTTAGAATAAAGTTCATTGATTATTGACTATATATACTTGTACTACTATTTTAATATGTACTGCCAATCGGTAAAATTTATCAATTTTATTACAAATAAATAAAATAAAGATATCAAATAGTCTATATGTAATTCATTTATATATAATTGGAAAAGCCTATGTATGTACTATTATTTTTTCCGGTTTCTTTCGGAGAAATCCGTGTGAGGTCACAATGACGCGAGTGGTCTGTAAAAGTACGAATTGAACTATGACAAATGAAGGAATATGTTTAAAAAATAATTTTACCAACATTATATGCGCTTTTTGTTATGACCGATCCTACCTGATGCCTCACCAAGACCCTTGCTCCTAATCCTGAATGATGGCTCATCAGAAGATATTTCTTGCGGAGGTTCATCGGCGTCTTGCGAGTTCTCACGAGATAGATCACCCACCTGTTGAAACAACAACATATTGTAATTTTATCATTCTTATTTATATCAACTATCCATGATTGCACAAAATTTAAACAGATCCTTACAGTATTTCTAAGTTATTTATGTTTCTGGAAATACTTTTATTAGACCATTGCTGTTTCTAAGACGAATATCAGTAGTTTTTAAGTACGAGGGGAGGTCGAAGACGACCCCCGCTCTGGACGGCTCTGGTCGTCGAAAAAGTGGAAAAAATTTGGAAAAAGTGGAAAAACCCGTTTGAAGAAAAAACAAGCTTCATTAGTTGGAGTAACAGACACCACCATTTTGCGGATCCTATACGACCATCTGGGTATGACAAAAGTCAGTGCAAGATGGGAACCGTGAATGCTCAGGCCGCCTCAAAAACAGCAGCGCATCGATGCTTTAAAGCATTTTTCACAGTTGTGTGGAGACAAACTTGTAGAGATTTTGCAGCAGATTGTTACCGGAGATGAAACATGAGTTCATCACTTTAAGCCTGAGTCGAAACAGGAGTCCGTGCAATGGCACACCACCCCCAAAGAAATTTAGTGTCAGAATCGGCTAGAAAGTTGATGGCTACTGTTTTTTGGGATTGTGAGGGGATAATACTGATTGATTACAAAGAAAAGGAAAGCGTCATAACCGGACAAAACGCAACGATACTAGAAAAATTAAAGGAGGCTATCAAGGAAAGACGTCGAGGAAAATTAGCCAAGGGTGTGTTGCTCTTGCAAGACAACGCGTCAGTTCACAAGAGCAGAGTTGCATTGGTAGCTCTGCATACCCATGGCTTCGAAACCCTACTCCTCATACAGTCCAGATCTGGCCCTTAGTGATTTTTATTTGTTCTTAAATTTAAAAAACGACTTAAGGAGAAGGAAATTTTCCGACGACAATGAGGTGAAGGAGGCAATTTTAGCACATTTTGAGGCGAAAGACAAAAAATATTTTTTCAACGGTTTAGAAAAATTAATTCACATATCAAATAAATATGTTCGGCTTAAGGGTGATTATATTGAAAAGGAAAAATAGATTCATTGTTATATTTTATTTAAAACAATTTCATTCTACCAACTTGTGTACCTTCCCTCGTAGTTACATATAATTGCTATAACTTTTTATACTTTACTCATTTACTTTATTCTCTCGAATATGACCAACCCATGAATATTGTGGAGAGACATTAATTGCAGATACCTCGTCACTTTGTTGGTTAAATAACCTACTTACGAGGTACATACATTTGTTTGACAGATAAATATTCGTACTCTGATCTTGGAATTTTGTAACGTCTTGTGTCTAAGTGTTGCATTACCTCAATGTTGCCAGCTGATAGCCTCTGCCCTGTAATCTTAGGTTTCTTTGTCTTGCCCAAAGTTTGGGATCCTTGCATTACTTGCACCTATAAGTAAAAAAAATGTGGATACTATACATCAATATAATATAATGATATTAAATATCATTTATAATTTTAATTACTGTAAATAATCACTGCTATCTATGAACATCTGTAACACTAAAACAATCATCAATTCGTTGCTGCCCAACAAGGAAGTGAAGAACCCGTTTATTACATAATTATACAAAAGAAATAAGCACATGTAGCATTCAAATTATTTAGTCACAGATGCAGAGTTACTTGGAGGAGTGAGATAAAACGCTTCAATGGCGTTGTCAGCAGTGATTGCAATTTTATGTTGTGGTATTTAGCGAGGACAACAATGCACTAACTCCTATCTTTTTGTAGACGCCATTTAAAATAATAGTGCACTAGTGTAACATTTTTCAATGAAATAAATGAATATGAATGAAAATGATATAATTTATCCACGACATTTGTTTGTTTCTGCTGTCCCTTAAAGCCTACATTATGACGAAGCAGAAAAAACTCCTACGATATATTTTTGAATTGAATCTAGTACTGTATGCTTACTTGCTGCATTTAAATTAATTAGTTACTGAATACGGTCAACCTAATAACAATAGTCGGTGGGTATAACCGAATACGGATGAGACGGTCACCGTAAACGAGCTGCAAGCTGTGATTGAATACGGTAAAATCGAATTAGTAGTCCTCACCTGATGCTTGGGGCGGTCGCGATCAAGCGTGTGCACGGAGTGGTGTCCGTGAGGTGTGTGAGGGGCGCGCGGGGGTGTAGGCATGGGCCGCGAGCTCGGCAGCGACATGTTGCGAACTGACTCTCGAATAATCTGCCGGATGGTCTTCAAGAATGCGTTGCGGAAATCAGCAGTGCTGTTGATGAAACATGTTTTTCAATATTAATCCGGCATGTTATCTGTCGAGTGTCAGGGGACATTTACGATTCTCGAAAGTTTAATCGTGACCTCAGTCCACGTCCCTGGGTCGAAATATCAGCATATATACTAGTACGTATTGTATGTAGATCGCGTATCATAGTAGAAAATATGAGAAAATTTTTATTTATAACAAACAAATAGGATCATAGTCCTGTTTGAAGCCTTTACTCTTAAGTCATGTTTTTCAGTAAAAGCAAATAGAAATTATGCAACATTTTATTCCAAGTCATGTCGTAAGGTTCGTATCTAACGATAATCGTATCGATAGTACGTACATATGTAGTTACGTATCGTTCATAAGTTTTTTATATAACTAAATCAGTGCTAATAGTACGTTCCCCACCTACTGTGGCGATATTTTAAAATTACCCCAAATCATGAAAATCGATTACATAAACATTAACCGCTTTAAATTATGATTCACTAACAACGGCAACCAAAATTTAAAATATTTTATATTGTATATTGTGTACCTAATTTGCCGTTACCTCAAAATACGAATACGTTAAATTATGAATTAACGAACATATGATGCCTTACTCACCTGTTAGAGAGAACATAAACTTTTTCCGAACGACGTTGTAATTGGCTACGCAGATGGATGAGTTCCCACAGGAAATGGCTATCCATATCTTTGGCTGAGGACGCCCGCACTTGCACTTCCGTTACCGGGATCAAAACTTGGTACCGTATAATCTCCACTTCATTTGAATTATTCTTACTGGAAACTCCCTGAAGATTTAAATATATATTGCGTACTTTTAAACTTTCTTCTTTGAAAGTAATGTTTATGCAAGCTACTCAGCGGCTACACTCACCATCAACTTTTTCTTTTGCCTCAGTCTTTCTTTGCAGAGGAAGACAACAGCTGATTTAAATACGAAACACATAGCATGTAATTCCAAACCCTTCTTTATTTTTCCTAAAAAGTCTGATATATTCAACCATTCTACACCTCCGTAATATAACAAATCACCTGAAAAAATATGATCAGGAAATAAAATGAGCTTAGAAGTCCAGTTCAAATATGTTCAAGTAAATGACTGTAACGAATCAAACAATTCAACAAACCTGGACTTAGATCTATGGGTTGTTTGCACGATTTCTGATGTTGTCTAAATAAGTGATCAAATATAGCACCATATTCTTCATGAATTCGTTGCATTTCATTAATGTGCTCGGCAACCTTTTCCATTCCCTTGAGTGCCTCTGAAAATGAGTAATTTTATGTATCACCTTCGAAATAAGCAATCAAACTATTTAAATTCAATCCAGAGGTAATTATGTAATTGCTCACCAACTAAATGTAGATGTTCCTCAGAGTTAACATCCGTCAAATTTCGAAGTTGTTGAAGTAGCAAGGGATATTTAAGTATTCGTTGAATGGGTTTGATTAAATATGACTCCAATGTCGAGGAGTGTTGTTGTTTTGGATTACGTGCAGCAAGAAATTCTTGCAGAGCTTGATTTCCCTCATCTGTGGAAGTTCAAAGTAAGTTTAGTTATGCATCCATGAACTACTGACTTCAATCCACAAGACGAGAAAATAAAATTTAACTCACTCGGATGCAAAACTTTCTGGGCTTTGCTGTGACTAGCGCAGAACGAGCTATATAATTTGAAATGGTTGACGTAATAAAGAAAAGCATTCCCAACAGCGAAGAGAACGTTCTGAAAATATAATATAATAAGTAACTATTCTGTAATAAACATTTTACAATTATATGGTAAATGATAATTCATTACATGAATTGTTTTGATAGCATTAAAAGTTTTGTTTACATCTAAAGAAGCATAATAATGTAAATTCGAATGTTAAATATTTACCTTGAATTGATTAGAGAATTCGAAATGATGGAAATTAGGTTCAGCCTCGAGGGCTTCTTCTAAGTTTTGCAGGAATTGGCGTTGAAAAGTTACTATCTCTTGAATGTTTCCGAACAAAGCATTGATTTCGGCATTTGATAAAAAAGTTTCCCTCTTCAACGGTTCCAAGTAGTTTTCCAATAAGTTGTTAAGGTGCTGTAAGCATTCAAATAAATAAAACTGATCGTATTGTCTAAAAGAGCATAGTAAACAAACAAAACTATGTAAGCACCAAGAGAAACATATCCCTAGATTCAGATTATTAAAATTCTAATACTAAATATTGTCAGTATTACTTACATTTCGTATGATTTTTATTTAATGATAATTAGTTTTGAAACTCATACTGAGAAAAACGATTTAAAAATCTTGAATAATGTTTTGTATTTTGAGATTATAACACATTATGTAAATGTTGACAACGGCAACGGTTTCTGTATGTCACTGATTTGAATCTATTGGTTGAGATAGTTGATTCAAAGTAGCGTTTGCAGAGGCACTTTATGTACTTATGGTGAATAGCTCGATGGGATGGTAACGTTTACGATGATGATAGATGAAATACTGAACGTATTACAAAATTACTACGGGCAAACAATGTCAAAATGCACAAAGCTATTTCCATTACAAAGAGGAGGAATGCCTTGTACGTAAGTTTGGGTGACTTATGATAAGTTTAGAGATGCTCTAAATTTCAAATGAAATGCACCTTTATTATATGTTTTGTAAAAGCAAAATGTGTTTGAAAATAGAACTATAATTATGTAACTATAGAAATAACCATGTTTTAATTATTTTGCTGCAACGCTTTCCGCGATTTTATTTAAAAGAATAGAATATAACTGCGAATATTTGCGCGCTGTGATGTATTACGATTTTAAATGTAGTTTAACCGAACAACTTTACAATTATTATAATCAGTTATAGGAGACTAAGTTCTATTTTTAGGTGGTTTTGTAAACTTCAAAGGGGTAATATTAGTCTTAAAGATGATATAGAATGGCGAAACATGATTCGAAAGATAAAAGGCAGTCATCAGTATGGATGTCCTTTGAAGGATAGTTACTAATAAAATTGTAAAAACCCTTTAAAGTTGGAAAAAAATCGGTAGCTTTTTTCGTGGTATGGACATTTGTTGAAGTCAATGCAGAAAAATTGAAGGTTGCTTAATTCTAAATAGGTATACTACAGTAGAACTGTACAAAGCTTTGATGCTGAGCGAGAGTGAAGATCAAAGGCTGGGTTTAGGGGAATTATGCATCATGATAATTTCATTAGGGTTTGAGGTTACGAACAAATTTCTGACCGCGTCCTTAGCTTTAATTACTCTTTTTAGGAGTGTATGTACTGTACTTCGTAACATGCATGACGTCTTTTTCATATATTTTATTTTATCTGTCGTACGCAATCTTTTTAGCAAAGTAAATAAGAATAATAAAAAAACTGAAATAATATAGTCGATTGGTTGCGTGATTTCAAAGTTTAATTTTTCCCCAATTTTTTTAACAGGAATCAATCAACCAAAACCTAAACATGACCATCAAAATCGGCTCATCAAAAAAGATATTGTTGTCTAAAAGCAACAAAATCACAATTAAGTGTAATGCGTTCACACATAGAGTTAAATTTTAGAAGCGAGAGGTTCATTCCCTTCTTACATATGCAAACCTTGCTACAGAAAATAACAACAGTAAGCACAACGAAAAGTTTTAGAAAAGTTGCAGGCTAAGAAGAAAAATATGAGAATACAGTCGGAGTAAAATGTCGGAGGCAGCAGAGTTACCTCTATGGATAATATTTTTCTTCTTTATTAATTCAAGTTTAGTTCTCAACAATTTTTATCCTCAGTGAAGGCCGAGAGAAACTTTCAACTTGTTCGTACTTATATTCATCGGCTACTCCTATGTTTTACATTAAATTTTCTAGTTTTTTGTTTCTACTATGGCAAAGAAAGTTAAACAAACAATTTAGTCAAGCTGACATTTAGACAGCCGCGGAGGTATAATTTCGGTAAAATTTTCGGCTCAACCAATTTATACCGCTGAGCCTTTTCAAAATTATTATTTCGTGCATTAAGATTTAAATGCCTGAAATTATAACGCTGGTTTTCGTGATGAATGAGATATTTTACGGTACAGAGCAGGGTGAATGGATTATATATTCAGACATTTTAATTTTAAATAAATGCATAAACTACATTCTAAACTACATAGAATTTTCCTACAATAGTATTATTATTCAGTATTATTATTAAGTCATTCATATTATTACTGGTATTATTATCTTTCCGTAAAGCCCGCCTGGCTAGCTACCACCCTCCTGCTTGAGTCAGCCGCCAAACGACTCGTCGTGTTCCGGCTGCGGGCTTGAGAGCCAGTTCTTTCTTTTTTACATTCTTCTAATTTCCTGGCCGACAACGCATCAGTGATACCATTGGTTTTGCTGATGTCCATGGGCGACGGTGACCACTTACCATCAGGTGGCTCGTCTGCTCGTTTGTCGGCTATTAACATAAAAAAAAAGACATCCGTTTATGATTTGCACTTTGCAACGTCGATAAAATTAATACAATACTTATGGGTACCCACAGTATTTGAAATATTTGTATGATTAATACTCAAACTGAAACTATTAAACTTGTATACTGAATAATTAGCTAAAAGATACCTAGACTCCTGTACACGTTCATATACATCGATTCAATAACAATAAAACGTTCTAGTCCGATGAAATATCACGAGGATGACACTGACAGGGAACAAAGATTGTATTCTCCTGAGTGACTACGTAACAATGCGAGGAATTCTACGTCTTTCGTGAATTTTTATCACTTATGATTTTAAGTGAATGGATTCATGCAGCGCTAATAATTCACATTCACGCAGGGAAGTGCTTATCTCAGATAGTTTACATAAAAAACACGAAGAAGGATTAATCGTAATAATGATAAAATATAACAGTTATTAATATCTGCAAAGCATACTGATTATAAGTTAGATGGATAATCTATGGACATGTACAGATCGAACTATAAATTTTACGTAAAATAAGTTGGTACTTGACAACAATCCCACCTGATGGTAAGTGGTGATGGAGTCTAGGAAGTTGAACGCACTAACTTATGAAATCCTATTCGCTCATCTATTGAAGATTTCGACATCGAAAGGAGGCGGGAACACCGACGCGGACAAATTATTCCATTCCTTTATTACTAATAGAGTACCTATACCGATGATATCGTACGTTACTTAATATATTGGAATCGGTGACATTTACCTGCCAATACGAAAATGTATTTTGTAGTAATCTCTGTGAACAATCCATTCTCGCGGATTATTCGTTCATATAATTGTGGCTCTAATATATCAAGATGAAGAAAGAAGAAGAAGATCCTCTCCTTTTCTGGCGCAGTGATGTTTTATATTCGAATTAAAAAAATGGCGTAGGTACATTTCAGTTTTGAAATAAGTTCTTAAATACTATTCACCATATCATTTAAGGATATTGTATTTCTTGTATAAAAATAATATAAACGATAAAAATTAATTTCTGAACGTAATTTTTTCTTTAATTACGATGCTTAAAATATGTATACAATAATGTCTTTTAATTTTTGTTGATAAGTTAAATAATTAATAGTAAAAAAATTTTTATGCATATTTTATTTACCATCATTTTATTGTGTGTAAAAATAGGTATAATAAATAAATATTGTTGTAAAAAAATTTAAAAAACATATGTCTTCTGTTTTTAATGGTATAAACGATACTTTTACAAATATCGGTATCGGAATCATGTCGGAAGCAATCCATTTCGATGCATCACATTAAACCTTCCAGAAATAAAACCCGAAACCCTATACTTGACCGCTATTATTACCATCAACTAGGCTTAATTTTTTTTAAATATTATGAATCCTGAGTAGGAGACAACAATTTTCATGTATTTTACTGAAATTATCGTACCGTATCATTCAATTCAAATTACCTTTATAGCACACACACAAAAGAGATGACTACATGTGATATAAAGGGAACATAAGTACAATAGGCGACCTTATTAAAGATAGTGATCTCGCTCAGGCAACCATTGATCGACATAATTAAACCTAATTTATTATTTAATATGTTATTTGAACATAATAACAAGACTCTATAAGTAATTTCTTGTGACTAGATAGAAAGAAGAGATTCTCGTAAAGAAAGTGAAAAGAAGAACCATATTTTAAAATAGTACCATAGAACTTAATCAATTTAAATGTATCCAAGATCGCATCATTTCATTTGTTAGTATTCGTGATGGGGACATTCATTATTATTTATTATGATCAAATGTGACAATTATAAAATTCAGTTATATGTAGAGAATACAAATGTGCCTTACCTTGACGTAAGCACGTTCAGTGTCCACGAGCTCCATTAGTACTTTTCGTAGCTTGTCGGCGTCGGAGAGGTGCCGTGAGGGCGTGACGGCGGCGCTGGTGCTGCCAGTGGGAGAGCCACGCCGCGTGTCGCCGGGCGAGCGACACCAGCCCGTCACCTGCTCCGCACTCTGCCGCATACGCACACCCCCACACTTCTACATTATCGTACGCACCAGTTAATGTGGCTCGGCTAGATGTGGCGGATGGCTTTATGCAAGAATCTTTATATTTTATATAATTTAAAACGTAAACCAATAATCGAAAATCTAACTCAAATTATTGTAGACTTTTAAATTTGGCCACATCTAGCGTAAAATAAGCAACTATTGGTACAATTCTAATGATGAAATGAGTGAGTGAAAATGCGTTCTAGATTCGGATTGAACACAATTGTTTACTTGCGATATTACTACTGCTAGCTGCCTATTTAAAGCCAAATGTGGACGTATGGTGACGCGACTTATGTAACTGTTATAAACAAGTAAATTTTCATAATAATTGGTATTAGTGGTCATAAAATTCAGTCTGCCTTTCATAGGTTACGCGTCATTCATATATATTAAGTCTATGTTTAACACTTTCAATATAATTTGTGCTGCATTCTAATCGGTTTTGGCCGGGACAATAACAAAACATTGTAATTCGAAAAATTCTTACATTATCGTCTCTTGTTACGTGTCGCAAGGTTTTGTACTGTGACAAATTGCACGCGTTGGTGTTCTACAAACACACAACAGATATTGATCCTGCTCAATTGCACGTAGAATAGCTATATAGTCATATCAAATATACAAGTATTTACTGCTGTGCCGTATTTATATTATTGGAGTAACAATATAATCCAAATAATACGCTATAAAAAGGAAACGTATGATTATCATAAAGAGACAGCGGCTAGTCTGCCTCTTTAGGGATTTCTATAATTAGAAAAAGAAGTGAAACGATAGAAGAGAGGTAGTTAAGAATGTATGAACTAATTAAATAAATATAAAGTATAAAAGATTTATCCATTTTCGGAAAGGATTATGGCCAGTAAAATTCAATGTCATGCATTGGCGTACTCCGTAATAAAGAATAGATTCAATGATTATATTGTAATTAGAATACAAATAAATTAGCATTAATATTACAATATCAATATCATTACGATCCGATACAAGAGTGAACAGGATTTTTCTAAGTTGGTGCGCATTCTAAAGCTACATTGTCCCTTACCATCAGGTAGGATTGTAATCAAGCATTGACTTATAATAAGTAACAAAAATAGTTTAAACTAACGACGTGTCCTCGCTTTTCTTCAGAAAACCTATGAATTAAAAAGCTTCTGCATTTTTTATGTATGGGTTTTTGTTAGTTCTATGACTTAGAAACATATTAATTTATTAATGGCTGTAATCAGGCAGTAAAAATTTTATTTACCGCCCTCCTATCAGAATATCAATATAATTTTTTATTTCTTATTCCATGGGATTAGATCCATTTTCGAGAATAAAAAGTATCCTAAGTTAAGAATTACAATATAAGTTACTAATATGTCATGTTCCATCCAAATCTTTAATGACCTCTATATCGGTAACAGAGCCTATCTATCAAAAATATTATTTAATGTATAGATACGGCTCCTTAAAATTAATAGTCATAGAATATATATGAAACACTTAAAATAAAACATTTTTCTTACATACAAGTGATGATAATCACGTACTTGTACACTTAGAAACGACACCATTCTACGTAAGCCCGCTTAAACACACTTAAGCAGCGTCTCGAACGCTTCTCGACTTTTATAGCCATTGTCTCACGTAAGTGTTGTATTCCATTTAAAGTCTTACTAATGAGGGTTTGCTTTTGTTATGAGAGCATAATATTGTTGCTGTTGCGTGTTATATGTTACTGCGTACAATGGGAAGCAAAGCGTTCGGTATTGCCATAGATATCCTACAAATCTAAAATAAGAATACTTCTAGGCCTTATTTAATGAAAATTACAATCCGATAAATTTATCAAATTGTTAAAGTATTCCAGGAGTAATTATTGTTCACTAAGGGTTGGTTGCAGATATGTAAGAACAAGATTTAAAAACTTTAATTATAATAGTCAGATAATATTTACATAATAACATGACGTTCGTCATTTAAACCGACAATTCAAATAGTTAAGCATACTACATGCAGACTGTCAATTGTATTTTAGAATTTGTAACATTCATTAAATGGGGCCTTGATTATATTGTAGATTCATATTCGTGAATTTTATTGCAAAAGAATTAATCTGTAAAAATGCAAATGCCTCTAAGGTTTGATAAAGACAAAGCATTCGTATTTTCATATTGCTATTATCTACTAAACCAATTAAAATATATTATGTGGTACCTATATAGCATAGAAGTGATCAAACAAAAGACAACTATGGCAACTGGCAAAGAAGTCTTATGAAACGATGAAAGATTAAAAGCGATAATCAAAACATACTTTACCTTGAGAAGATTCTCGATTTCAAAGGAATTGGTTCGAGAGCTAACTTTGGGTGGTCCACTGGTCCCAGGATCGCCTTGCGCATCAGCCTCAGCAGGACTGTACAATTCCTTACCTGATTAAAATAAATAACAATAATAATAAATCTTCTATATTTATAGTAGTATTATTCTGTTGAGATTCACACCCTCACATTTAAGTGTCTTTGTATTGCAAGTGACGTGGAAACAAACAAAACGTCATTAACAGCAATTACCAGCGAACAAACACTTATTTATCGGCATAGAAGCCGAAATGACCTACAGGCTCGTTTAATAAGAACCGTTTTAATTATATATGACTAAAATTAATATTTTAAACTCTCATTCAATATTGTTTTATTGGTGCGTCTTATGACATTTCCTTGGTATATTAGCTACACAGTTCATTTGCTTATATTGTTTATAATACATATATTTTAAATCACAACCTACTTATATAAATTCCTTAGAGACAATTTCTACTTTTCCAAATATTTGACCCCAGATTTGTGTGTTTGACATTAACAGAAATTAAATCATCCGCATTTTCACTTTGAATTTTTTATTGACAGTCTAAATGAAACCCTTTGGGTTTTACTGCGGGGAGATTAAATCAATGACAAATCATCCATTCCAAATTCTCTCCTCGAATTTTTCGAACGGAAAACAATGAATTTTTTATTAAATTTAATCGAATTCCAGAATATTTTTTGATTCTTAAACCTCGTCAATAGATATCAAATGGAATAATGTATACAGTAAATCAGACAACAAATAGTGGAAAGAATATAGTATAAAATTTTTTCTTCATATACACACACTATTAAACCACAAAAGTGTAAATATACGTATACGCTAATATGTCTTCATTTTATTCTAATGTGATCAGTGTTATGGTGACGGCATGAATTGATAAATTTTCTTGATAACGTTTAATACATAAAATATGTATATATATATATATGTAATGTGATCAACCACATTATACTACATATGATCCATTGACTATTGTTATTTCACAAATTATTTGTGATCCATTAAGATAATTATAATAAAGGATAAAACCATCAATCGTCAGCTCTATTTTATTTATTAATGTATCAAACACAAACAAGTGATAAAAACACAAAATTCTTTGAAAGCGAGTAGGACAAACCAAAAGTTGGAAAGAACATCAGATGGTATGTGGTCACCGTCAGCTATAAATATAAATAACGTCAGAAGAATTTGCTAAACGAAATCATTATGAAATATTTAATACGTACATATATTACCGAAGTCTGTATCGAAGGCCTGCGAGGGAGTTTTAATGAAGATAAGCAGGATATAGTTTAAACATGAAAATCGCGCCATCTCGCATAATCTAAAATTCTAATTTGAAATGATACTCTGAAATAAATATTTCATAATGCCTTCGCAAATTGGTTGGTTTTAGAAGTACACTCATAGATAGCGGTGTGACTAACCTGACATAGGTAGTGTCGACGATGTTCCTCATGGTGTTGTGATTTAGGAATTACGATTATGTATGAGCTATCTGTAATCTTCATAATAGATAAATATTACTTTTATCGATCTCTTATATACTTTTTCCTCGATGCGGGTAACTTCAGTATGGAGGATTTTAAGATTTTCCGAATGTCGTCAATATTATGAATAAGAATCCATTATTCTTGACTGGAGTGATTTGTGAGAGGAGCGTTCGTTCATATTTGGGTTTAATAAATAATATCATTAATAAGTCATATAATCCCACTCAAGCTCAAGTGACTTCGGTCTGATTGCTCAATTTTTTTTCTGTTTTCTTCTTGTTTAATTTTTTACATTAAACTCGATTAAACGAACGAAAATCGATTCGCTTAAAATTTTTGTTTATTGTATGGATTCTCTCAAAAACAGTATCTTTCATACGTAAATTTTGTTGAGTATTTATTTTGACTGATTTAATCATTCAAGTGAATTTATTTTTGATAATATAATTTTTAAATATCTAAATTGATGTTTAATATAATATGGTTTTTGCAGATGGATTTAATAATCTAAATATAAGGATCTTTATTACGACAATTACCGAGTTTAATTGTGATATAAACTTTCGTACAATTTATAACATTACATACACTGCAAGAAAAAAAATGGAATCACAAACTACGAAATTACGAATTTCATACCCAGTGTACTCTGTTGTAAGATGTCACACAATGAGTTTTTTCGGTTAAGCCAAGTAAACATCAAGCACAAGCAAATAGCCTACGGAAAGGGTCACGACCTTTATTTGGAGGCCGCGGTGAGGACTTTTCTTTCAAGTTGGCATAAAATCTCTACTTTTTAATTACAAAATTTCTAATGGTGATGAACGCAGTAAAAACGAAAAACTCTAATTGTTAAACGTAATTTTTGGCAACATAATCATTTTGTTCTTTTAAAATATTATTTTAACTTATGCGGATAGTGGAAAACCATTTTATTATAAGTTAGTCGTTATAGAAACACGTCAGAAGACAGGTTAACGGTATCCGCGCGAGTGACAGGCCCAGTTCAGCTTACGGGTCGATTTATTGGCTTCCTGTTACACTCCTATGACGTAAAATTCTCCACTAATAAAAATATCATTTTTGTAGCTGCATTATCAAGTAGCTACGTAGCGAATATAATTATAAGACCTTTTTTTGAATAATTAACTATATGTTGTTCCTTAAGGAAATTGTTTCTACAAGGCGTACTTAGAAATATCAGATTTTTTTTTTTATGTTAATAGCAGACAAACGAGCAGACGAGCCACGTGATGGTAAGTGGTCACCGTCCCCCATGGACATCAGCAAGACCAAAGATATCACAGATGCGTTGTCGGCCAGGAAATGAGAAGAAGGTTAGAAAGAATGTAATACATGAAATAAAAGGTATTCTTCGTTGTGTAAAAATGTTTATGAAATCGGACTTCTTAGAGCCTGTGGCAGTAGAAAACCCTTTATGGTATTTCAATTTAAATGAAAGTTGATTGCAGATTAATGTTTGGACTAGCTAACAAACATCAGCGACTCGTCCGTACAGGCACATGTCAAAAAATTGAATATTGTAATTGGCTCTTATGTCGTAGTCGCTCGCACTACATACGGTGGAATTCAAAATAGACCGAACGATGATGGAACAATCGGCATACACTCGTTAATTACAGGTTTTGTCGTGCATCATCGTCACACACCGTAATTGTCCTTATATTACCCTGTCACTACGTGAGAGATGAAAACCACAATCTGCCACTCCGGTCAAGTGGTTTGATAAACCCTACTACCTTAAAAACGTTATAGGGAACGCCCAAGTATACAAGTTTCCTAAAATTTTTTTTCTTCATTGATCCAAGCGAAAACCAAGTATATATATATATATATATATGTATATATATATATACATAACATTGAAAAATTAAAGATACGTTGTGGATTCGAACACGGCCTTCCTGTGCAAATTATCGACGTTCAAACCACTTGACTATCAAATGCCATTCTTACTTATTTGCTTTTGTTATTTACGACTGATACAAAAGTATTCTTGTTACAAAACTGCGAGGTAAGCGATTATTTTTCCATATAATATTTGCTTATACTACATAATAAGCAAAAGTATTATTATACCGAAACGAGATTGTTTTTGTTATAATTTATAAAATATCTCTTGTTATTGGCTAGTAGCCACAATATCGGAACTGTATGAAATTTCTTATTGTTTGGCATCGATGCCAAATATTATGTAGATAGATAACACTTAGAAAAATTGATAAATAAATTACGTTTTTTGTCATTACAAATAGCATCTAATGTGATTCTTTCCACTCACTTTCCTACTTTTTATGTTTTCTTCTCTTCTCTATTTTTCTCTATATGCACTTTTAACGAAACATTATTATCATCATGAATTAAACATGACTTAACTGGGAATAGCGTCAATATGTGCAATTACAATGCATCGAGCATTGTAATGACGTGGGAATTCATTGATTCGACGATAACAATAAACTGAAGGTATTATTTCCACTGAAAATAGGAAATATAGGACACTTGGAGTGGGTGTGTGCCGGATATTAAGCTAGAGATGAGGGCACGTCGTGCACATCGCGTCGGATCGATTGAGGTGCTTGCAACCATGTCAAAACATTTTATACTGCATTTACTGTTGTTAATACCACATTGCAGCGGTGCATAACAATGATGGTTCAAAAGTGTTGTAATGTAACAACAATACGCTGACTCAGAGCTACGACGGGCGTTGTATACTGATAATTTTATATACATATTTTTTAAAACGACGCGCGCCTATTTTTATAAAAGTGAGCAAAACATTTAAATACAGTATAAAAATAAAAAAATAAATTATATTTTAGAATAAAACTTAGCAGAAGCAGCTGTAATAAAATAAAGTTGGTGCAGTTACAGTTTGGAATTCTCTAGTTATGAAGACATTTATACAGAGAAGTTGTAAAAATTACCTTTAAAATTCACGGTCAGTAAACTGTATATACGACCTTAAATAAAATACTATAAATAAAATAAATTGGATGATGAATTTTAATCAAGATCGACGAATTTTGATGTTGTTATTTGAGCATCTTTGTTTCATCGGTTATCGATAAGTAGAAAATAATGAATCCAAAGTGGTACAGAGCAAGAGCCGACTGACAGAATGATGAATATCGAACGACGAATCCCGGTTATTCATTCGACTGATTAAGATTTTGTAAAATGGAACACTTGTCGGATTCAGCACTAATTCCCTAGGGTAGTCGTGCGATCTCTTATTACTATTATGGCTATATCAATGCTAGTATTAGTATGAAATATTGACGTGGTGCGACACTACCATGTACAATAGTATTTGAAAATGTACTTACTCCAAGCGGGTGCAGGTACGATGAGCCCGGATATCATGTCATCGGAAATGACCGGCGGCTCGCTGGGCGGCGGCGGGCAGACCAACGAGTCGATGATGTCGTCTGTGGCTGCGCGCATCATGCCGCTCAACTCCGGTGGTTCCGTGCGTGACGACCTACGTGAAACAAAATATTCATTTACGAGATGGTAGAATAATAATGGAGCTGATACGTATTACCAATCCATGAGCTTGAAGTTACTTAGTGACCTATGAATACACACACCTTCTTCGCTAAGAATTTCTTGTGTATCAGAACATGATGTGGAAGTTGGTTATCCAGAATATAATGACGTAAAAGCAGTACATTCGAATGCGGCTACAGATTAATTGTAATAATATTATAATGCCCGACAATTAACACACTTGCTTCAAGTTGTCTTTAGGGAATGTATATTTCACAACAGCCGTTGTCGTGTTGGAAATCAATAAACAATTACAACATTTATTATTTAATAAGTCATAATTTCGCTTTCCGGCCGGGCAGAACATCAATAGCACGGTCAACGATAGGCCATGCATATCGCTGAGTCCGGACCGTTTCGAGGCTCATGCTGCAGCACACGTAAATTTTTTTTCTCTTTAGTTTTAGTTTTAAGTATGTAATATTGTTTCTCTTTTAATTTTGTAATAGTATGTAATTACTATATATATTTTTCATGGGTGCTGTGACTCTGTCTCGAATAAACAAACGTATTTATTTTTTTTCTTTCTTTCTTTCTTAATTTTACAAATGTCGGCTTTTACGCGAATTTCAACGCACAGCGCGCAATGAGTCGTTGTGTAGTAGTACTGCATTCGCATGTCACATTGTTACACGTACGAGTATGTACTCGGGGCGCGGGTGAGCTTACGCGATTACGGCTAGGTTCAACGTACCCGGTAATAGTGTTGCGTAAATGACAGTACGCTATAGAGAACCATGGTTAAATACAATCCAGTTTACGACAGAATTCCTATTTTTCTCCTGATGTCTAGCTCAGACATTTTACATTGTATTAAGATATATTTGTATATTTGATTTTATATTTAACTATTTTAACAAGATTCTTATGGTCGAGAATCAATAGCTTAATAAAATCTTGTATACAATAAAATTTAGAATCAACGCTTTGCTTAATAGAAAATAAAGCCTCATTGCATTTTCGTCACTAGGTATAAATTCTAATAATGAAAAAATGTATTCATAGGAAAGAATGTATATTGCATATTAACTTTTATATCCATTAATAGTTTAAATAGCATCTATATATTGCAACGTATTGATGCGATGAATATTGTACTAATATAACCACTATAATATAACCATATTTACACACATATGACATGGAATATGTAATACCAATAAATCATAGGTTATTTATTATACGCAAGTCACAAAAGAAGGAAAAATATGAAATTCATGTAAATAAATTCTCATTTACGTCGGTTATTCGCCTCTTTCTACAAAAACTTCCTTATCGATAATAAAAACCCTATTTATTAACATTCCACATATAAAGTGCTTCTTACTGTTAGGTCTTACGTCGCGTTATTCTAAAAATATGTTGTTATTGTTGGTGTTATGAGTGTCTTTTATTTCTCATTTTGTGATCTGAGTACTCGGTCTCATATACAATATGCAATTTAAGATTATGCTATGAGGTTATTTTCTGTGCCTTAAACACACACACACACACATCATGTTTCTTACGGTAAATATGCACAAGTATTTTTTTAAACGTTTACACAGTCACATCCCCGCACTAAGATTCCCTGTATTGCGGATGGCATGGACATACACAAATATGACATCACAAACACCTATGACCCGAGAACAAACATTTATTAGTCATATAAATGTCTGTCTGCACCGGCCGGGATTCGAACGCGGGACCCCTCGCTCGGCAGGCAGGGACACTACCAACTGGGCTATGGAGTTGTCTGTTTGTATTGTATAAAATTGTATATTAGTACTAAGATTATTTTATTTATGTTTATATAGATTTTAAATCTCCCTCTTTTCATTACTTCTTTGTATGATTACGTGTTTAAAGAATTCATTTACAGATACAAATTTTTTTCAGAATTCATGTGATTTATATAAGTAAGTAAAATTTCCCACTGGTTTGTAAAGACTGTATAGTAAACGAGTTGATAGATACAAAAACGGGTATTTCAAAAATAATATTCCACAAAATGTAGAACACCAATATTTGGTTAAATGCGAGGGACCTGTTACAATGGCATGAATAAAATCGAAGTTTAAAGCCTTTGACGGTTCTACGTAAAATTCAATATCAAAGTACGCTTTTACTGAGATACCTTGAGGGCAATGTCTGTACCCGCATCATACAATATTCAATGACAAAGTCGAGAACAACCTCTACAACGTTACGGAACAGTGCTGTATAATATTTTCATTAATATCGTTGAGGTATACGTACGTTTATACCACACGAGAAAAGGCACCGATGACATGCAGGAGCCATCGCACATAAAATTTATTACTCAAAGATGATGAATAAGGAGGTTATGTGAGGGGACCAGAAGAGCGATAGAAATTGTTAAAATCCACATATTGTACATACCGTAACTATGAGAGTGATGAGTGGCGTTCGAACAAGTGATCTCTATTATTATACGAAGACAATGAAGTCACAAGAATAACATATCGCTTTTCGAGATGAGAATTAAGCGGGGCATTAATTCACGCTGTGTGGCGCGGCGAAGTGAAGAGGCTCGATTGCGGGCGCCCACAATGGCCGGCGCGGCGAGAGGCGCTAGGCGGCCGAGGGCTATAGGGCGAGGGAGTATGTAGGTCGGTGCTAGCGCTTCAGTAAACTTGTCGCGGTCGAAAGGTCAGGTGTATGAGGGCGGGAAATGCCGATGATGGCCTCGTCGCTTGCGCCGCACCGTCACCGCAAATTTAAAACCGTTCATTTGAAATCGATGCCGAAAAATTGGTTTTTAATTGTCACAATTTTTACATTTCATGTATTATATATCAATCTTAGCGATATCGCGAACTGAGGCGTTAATAATGGTTTCGATTCGATTCCGAAGAATTGGCAGCTTAAACGACATTTCCAATTCCTCGTGTAATTTATAGTTTCTAAATAATTCCGTCGAGTCGCTCGAGAAATTGTAGTCATGAGAAATTTCAAACAGCTATGTAGCTTTCCGATTTGTTCCGGCTTCCTGCCGTCGAGCTTGCTGGTGCCGCGAAACGAGGGCAAGTTGTCGCGATTTTATGCGCTTTGTATTTAAATTTAATGGGTCGCTAGGTGTTGGAATAGTTAAGTTCCATAACTTGATAAAACGTATTATGAATCAAATAAAATGGAAGCGTATTTACACTTTTTACAATTTATAATTTTATTTAAATTTTTAAATATACAATATAAACGTGAACATCAATTTAAATCGTAATCGTATTCAGTAAAATCTATACGATTCATTTTAAAGCGTTGAAAAAAATATGGAATTAAAATTCAGTTTGAATACAACAAGTCATTCGAATTCGCTGCAGTAATGAAAATTGCTCTGATGTTTTCCTTGTTTGGACTGTATTAAAATAATTTGCTGGAAAAGAGGTCAGTTTTTGATGTCTGTTTACTTTTTATAACGTCCATTTATAACGAATTCGCGACCATTGTTGCAAATTATTTAATCATTGCTAACGAATACTTTCGAAAAGACTGTCGAGTAATGAACGAACATTTAACCTGGTCATCAGAGGAAATACATTAATATTAAAATGAGAAAACGACTAGAAAAAACCCACCTCATCATCATGACTAGTGATAGTTCCTCTTGCAATACGCTCTCCAAGTACATCATATCTAGGTCAGATACGATCGCTCCGTTGATCACCATTATCTCGTCGCCTTTGATTATACCTTGCGCAAAAATAACAATAACTTGTTAACACGGATTTATAAATATTTTTGTTCAATAACAACGGTAAGAGGCAATTAATTCACAATATGACGCTCTCATCTCTTGTCAATCAGTAAACCTTAACATTTGGTTTTGAAATATAGATCACAATTTTGTAATTAATTCTGAGGTAAATATGGGTAGAGTATTGCGGGTTATTACCGTTTTGCATAGCAACGCTTTTGTCTTCTACTCTGCTAACATAGCAACATAGTTCGTCTTGTCGTTCAGCGTTTTCTATGAGCTCAGCCTCCACACTGAATCCCCACATCTGCTCCAAGGTGTTTCGCTGCAATTCCACTTGGTACAAGATCTTCGCGCAGACTTCTACTACCTCGTGAGTATGCAACTAGATGTGAAAAAAAAGTGATAAAATGTAACCTGACCTTTGAATCTTCAGATTCCAGTTTTATTCACACAAGGCCATATTCAAACAAGAGAGTTATGCGATATATATATACTGCAACTTATTCAAAAAACTGTTATGCCGACTGATTGATAGGTTTCTTTATAGCTCACAAAGCTAGTTCCCGGCCTGTCACACCCTTCTCACCTTGCATCCGGTCACATGTCGGTTTTTATAATCATACATTTGTTCACTTAACCGCATATCCATCGAAATTGTTAGGTTAAGTAGGTCGACAAAAATCGCGTTCGGACATTCAAACAAGGATAATTTATATTCACAAAAACATTAAGTAAAGCAGTTATCCATCTGGTTTACCTGAGATACGCAAGGCTTTAAATGAGTAATTCAATTTAGAGGGTTTCAGGAAACAAATCACTCCACTGGGGCTATGCCGGATACAAAGAAGATGAATCATTAAATAAATTACAAGCCTTGTCTTTTAAAACAAGGACTCCATTAAAACTGTTCAACTTATATAAATACAAGCGGTAGGTATCTGTTTCTCCAATTTCATAACAGAAGGGGACTTTTCAATCGACGAACTGTTATTTTATGTCGGTTTAGATAAATATACATCGACATGGAGAGGATTTAAGTTTTACTAGTTTTATTAAGTTTTACTGTTATTACTGACAAAATATTAATGAAAAAATAAAACTGATAATATTCTTACCAACAAAATCAACTTTTTGTGTATGTGTAATACTTACGTAAGTTTCAATAAGATCGCTTCGATGCGGAACAAAGTAGTTATGATCTTCCATGTCTCGCCGCTTCTTCACACGCACGAAATGCTCGAGAGGGTTGAGCAAGCGACGTGCGCAAGCAGCCGTGAGGAATTCTTCCACCGTCATGCCTTCGCGAACACCGACGGTGGCGGTCGTGCCTTCGGGGAGCGACACTCTGACGGCGGCTTCGCCTTCTTCACGAGACATCTATTTAAACCGATATAAGATCAACTTGAACCCACGCACCGATTTATCAGAGAGCCAATAATGGGCGTGTTCTATTTGTATATTCATAAATCGCTCGATCGAGCAAAATGCTACGGTAGGGTGAACTAATGCCTAACTAAGTCCAATTAGTTTTGTATCAGTTTATATGTATCAGGGATTAGAATGCTTGTAATTTGAAATTTATTTTCGGATTCACAAATGGATTGATAATATGCCACTTTCGCATAAAAATATTCAAGAATATTTGTCATACCCACTGAACAGTAATGTAAGACACCTAAGATTACAAAAGGATTCATTATCTGGCTCTGATTAATCTTGAAAATATTATTGTCATAATTAGTAATATATATATATATATATATATATATATATATTTATTAAGTCATAATTAGTAATGTATATATTCATATAATGTATATATTCAGCCTAAATGCCAAATTATATATATTATGGTTTATTTCAACGACGATATTGATAACATTTTCCTCTAACGAATAAATCAAAATTATTAGCAAGGAGTGTGTAATAATAAGCCTTGAGCTAATTTTACTACATGACGTCAAAGGAAGTAGGTGTATAGGTAAGGTATGTAGGTGCTTTACATCCGTTATTGTAAAAGTACAACCCACGCGTACGTATTCCATTTTTAAATTCCTATTATTAGTTTACAGTCTCAATATATATTTATTTATATATCTTATTCAAATTTTCAATCTTTAATAAAATACTTTTTATTAATCCATTCAAGTTTAAATACATTTTTTTAAACTTGTATTGGATGATACTTCGTGTTAATACAGTTATTTTCTAATATTAATTAATTTTAGTTTTATATGGGAGACAAAATCTCTATAAATAAATGTAAATAAATAAATATTTATATTCATTGTAATTTCTTAATAAAAAGTAACTAAAACAAAATTTTTCTTTGCTGACCTAAGCAGGAATTGACTTTCATTTTTATTTGTATTACTTATGTTTCAATTATTTGTCATTGTAACCAACTAAAGTGAATATTTCTTTGCTTCCCCAACCGGCACTTAAACAGTTTAGTGAAGTATACTTCATGCCTCCTGAATTACGAGCAAATACTCGTACCATAAAGTGCACGGAAGTCATGTTATCTCCAGTTTTAACTTTGAATAGTACATGTGATAAAATAGGAAAAGTAGAGCTGTAGTAATAGAGGAGCAGGTATAAATATTTCTTGTAAGAAAATGTTTCACATTTTTGTATCTAACTAAAAATGTAATTTCTTCTGGACTGTTTTTCGGTCTGTTGGCAACGACCCCTATTACAATTTGTTAAAAAACCCTTCACCGAAATACTGCTTACTGACGATTACAAGCACTTAATTTAGTTATAAGTTTCTTTCGTGACGGCGTATATTCCTTTAATATTACAGGGCACGCTATATCGGCATTTCCGGAGCTCAATGCCGCTGAGACTCGATGGGCATTCCGTCAGTGATTTAGCTTTGCACTTTAAATAATTGATATTTGAGTAATAGTAATGACTGCGAAAGGAGATTGAGTTTAATGGCGGCTATATTCTAAATTGTGATAAAAGAAATATTGTACTAATGTAAAGATTTTAATGTTAATTTATATTTTGTTTTTGATACAAGATGATAAACTGATAAACCGTTGGTTACAAATAACACTTTATATTGGTCATGTTTTATTTTAAAAAGCAATATTAGTAGTTAATTAGCAACGCTTTCCAATTAGCGTACAAAATTGCCTATAAAGGCATTTAAATCTGTTTAGCCTGAATTAGTTCCGACGAACGGCCACGTTTGCGATTGTAATTAAATTTTTTCGATAATGAATGATTCGTGCGCCATAATGTGTTTTCCGAGACACGTTTGAATTAAAATTTATTATTAATCCACATGGGATCGTATACATTATTAGTGCTTACAAATCCATTTAGAATTGAAAGACGGTAAATGTTAACCGTAATATTTACTTTATTTTTGTTTCGACCAAAACATAAAACTTTTTAATTTTACATTCAAAAGTGGCATATTTTTTACCGCTCGACAGACTCAATCAAAAGAGAATTTCTTACGAAAAAGGTAAAAGCATGATGGAGTGGAAAACTTTTATAAGAATTAATATTTTTTTCACTGTACTACATTCCTTTATACTTAAATGTTTTCAAAATTAAGATTTATGCCCAAGAACGCAAAGACAATGGTTGAAACCCTTCATACTCCTTAAAATTTTCACTCAGTATAAAAGTTAAATACTCACGGTCCCGTTAATAAATAACAAATACATAGTTTGGAAGTGATGTGTACTCTGTAATATATTTATCTACACTAATAATACAATTCTAACTGATCGCTTTCTGTACATGAACGATTTATGAGAAAAAACATTATGACGGGCCTTAAATAATGCAATAGAAAGCAAAACATTACTATTTATAATTTTTGTCTGTTTGTCTGTGCGTTTGTTTCCACTAATCTCAGAAATGGCTTAACCGATTTCGTTATGGTTTTCACTAATGTATTGCAGTAAGCGTCACTTAATACCTAAAGTTTATTTCATTGCAATCTGTCCATAAATAAAAAAGTTATAAATTAATTTAAAATAATGTAAGGCGTAGTTTTCCTGAAGCGAAGCGAGGGCAGTTTGTTAGTCTATACTAATAATAAAATTCCAACTGATCGATTTCTGTACATGAACAATATACAAGTAAAAATATTATTAGGGGCCTTTATTAACGCAATAGAACCCAAAACACTAGTTGTTAGAATTTTTGTCTGTTTGTTTGTCTGTGCGTTGGTTCCCTCTAATCTCAGAAACAGCATAACCGATTTTGTTCTGGTTTTCACTAATATATTGCACTAAGCATCACTTAAAACTTAAAGTTTGTTTCATTGCAATCCGTCCATAAATCAGAAAGTTATGAATTAATATATGTATTTCAATTCACAGACCGACAAAAATACAAAAAAATGCAGATCCTATCTTTAAGCGTAAGGTAGTTTTTCCGAAGCGAAGCGAGGGCATTTGCGAGTTATAAAATAAAATTGTTTTTTCTATGTCAAATAAAGACATCTATATAAAATACGAATATGTCGTCTAAAGGTGTCCTGTGTTACCTGCATAGAACGGCGACTTGAGGCCGAGTTAGAGCGCGAGAGGTTGGGTGCTTTGCGCTTGGTCGCGCCCCGCCCCGCCAGCAAGTTGTTCAGCAGAGACGGCGACCGGGCACATATGAATGCGTGAAACGACGACACGGTGAACACGCCCAATTGGTTCAAAGTAATCTTAGTACCCCGCGAGACATGTGTCAGCAACGACTGGAACAAACGCCGCGGCTCAACATGCGTTGAGAGTTTCATAAACAAATTGTAATATGATTCTCGAAGCCGGAAATTAATTAGCTCTGTATAAGAAAATTTGTATTATATTGCGTTAATCAAATCTCATGCCCGTATTAGTATTAAGTAAACAGGTAAACTACAGGATACTAAAAGTATCGTATTACATTTTGTTGTAAGAAAAAATAAATTGTATTTCTAAAAAATAAGAACTTTATAACTGCAACAATTTAACATCGTGAACGTGTTGATGATCGTATTTTTTTCTAACAATTTTACACATTAAGATAATTTAGATGTTAAAAAGAAATAAATGTATAACTTAAATAAGACAAATAATATAAGAAAAGGAAAACATAATCACGAAACTGTAAAGAATTATGTTGTGTGCATAAAAGCAGAGATACTACAATACAAAGACAACCATATTTATCTATGTAAATAAATAAATAAATAAATTACATTTGTAGCTTTTAAAACAGCAGATCTGTGCAATGGCGAGCCGGATCATTGTCTGCTTTCAGTTGAAAATAACACAAAGAAAACTATTTGGATAATGTCTAACCAATATAAAAAACAAAAACATAACTTTGTTTGCAATATAAATACAACTGAATGTGTATTACCTATATTGCGACTACATTTTGCATTGTTGAATGTTATATGACGTGACAAGGGTCGGTCAGCGGAACTGTCAATTTAGTCAATGAAGACGTGATTACACCCTTTTCCCACTTGCCTGTATATAGAAAATAAGGCGTACTTCGTCATCATTCAATATTTTCCGTCACAATTATATATATGGCACTTTTTTAACAGATTTTGGAAAAGTATTAAATTAAAATATCGTAGCCTCTCCTATGTTTATCATGACATACATGAATAATCTCAATCGGTCCATCGTGTATCATTACGATATAACAATATATGATATATATTGAATATTTTCTTCCATACTTTGTCGTGTTATGACCGTCAATGTAAAAATATTATTCAGTAAAAATAAGGAAAAATCATTTGCGTAATTAAGCATATAACCAACCCATCTAAAGGTTTTGATTGACTACTTCTCTACTTTCAATTTTGTGAATTAATATTACTAGTGTTTTAAATGACTGTTACGCCCGATAATTTCGCTGTTTAAGGCATTGTCATTACCTAACTCGGTTGAAAAGTATGTGAGTGTACTCCTTACATTATTATTTGAATGTCAGTAAGTAAATTATATAAATAACATTTTATAAAACATCGATAACGCTTCACGTAGCTGAATATAACTTATAGTCGTACGCTACGAGCTATACCCAATTAGAGTGATGTCTACGATATCCAGCTGGGTGTTATTTGGTTATTATTAAATTATTGCCGATGAGTTCGATTATAAATGTATCATTAATATACTCCCAGCTCGGATTCAATTACGCGTATGTAGCACTGTGGATTTCATTGAAAGGTTAATTTGACAAGGGTCGCATTCCGGCTAAAATCACCCATCGCGTAGCTGGATTTTTAATTCAATAATGTGAGCAAATTTGGATCCCGAAAATTTTATATATCTATAATTAAAATATTTGTAACGTGACCATTACTTTCTTAACTTTAATAATATAATGTAAAAAAAAAATCATTAAAATATATAATTTAAAAACCGTTTTAAACGTTTAAAAAAAGGAATGAAGGAAAATACGTGCAGTGATTTTTTATATTCTTTTTATATCCAATTTATTCTTTATAACAGAAAATTTGCCGTTCATTAAAGTTTTATCAATAAATACCTTGGGATTTGGCAGTTCGCCACTCTGAAGACTGGCCATGTAACAGCGAAGTCTGAACTGTTCGCAATGCAGCCTCTCGAGATTCTCCTCCCACTGCAACATCTGGACAGCCAGTTGGGCTCTTGTCTCCGGATCAGCCACAACGGACTGTTGAAGGTCCGCCATGTGTTTTAGCTTGTGATCCTACAGTGAGAATGAAATCGGTTTAAAAGATACATATTTTAAGGAAACGAATGGCTAAATGACAATAGTGTACAAGAATTTACATATATGTATATATATATATATATATATGTAAGTAACCAATATGCCAACTATTTGATGATAGTCGCTGAGCGATTTTCATTTGCATATATTAAAACTTGCAAATCAAGTGAGCGGCACCTAGCTAGGCACCTACCTAGCACATATGTACCTAGGTAGGTACTGTGTACTCCTTATATAAAAGATTACATGCAACAGTGACATAATTTGTATCTTACAAGCGGTCTTCATACCCGCATTAAACAACCGCGAATGCTATGAATATTAATGACATCCTCGGGAAGGATCTTTGATCACCTATGCAATATATTAGGTATGTATCTATTTTAAACTATACCCAAAAACGATTACAGTAAACGTTTCCAAACTTATAACTTCGAACTGGGATTTCACTGGGGAATTTGTCCCAATGTTACGACACATCTCTTGGCAGTATCGATTATGGAAAAAAAAATTTAGTTATTTCAAAAATCTCCACCAGTATAGGGTCGTTGGTGGGATTATTTTGAATGTGATTTCAGAAATGTTTGTAGTCTATAAATCATAATAACTTTTATTATCCGTGAATTGAAACCCAAAACATTTCATTCCACATATAGTCATAATCAATTCTATGAAGTCGTCATAAAATCATTAACGGCTACGGGATAACCAATGACGTTAAATTTGTTGGTACAAATTTATGTACTTCCAAAAGGAATAGTCATGATGAGTAATAATGATATAAATCAGCCTAGAAATATTTATTTAAAAATTGTGCACTAAAATTCTCACTTAAGGTATTATACCATCACCACTGGCAGCATTGGTGCGCTTTATTACTACTAATTTATTGTTTAATATTCTAACCTGACTCCGGATGAACGACTTTGTAAATATCAAAGTAGTGTATAAACAAATTCGCATTAGTACCATTATATATACACTCTCATGAATACAATTGAAATTAATGCATGTATTTGCACATGTATTGCTTAGAAGCAGCCGCAAAGCTTTGACGCGTGTTGCGGCCGTCCGGTGCAGCCCAGAAATTGGCACGATATCTACGAAGTACGGCTAGACCGCATGTCGGCCTCACAGACTGGGATGGAAATGGAAATGTCTAAAACATGAATGGTATGTAAGATGGTAAAAGGTGGTTTAATTAATTATTATAGTATTCGTGATAGTCATGTATTTATAAAATGGACTTTTACACTTATAAGTTTTCAAACTCAATAATAAATAAAAATTTGCTTCAGTTCAAATTAAACCAATTACTATCAATATTCATTTCATTATATGTATTACGGAAAATTTAATCCAATTTATTAAATCTATAAAGTTTTAAAGTACAATTGAATTTTCTTAAATAAGATAAGATTTTTTTAAATATATTACATTGTATTTCAATATTTCTCTTAAACAAGCCTCTGCTTCTATCTAGTTAACGATAAATAGTATTGTTCTAACAAATCTACCACCATTAAATGTTCCTCGTCACGACCTCACCACAAGCAATAAATTGATCTGTATAAATGTTGAATGCTTTTCACCTCGCTACACTGTACACACTTAAGGGTTTTAACGAGCGCTGTAATACTCATTTTCGCTTCAAATTGACCCTTAAATCTGTGTATTTAAGCTGAAGTTCTGTGATTATTAAGGTAGTTTGCTGAAAGATCTGCACCAGTCTAACAATAGCTATATTAGTTCAGGTCGATGCTATATGTAGCTAGGGGTTGACTTTTATGTTGCATTGTGATTCAGCGGTTTTCAATTAAGGGACAGAGAATTGAAAGCGCTAAAGTCAAACAATGAATGCCTTATTTCCCAAGGAGGATGTATATTATCATTGCTATAACTGTACATTTACCGATTCTATGGCCTTTTCGAGGCGATATATCTCCTCCTGAAGTAGATGCAGTGTTCCGGTTTTACCACGGTGTCGGGCAAACGCCGCAGCGCATGCACTATGTATGCTATTCACCCAGTTTTCGAGTTCCACCTGTGTAATTATACAAGAGGTACATCAAAGTGAGTTAAATAGTGTTTAAAGATGTATTGTAATACATCTTAAAAATACGAATACTTACTTGACAAGGCGCTTGAAACAAGTACGCATCGCCGAAGGCCGTGCTCAGGCAGAATATATAATCTCGTTTAGGATGCTCTGGAATTGGCTGCATGATAGCTCCGTCTACTATGATTAGATGTTTAGGGGCAGCTTCGACGGAACGACCTTCGCGCGAGTCACACGGGTAAAATAATAGGGTCGTACCCTTCAGGCACACCCAGTAACCCTTCCAACCGCGTTTCCGAGCCAATTCTATTTGATGCTTCTTGCGGAGTAACCATTTCTTTACGCTCAAAAACCTGTAGAATATAATTAAATTAGCATTGTTGGTTTTAAGCGTATATTTATGCTTACTCAAATTTGACTCACCTAACTACAGATAATATTTCAATACCAGTTGTAACAGGGTAAAAGCCTTAGCGACTTTAACAGATATAGAAATAAAAAACATATATATGGTAATCGCCATTTAATCAAGTTTTATTTTTTACTGATTCTTAATCGAGGCGTAATATTTCCTTTGTCATAAGTAATTTCTCTTAAAAAGTATAAATCTTTTGCTTGTTTCAAAATTCCAAAGTAAACTGCAAACATTACAGTCGTATCAATTTTTTTATCTACATTTCTCCTTCTGCAAGGCACTACAAAGTGCTTTTTCACTAAAGATCGGATCTTTTCGATAGGGACACCTCGCGAACGACCTCCTAAGATCTCCATTGCCCAAAGAATAACGTTGATTGGTGTGGGGATAATTCTTTCCTTCCGGCTTTTAGATATTTTAAAATTAGTTCGTACTCGAAACACAGTAGAATAAGAGCGTTCACTTGACATCGTAGAATGACTTTTATATTACTTGATAGTTAAATTTAATAATAATAAATTATGTAAAACTCAATAATAATTCCATTACAAAATAATTTGTGTTTACTGTTAATAACTGACAGTTGATAAAAGTCAAGTAATTCTCAATAATTAATTGCGTTCCATTTTACGGCGTTGACAACCAACATTATCTTTAACACGAAACAAGTTCAATGATTAAAATAAATTTTGGATTTGGACTTACGAGTTAAGAGTTTAAGTTTCAGACCAGAAATAATAAGTAAGATGATTCATTAGGAAGTATGCGCAGAGTAAAATTTACAGTTTACAGTATCAAGTAGCTAAATATAAAGAGGAAGATAAACCTATATTATAAAAGTCCTTTGAGAGACAAAACGTAAGAAACTCATCGACGAAGAAACGTCTCATCTTCATAGTTAGGCTCTACTTTTAAAGCGGCATTGAATGGGTCACGGCTAAGATTTCCCTCCGGTCATTTGAGATTCATGGAACAGGAATTGTAGCCTCAAGAAAAATAAAGGACGCTGTAGGCACTAGGAAAGTCGTCAGCTTTCTACGACATCACGTTTCTTTTGTATTACTTTCTTTCTTCCTATTTCTTACAATTATTTTAAAACTATAAAAAGGCAGGTGCTTTCACATTTGGTTGTTTTTAAGTGAAGATACGTTGTGAAAATATATACTTACAAATTTACGATGAAAATGTTGACTCTTACTTATATTTTGAAATAAACGTAATTATAATATATATAACTTTTCTTAAATTATAAATAGCCATAAGCTGTAATTTTAGGGTAAAATGTTTATCATAACCTATGAAGGTAACTTGAAATTTTAGTTTAATTCATTTAAATAATTTCATAAGAAAATTTTACTCTTTTTAATGGCAAATATGGCGTCTTGGGCCCAATTAGACAATAAAAAAAACTTACCCGGCTTTCCTGACGGCTCCAGTGCAGTTAAAGGAGGCGGCCGCCGCGCCGGTTTGCTTGCCTCTGTACGGAGAGTTCATTGCGCTCTCTCCCGCTTCCTCTTCGTCAGACACCGCTGTGGTCAGCGACATACGATCATCATCCGATATCTAGACGAAAAACACAAATATGAACCGTTAACTTACATATTACAATGATGTTTTTGAAAATACTCAAGGAAGTCATTTGTCAAATATTGTATTAAAATCGAACTTGTTTTGAAACTAAGACTTGTTATCTGTGAACTAAGACTAGTACATCACAATATCACTATTTTTATCGATTTCCTCTTTTTACGTTTCATATCTAACTATTCTTGCAAATATAAATGAGTTATCGGAATATTTGTATTTCGTATTCATAATATCTGGAATTAGTAAATTGAAATTTTATAAGGGTCAAATTCTTATTATATCTTAAGTAGTGTTCAGAGATAAAAAATAGTTATATACTGCATTGTAGTTTTGTGAATTAAATTTGACAGAAAAGGAAGTGCCAGTGAAATTGAATCACTTTCAAAATATACGGTAAGCATGGCTTTATTTAAAATACGGGAACCTAGATTCAACAGCTTTACTTGTGCCGTCGTCAGAAATAACGTTGATCATATAAGTAAAGGGGAGGAGGAGGAGGGGAGTTAGGGGAGGCCTATGTCCAGCAGTGGACCTCCAAAGGCTGACGGATGGATGGATATAAGTAAAAGTCTACGAATTGTCCCGTAGTAACGCACGGGAATTTAATTACTTCTTACTCTGTTTTACTTTAATCTTATTAGTGAGATGCTAAATCCAACTACGATACCACATTGAAATAATTATTATAGAATAATATAACTATCTTGAAAAGAGATCTACATTCTTATAGTAATACAAATATTTTTTGATTATTACAAGCTAATTCATGTCTGCTAAAGGTAAAAAGTGACGGGGTTTTGGATGATAAAGCAAGTGCTAACTTGGTAAAACCCTATTCACTCTTGCGTTTTTACTACATTTTTTCATACTAATTATAATATTGACTAATTAAAAAAAATGTCAGCTTGCTATTATTATATCTAAAGTACCTACAGAGAACAACGAATCGATAGTCAGAGTGAATTAAGTGAAAACCGTAAAATCGTATTATCACAAACTTTTCTATGAACGGGTTTTTCACGAAGTTGAATAAATTGGAACTTCCATTTGAAGCTTTGCTATAAACTAAGTAACACAAAGTTAACCTACATAAAGCAACTTGATATTCTACTAATTAACATTCATTCTATAACTAGATATTCTACTGTCAGTAAATAAATAACTATTGTCAATAATATTGAATATTTTTAACTATAAATAAATATTTATATTTTATTTTATTTTAGAATGGTTATAAAAATATATTATGGTTATTCTAAAGTCTTAGAAGTCAAGAACTCTCTGGGACAAGTCTCTGAATGGGGTCGACTCAATCTAGTCAAGATAAACCCCGCAAAGACATAAGCTTGTGCGGGCATCATATAAGATCTCATGCACTATATTTTACTCTTTTACCATAACTGATGGAAATTGAGACATTCACAATGTCTTAATAATGCATTAAAAATATTGCTTTTATATGTATCTATAAGTACCACAGTGTAAAACTCCCTTCATAGTCTTTTAAAACGTCATAGTTTTATAAAAACGCTAATTACGAAGTAGTATTTCATCCTATTAATATTAGTTTCAATTCCATTTTTTTATTGCTTACATAAGATGATACCTTATCCCCTTATTATCAAGGATATGAATATAATTAATAGGTTGGGGAAAAAGTATTTTCGCATTTTAGTATGTATGAACTTGTAATAAAATCTCTCTGACTATACCATTTGCATCTGGCCGGTTTTGGTATCATTAAAAAGTTGAAATTTTAAAGAAGATAATTTCAAAATTCAAATTTGGAAAATGTGTGATTTTCATTTGTTTTGCTTACTGCCAATATGAGTGAGTGTAATGAAGAAATTCGCTACGTTTTAAAATTTTACTACACAAAAGACAAAAATGCAACGCAGGCCGCGAAAAAAAATTTGTGGTGTTTATGGACCTAGTGCAGTGTCTGTGAGAGTAGCACAAAATTGGTTTAAGCGTTTTCAATCCGTAAATTTTAATGTCAAAAATGCACGTCGCTCTGGTCGCCCTGTCACGGATAAAATGGATGCCATTTTTGAAAAAGTGGAGCAAGATTGGCATATCAGTACTTATGACGTAGTTGAATAACTGGAAATTGATCAAAAAACAATTTTGACACATTTGGGCAAAGCTGGGTACACAAAAAAGCTCGATGTTTGGGTGCCACACGAACATACTGAAAGAAACCTCATGAACTGAGAAATGAGGACACGGTCCTCATTTGCGATTATTTATTACAACGTAATGAAACCGAACCATTTTTGAATAGGCTGACAACTGGAGATGAAAAGTGGATCACGTACGATATGAACGTGCGAAAAAGGTCGTGGTCAAAGGCCGGTTAGGCTTCACAGACTGTGGCGAAACTCGGGTTAACTCGCAACAAGGTGATGCTGTGTGTATGGTGGGATTAGAAGGGCACCATTCATTATGAGCTGTAACCGCCAGACAGGACCATCGATTCTGACCTCTACTGCGAACAACTGATGAGACTAAAGCAAGAAGTTCAGAGAAAGCGGCCGGAATTAGTCAGTAGAAGGGGTGTGACTTTTCATCATGATAACGCTAGACCTCACACATTTTTGGCGACTCAGCAAAAACTAAGAGACTTTGGCTGGGAGATGATGATGCATTCACCGTATAGCCCGGACCTTGCACCTTCAGATTTCTACCTGTTTCGGTCTCTTCAGAATTCTTTAGGCAGTGTCAGGTTAACATCACGTGAGGACTGCCAAACTACTTGACGCAGTTTTTTGATCAGAAACCCCAGAATTTCTATAGCAATGGGATCATGTCCCTACCCACAAGATGGCAAAAAGTTATCGAACAAAATGGTACTTATATACTTTAGTTACATTTAAAAAACTTTATTAAAAAAATTTGAATTTTCATAAAAAATGCGAAAAGACTTTCGCCCCAACCTAACATATATATTCATTTTATAATCTTAATAGTAAATTAATCAGCTCTCTTTCAGTATTGTTCGATGTACTTGTTTTACAGGACTTGTCATTGTTTATGCCCTACTCTTTTTGAAATAAAAGTGACGAAGGTTTTCCTTCTGTTCAGTGGCTTTAGCGTACTGACGGTGACACACATGTATAACGCTCAACGGCTAGAAACAACTACGATTCTTGAGTAATCAATAATTTTACTTTTTTCAATCATTAATATTATAAACATTGAAAATTTTTATTAATAAAAAATATTATACATCAATGATTCTTTTCAATGCTGGCAACTTTTACTCTTCTCAGAATGATAGATATTAAGTGTACCTTCCCAGAATGCTAACCAAAGTTAGTTGGTAAACAGCGGTGACTTTCGAGAATTTCATATAAAATTTTCAATTAAACAAATTTTCTAAAATTCATTCTCGTTCTTTAATACAGCGTTAATTATTTTTTTATTACCACATTACTTAGAAAACCGAGTTACATGATTAATTTGAATCTAGAACACCTAAGCAGAAGACAATGTTAAACCATTAACCTATCTCGCCTTGTTTAGAATATCAATTAAGGAATATCAAGAAGTTGTTGAATATTGTACTTATCAACTTCACCAGAGAACTGACAGACCATGATATAAAAACAAGGTAGGTATTATCTTCCGCGATTCAATGCTTCATTATAATACCAATTGAGAATACTAAAGAGCATATAAATGTTGTTTTAGTTTTTATTATTGGTTTTTGATCAGAAAATAAAATACTTGCTCTAGTATGGTGTAACTTATGTTCCACGATAATTAAAATATTCATAAAAAAGTTCCGCAGTATATTTAAATTTCTAAAACGCTTTAATGAATGTTTACAACGTTGCAAACAAGTTTACAAATATTTCAAAGGCAGTATGCGTATACATTTTAGTAAATTTAGTATAACTGGAGTGTAACTTACTGAGGGATCGCTATTTACAGTATAACACCCTCGTTTCCAGCGGTGGAGTACCTGTCTAGCTAATTAGAGGTATACAACATTGCCTAACAAGTGTTTTCATTGTTTTATAAATTGATGATTCTTAGGTTTTAATCATGTTGTCGTAAACAATACAATACTATGCATAAAATACTTTTTGTTGTTTGTTCATTTTTGATTCAAGGAAATCACCAAAATTTACTTCTGTATATTTTTCGTAGAAGCGTCATATTCATAGTTATGAATATAGTATAAATATACTGTTTGAATGATATTGTTGATACTTTTAACCTTTTTCACCATTTTAAACACCTATTTTTGCTACCGATAAAATCAAACCCAATCTGTATTCATATGAACATTTTTACCTGTGCGTGGTTGATATGCACTTGGTAATTTTATTATAATTTATTTAATTACAGAAAAAAACAACTATATACTGTATCACTTAAAGTGTAACATTATGCAATAAATACACAAAATAAACAAAATGTTTTTTTTTTCTGCAGTCAGTAACGTTGCTTAGAAATAAATTATAACAAAAAACAAATTAACTTTACAAACACTTTGACTAGTGTTAGTCTTAAGATAAAACAACTTATAATTAATTTACATTCATGTAAGGAGTGTCTTGCTCTTTTGATTGTGACATACTGTAGCCAGGAACGAATTACTATGAACTACATGCGGGCCGCGGTAGCAGGCTCTCAGCTCAACGACACTTGACTTCGTCGCCCTCATCCACTCTTTTCACAAGAATAAAAGAATTATATATACACTGTATAATAAAATGTTAAATATATAATTGAATTTAGCTTTATAAGAACTGTATTTCAGTTGTTTCAATTTATAATTAAGAATTTATCAAAACAGAACAAACAAGCCCAAACATTGCAGAAAAGCTGTATTTTAGTAAGTTTCTTAAGAATTTAAAATTATTTTTACTGGGAAATTGTGCCATGACGCTATTAATTTGGTTGCAAAATGCATACTCGTTTTATACTGAATAATGTAAAAAAAAATGTGCTGTATTACTTGAATATTTTTTATGATATAAATGAATGAAAATAATATATATTTGACAATAAACTTTCAAGAAGACTATGAGAATGCTAAAACTACTTTTTTCACTTAATAATTCCTAAAGTTTTAATACATTCCAAAGTAAAACTAGACATTTTGCGTAAAATGCTTGAAATGTTTCAAATAATTATTGAAAACTATACAAATTAAGTTGAGTTTTTAAAATGTTTACAATAAATGTTGTTTACAAGGAAATTATCTACAGGAATATAAGAAATTTAAATAAAATTTTGCCATATTACAGAAAAAGCGAAATTAAAATCACGAATTGCGTCGAAATCGCGCTCCTGAGGAATAAAGACCTCTTAAGACCGAAGCGCAGTAAAGTAAGGTTTTCAGTCAGAGTAGCAGTAACCCTGGCAAGGATACTTAATTAAAGAGTCTAGACGCGAGTACTACTAGATCAGTGCTCTCAACTGAATCAAGATTTTGAATAAGATTTATTAGGTACTTTTATAGCAAACAATATTCAATCCATATATGTCATTGTTATTACAAAGTCTACAAATAATTTTTGTGGAGTGCAAATGATACTTACAAGTTTATAAAATAATTTTAAGTTATATAAAAGTTATATATTAGTTATTTTACATTTGTATATAGTTTCTAAAATACTCGGTCACAAAGTTTTATTATTTCGTGACTCTTGATACCCGTGATACCCGTCACCAAGACGAAATTAAATGAACTTTTTGATAGATAAAATACCTGCCATACTGTAAAATTTTTTTTGTTGTTGTTGTCAAAAGTAAAAACGATCAAGTTCTTCAATATACAAAAAATAAGTGATAATTAAGGTATTACAATTGCTATTATATTGCTTTATCTTTCTTAAATTATAATTAGTCAGTTCGCTATTTGTTACAGTAATAACAGACACGTGATCACAAATAGGCATAGTTACACGTCATGCCATGCAAACAAGGAGCACGTGGGGAGACACAGTCAAAGTTTGAGGAGAGGGGGGGTTGTAATATTATAATTAAATGTATACATATATTGTTAATAGGAAAGTAAATGGAGTAAATTGGAAATCATTGGAAAAAATATGTGAGAAAGAATTCAACAATTTTCTATATAATGAAAACGACAATAATTTATGATATTTTTGCAAATTGCTTAATTTAACAAGGTTTGTCTATTTCATGTATATTTTATGTTTTTTTTGGCAGAGACATATGTCAGTACTCCAATCGATGCACATTACAGAATATTTAACGTTTCACTTTTAGCCATCACCCTAGTTAGGCAAAGGTATCTGTCGTCGTTAACTTCCAGGCTGCACCATGACCTATAATGTTTGGCTTGGGCGCATCCTGTGATTTATAATTATTGAAAAAATATGTAATAAGAACTAATTTGTGGACTAATGTATATGTTGGTAATAAGCAAACTTAATTAGGTCCTACCTACAACTGTATACAAAAGTGATTCTGTAACCGAGAGACGTATTTTGAAAACAAAGTTTTACCTCGTTGAATCGTTTCGGCTTTAGGAACTATCTGTAGTTATATTGACAGCCCTAGCCGTAGCTGAAACTTTACACGAAAATGTTTTGGAACAAATATTCAATTTTGCAAATCATCTTTAGCTTACCAAACTTTCGTAATACAAGACTGAATCTTTAGGTTAATTTACAAAATATATTGTTTTCATGTTTCATTTCATGTTGATGGTGAAAATTGTTAGAGAGATTTATTTTGTTGCACGAAAATTTATTAGGGATTCTATTGAATTTGAATTTCTAATATCTCAACAAATGAATAAGGACACGTTTTGATGAATAAAAACGTGTATGTACAGCTATATTGATATTATACCTAATTAGTTATATTCCAAGGAACCCGCCGTAATGTCACTACATTTTTTGTTTGCTTAGCTAGCACGTTTGTTATGCTACAATCCCTGTTACTCCGAGGGTAAGTACAGCCCTGTGTAGATTAGTCATACGGTTGTAATAAAAAAATATGCTGATTATAATTTTCAATGTTTTTTTTAACAAATGTTAAGTTTTTCTACTTGCGAACTCGGCAGACAAAAGGAGTTACTTAAATGGATATATTCTACTTCCCTATTTAAATCATTGAAATAATTTGTAAGAACAGCAGCCAATGGTCCCCTACAGTTGGACTTTTTTTTTTTAAACTCCGTTTTTCACAACTTGACTCCAACAAAATCTGACAGATAATACCGAAAGTATGAAGTATCTTAAACGATTAAATAAAAATCTATTGATAAAAACACAATCAGACAAATCATTCATACGATCGTTCATCAACAAATCGTCATATAGTACTAACAGGCACACCGTACACTTGTATGAAAAAAGTTTTATTAGTTAATATCTAAGAATCTTATGTTATTCTGTTACAAACAAGATTGTTACATTCTGATTTTACGTAAATAGATTTACAATATATGCACTCTAATCATAGCTCTGCACTGCCATTTTATTTGAACATATTTTCGTAGCACTCATTATCACGGTTTATGCCATCCATGAGTGATCCACGGAGTTAAGCAACAAGTTAAGTAGTGACCACTAGTGGAAAAATTTCTCGACCGGTTCCGTGCTTCGGAAGACACGTCAGCCAGACAGTATAACGTTAAATAATAGTCATTGTTCCATCGGAGGTCCGCGAGCGATATGAGAAATTCAGATACTTCGCATAAATTACGTTGGCTTCTAACCCTTTCATTAATACGTACTGGACCGTGGTTATGTATGCTCCACGTCTCCTTTATTCATTTAGTCAACATCAAGGGCAGGCTTGCACTTAAAGCAGAACCATTTACGAGTAACATAGCTCAAATACGATCAACACACAGGCATGTATGTCCTTGCCAAAAAAAGTTGAACAGAACCTTAATCGTCATAATAATGTGGACATCAGCGTGGTAACAACAGCAAATCTCATCTCACAAATATGTTTGGATTATCCCTTATTGTACGAAATCTCCGTCACTACGGGAATACAAAAATTATGGCTTCTATCTACAATCTATCTCGGAGACGAATAGAATCTGCAAAATGCAGATCAAAATACTAATGTTCCATTATAGGGGAACTAAATAAAAGGCCTCATTAGTAAAAGAGGAAATTGCAGCTTAACCGCTGAGAAATATAGAATAAGGTCAAAATGTTGCCTATATTCATTCTACTGCTTTCAGTCACGATTAAGAGATTATTGTTCTATAGAAATTTCCGAAAGGAACCTGGTAGGTGGTACAGCTTTTGTACGACCACGGTAGTGCCCATTCTCTCAGAAATTTACTATTCTTTTATGACTTACCTTGGAGTTTTGTGAGTCGTAATTACCACCATTACATACAAATGACGGTTAACATCTGGGTGTCCAAACGTGTAAGTCCATAAAGGTTGTAACCAAGTTGTAACCAGGCATAGACCTTCGTTCAAGATGGAGATAAGTAAAACGCAGGTTTTGCACCCAATTATTCTACAACGTTGGATGTTTCCATATGAGCTAATTAAAATATTACATAATGAAGAAGACATACAATTTTTTTATGTTATTAGCCAACCAACAAGCAGACAGGCCACTAAATGGTAAGTGATACTACCGCTCTTGGAGATCTGTAATATTTAAAGGCACCACCGATGTATTGTTAGTCAACAAAGTAGGAGGTGACGTGATTACTATTGGTTCTCCGACATTATATCCAAATCGTAGTCTTCTTTCCAAATTTGTTATAATAACAGGTCGTCAGTTAACAGGGATTTTTTTATAATAATATTACCAAATTGAAAGATTGTCGGCCTTACTTATAAGTATTAATTTAAATAGGACTTTAACAACTGTATAGTTAAACTATGAATAAACGTTACACACTAATTTTATTATTTATATATATGTACATGAACAATGCATAGTTATAAATGAACTATATAAGAAATAATGTTGAAAGATTCTGTTACATACATAGAGAAATATTCATATCGGAACATCAGATACAATTTAAATTAATCAAATAAATTGTTAAATTTCTGTTATATAGCTTGTAAACAGAAAAAAAATATTTTTACTAAAATATTTTTTTTAGGTCTGATCTTGCTGTCATTTCCCAGTAACAAAATTAGTGGCAAGGTTGACATAACTCCCATAAATTTCGCGCGAAAATTTTATTACTAACGCTGTGTAATATAATATAATAATATAATATAATATTACCTACTCTTCAGATAATATTGCAATTTGCAGATAATATTGCAAAAAATAAATACTTGTAAAAAATCACTTTAGCAGTGTCGATTTTAGGATTATGCTCTTAATTAGAAATGTTGCTGTGACTTCAAAATGTAAATCAAACGAGTAATATTTAAAATGCGGTATCAGGGGCTACGATTATTGAGTCTAAGTTAACCCCGACAACACGCGGTGGTTGTAAGCTGTTGAACATTCTTCAACACAAGACAATGGCGCACGGTCAATATTCTTGGAGGTCGTTGGGTTCTGTACTCGTGTAATGTGGTAGAGTTGTTTTATCTATTCGAATAGCTACCATCCTCCTTCTAGAATTGACCGTTTTCTTTTTAAATGTTTCGGTTGTACTCGAATGTCCAAGAGCCAGTAATAAGCGACTCCACCGCGTTCTGTTTGGTAAGCAACGCATTAGCAAGGACAATGACCATATCGACATCAAATGGCTCGACTGCTCATTTGTTAGATAATTACATTAAAAAAATGTGCGATTGTAATGTTGGTATAGTCGTAGCTGAATGCTATGATGTAGCATTGTCGTAGTTTCAATGTCATATTCTGTAGCGATGTTACCTAGTGTACACTCGTACTACGCCAATGGTGCAATGGTCACTGAATGCTAATTAATTCTGTGTTAAAATTTACATATAACAATAAACACCTAAAGCATCATAAAATATATATAACGATTTGAAACTTAAAGAATTACGTGGAAATAATCCCTTGAAGTTTGCTGATTATTTAAACGTAACATACTGGTTCATAATTTTTTTCTTAATGACGTGAGTAAAGTTCAAGTTAATGACATCTTACTATAAGTTTGTTATATTGTGAAGCGAGAACAGCCTTTTGTAAGGATTCATTTCAATTAAACAGATTTAAATATGTGGATTCATCTGTAATTTTTTCCAATAAACTTATACTTCTCGAATTAATTATGAAAAACCAAAAATAATAATAATGGATTTGTGAGTCCACTGTGAAACAAAATAAAATTTTGGATTTTTAATGTATTATAGAGAATTTGGTTTTATAGCTATTAATAAGAAAAATTTAATTATCACAATTATGTTTACTTGTTTTTAATTTTTTTTTTAACATAAACTATGTTGTTTAAAATTGGAAACCATCCATGAAAATGTTGGTTCACTCTGTACAATTTGAACTTACTTTTCTGAGAAAAGCTTCGTTGCAGGTTTGTGCTGTTCCTTTCCAGTGATAATGACGAAACCTCACGTTGCCGAGGAGTTTTGCTCCTTGTAGAATTGATACTTCGTATACAATGCGGCGAATGTTGAGTACGTCCGTTCGTTTTTTGTATTTGTTCAGTTTGCGCCGTCGGACTATTCGCTCGTCAGGCTCTGAATACTCGCCGGTACTAGTAAGACCTTCCTCAGCTGCCCAAGCACTTAGAACGCTTTCTATGAAACTAAATAGTTGTTGGACGTTCGGTTCTAATTTGCTAGGAATAAATAAATACGGTGATACTGTTTTCTTCGGAACGATCGCCTTTTCTTCAGGTTCGTCTTCTGGCGGAGGTGCGACATCGTGGAATGGACAATTATGTATTTTATGATGGTGGTGGTGGTGGTGGTGGTGGTGATGATGCTTAGTTTTACGTTTATGCTCCTGTGATCCCGAGCCGCTAGCGCCATCTCCTTTTTCTGCGGTTTCGCCGCCGCTCGAATGCGAGTCTCCACTGCGCTCCCTGCGCGGCTTCGGATTCCCGTTCGACGCGAGAGCTACGAGGGCTCCCGCGGCTAGGCAACAGTGGTGTGCCACACAGCAAAATCGCGCGTCCCCCTTGTGAAGCCCCGTGTGAGCTTTGTGACAGAAGGAAATATCGGGCACTCTCGCGCCTAGCGCTGTCAGATGCGCTCGGTCTGCGCAGACTTGCATGAGGAGATTCTCTCCAAAGTGGACAGTCTTGTGTCGCCGGCGGCGCAAGTGCATGACGGTGCCGCTGCCAGCCAGGGACGGCGGCGCAGAGGCGGAGATGGGCTTGCCGCGCGGCTCGGGTGCGCGCGCGCACCGGTGCGGCGGCGCGCGTTGCGTCTCCACCATCATTGGCGAGGAGCGGCGTCAGCGGCCGGCGCGCGAGCGTCACCTCATCACGAGTTGAAACAAATCCGCGCTTCCGCCTCTACTCCCTAGTAATGGCGGTTATGTACTAGTTTACATTTTTACGTATACACTTAAGACAATAAATAGTCATTTTGAACACTCGTTGATACAAATTATCTAATTAATCACTGTTTCATATTCTTTCATTACAAGTTTTCTTCTTTGTTAGTCGACACAAATTATCAAAAATTTTGAGATTATTAATGCACAATTCAAGTGCTGCAAGTTACTGAGACAATCCCTTCGTGATAAAAAAAATACAATAGGTAGAATGTTTTCAGTAAAATGTATTTCATGATTGTATCGTATATAAATTTTTTATGAAAATTACAATAACTATCGTTATTAATAACGCAATATAAGTTTACGTTAATAATATTTTTATAATAAAAGTGTGTTTTAAAAAATGCTCAAATTATTGTCCTTCTTGTAGTGCCTAAAGCTTATATAAAACGATCGACAATGGACGAAGTATTTGCATTTAATATTAGTAATAATTTGTCATGTATTCCCCTGTGTCCCATCAAAAGAGCCTTTATCCATTTGTTCTCACACAAATGAAAAAAAAACACACGCAAGCGATTTCTAGTTAAGAGATCAGTTGTAAGTGGTCTACATTTAAAATGCCTTGTTCTCTGCAACAGATACTAACAAGCTGATACCGAAATATAGCAAAATAATTTACAACTGAAAGTTTTAAACAATCTCTAATAACTAAAATGGTAAATTTAATTGTCAACGTTAAAATCTGGTCATTTTAGATGTTAACGGAGTTAATTTTTACTTAACAAAATCGGTCATAGTGTGCTTTTAAATTTTGCTACTTTAAACATAGAGGCATAATGTAACATACGAGTACGTAAAGTATCTATGACATATGCAAAGAGTTTAAGGAGTTTCGACTCTAGATGTTTTGAATGAACATTTTCAATTTTACCGTGCCTTGTTATGACTTTTATAATGTTTAATTAACCTACAGTGTTGTGTGTCACTTACAACTTATAAATCTTAAAAAGACCACTTTGAGAAGATGATTGAATTCCTATGGTTTGTAAAGGGAAACTCATATTTGACTTTTAATGGGTGAATATATGTTAGATGTACTAGTACCTAGTAGTCAAATTCCCTAAAAATTATTAAAAATGTTTAGCATAACAATCCGGTACTACTAATGTAATGGCTTTTAATTCGTAACTCTTGAATTTAATTTACGAATAGCAGCCCGTTCCGAATTCGTTCAAGTGTAACAATTATAGACATAAGTTATATGTAAGTACATTTATCGATATACATGATATTATATTGCTTATGTCCATCCAAAATAATATAGCTTTCAAATGGTAAAGGAAATCTCCAATTTGGTGTTATATTTACGGACATTACCCTCAGTATACACAGTTTTAGGTTAGTTAAGAGTACAAATAAGTCTCCGCCGTTTCATAAATCATGGTCCTTGTTTAGAAAATTTTGCTTTGTTTTTTTTTTAATTTGATGTTATCTGCATCTGAGACGAATCGATTGCATAGAGAAGAGAAATTGTGGTAAACAATTTCATAAGTTTAAAAAAGGACAGTTTGATGTTGAAGACAACGAAGAGGGTAGCGGAAGGTCGAAAATGGATGAAGTTGCTAATTAGAAGGGTTATTGGGGGAAGATTCATGCTAAACAAAAACTTACACTTATATTAGGAGTAACTCAACAAGCAATTTCACAGTGTTTTAAATCATTGGGAATTGGAAAAACAATGAATGCCATGAATGAATTTTGCACATGTGAAATACTGCTTGTCAGGAATAAACGTAGAATTTTTTGCATCCTATTGATACTGGTGATAAAAAAATGGATCCATTACGATAACCCAAGTAAAGGAAAACCATGAGGACTTTTCAGCCGTTCTCGGTCAGCCGAATCTTCATGGAAAAAACTGACATTGTGGTTTTGGTGGTATTAAGACTTCCTCAAAACTGGACGAAAACAACTTAGAAACATTGATTTGTGAAGTCCTGCTACTATCTATCCACTCATTATTTATCAGATGTTGCTTCTTTTGATTATCATTTGTTTCGATGGATGACACATGATTTTGCACTACATATCCTAAGAAAAAAACTTGGCGACATAAACACAGTAGTCACCGCATATCATGCATATGTAGCTTCAACGTTGAAATATGGAATTATTTTCTGGGGTAATGCAAGTAACAAGGACTGAGTTTTTAAAGCTCAAAAAAATGTGGACGTGGTATCTGCAATATTGGAAGAAGGGATCACCATTTAAAAAAAAACTTTAACCTTCTCTTCCTTTTACAAATATGAAATTTCAATATTTGTAAACTCCTTATATGAATCACATAACAGTAAACGACTTTGTAATAAAATATGTGCTCCTTCTTCCAACATTGCACTACTAAATAAAAGTATGATTGGGATAGCACATAAAATATATAATAAATAACCTACCTCCATCTATCTAATCTTTATGTAAATTTAAATATATACTCCATTACCTTATAGTAATTAAAACGTATTATAATTTTAATGATTAGTTAAACGATAAATTTGGTAAAATTAAATTTGTTTGTAATATTTGTATAAATTTAATAAGGATGGACAATTGTAATCATGACATGTAATAATAACATAATAATGTATTAATTCAACTGTATAAAACAAATTGTAGTAAATAGCAGTGCATTGCAGAATTTTCCCGAATATCATTAATATAATATGTAAGACCTTTTGTTACTTGTGTAAATCCAGCAATAAATAAATTGCATCTGAAAATTAACCTGTCTGAGTAGCATTTTACGTCGTCAGAAGATATCAAAAATTAGATCTACTCGTGGATCAAAAGATGATACGTTCTTTAGACGCAGATTTCGTATGTTGCCAGAAAGATGGGAAAAACTTGTAGCTAGCGATGGATAATACTTATAATAAAACATAAAGTACCATTTTTTAACAATAAATGCTGAATTTTTTATACTAAACGGCGCAGACTTATTTGTATCCCATATATAGTCCTATATGTCCTTTTACATTTTTGACCTCATTTTACTGAAAAAGTTGGGATCGCACCGAACAAATTCCATTTTAAGAAACTTGTTCGAGGGCAATATTTCAAACTATCATCGATCACTTTAGTTTATTCTTCTTTTTCTCTACTCCCTACAGTTATTTTAATGAGGAAAAATCATAAATATCATGTTATATGTTCATAAAACTATGTAGTTTGATTAATATGATTGATTGATATGATAATGTATTTAAGTTGATATTTTTGAATGGTGATTTGTTGTATGAACATGTAGTCAAACTAAACGTTTAAATAAATACAGGAAAGTAGTTATTTCCCTTCAGAAATAGGACAAAACTATGAAACACCTTAATTTTGGTCTTTACACGCGATTTCTTGCTTACATTCAATTCTGATGACCATGCGACGGGCGAAATGAAGAGAGATATAATTCTCCGGTTAGTGTATAATCAAATTCCTAATTCTACAACATCGTTTAAATCAAATTCAAACGCAAACTTGTCTACAGATATCAAGAATAGCATAGAGTTTGTTATGCCATTGAATCTATAACGTGGTAAAATGTTGGTGGTGATAAAATAGGTCGTAAGATCCACTCTGAAATTTTACAATGTTGTAAAGTTATTGTTAAATAATACTTTTAGATACCTACAGCTTATTTTATGACCCAGAGAATAGAATAAAGTAAAAAATATCGGATGTTACAACTTCCTCCTCCGTCATAGTGACATTTTGTGTGAATAACCTAAATACTGATGGATGTTTGTTTAGAGATGGTTACAGATACACGTGTCTCGCACAGATATGTTATTTAATAAACTTTAGAATAGATCATTATGTATAGATCTTAGATATAATAATCATTTCATGGTAAAAAAGTGTTAACATATTTATGTCAATGAAAACAATTGAAGGTATTATTATTACTATTATGAAATTATATAGTTGAAATTGATATAGATATAAGCATAGTATTCTGGTTGTTTATTTATCAATTGGTGTTTTTTTGTGAAAGTCTTTTGCTTTTTTAAACATAATCCATTATACATGCCTACGTCCTCTGGGAAAATATACACGATCAATCACCGAAAGAACTTCACACTTATTTTCCATTACGTTATTTGTACGTTATAAGCAAATGGAACAAAATCTTCTCACTAAACAATAAAGTAAATAAAATTTCTCACATTTGTATGCAACTGCCGCTAAATAGTGTTCTGTAATTAGTACTATTTTCTAAATACTAGTTGTTTATTCAAGGCGAGAATTATGTATTTCTTCTAGTTTTGTCACGTTTTAATTATGCTAACAGCTAACACGTCCCCTAGGGAAATGGGGCGTGATGCATCTCCGCAAACCAGCATCGCATTTGGAGTATCGTGCCGACGTTGCCTCGACTCACCCTCTAAATACGTTTATTGAATATCTGCTACTTATCCATTTGCTTGCAAAACTAATTATTGTCAATATAAAAATAATAAAACTTAATTACGGGTAAGAAAAATCTATAACAGGAGTTCTTTATTTTGCTTTATCAAGTAATTAGCCACATTGACTCTAATTAACGTGACGAGCTCCTTATCGATATAATATTTTCTGGTTACTATAGATATTATTAGAAATATTATAGGACAACACATAAGTTTTTTTATCGGTTGTGTGATTCATTTTAGTGACAAATATTGAAGTAGAAAACAGTTGAAAAAACAAACCTTTATTAACATTATCCTTAATTTCGTATTGTACTATTTAATAGTCTACGTGACATACATACATATATAAAAAACTAGCGGCCAGCCCCGGCTTCGCACGGGTGTACTTTTGTTTTTAAACATTTAGAGATATATTTATAACTTTATCTTTATAAAGACAAAAGTATGTATTATTTTTCTTTAAATTTTAAATTTGTACTTGACAACCTATTTTTATTCTTTTTTTATAACATATACATTTTTATTAAAATTGCTTTTTTTTTAGTTTTATGTACTCAAGTAATTTATTTGTAATGGGTTTATTTTTTTTACTTAAACCAATTTTTTTTACATTCCTCTATTTACATTTTTACACCTTGGTTCACGTTATTGAAGTTTTAGTTTTCCCTTATTTTTTCTAGCAATAAATATAGCCTATGTTACTCAAGGATAATGTAGCATTTTAATGATGAAAGAATTTTTAAAATCGGTTCAGTAATTTTTGAGTTTATTCGTTACAAAAATACAAAGCTTTCCTCTTTATAATATTAGTAAAGACAAAGTGACATTTTGAAATAATCTGTTCTAATAGTGGGAGAATACAGAACATCTACTAAATGAAGACGAGTACATATTGCTCTAAATAGCATTCGGTAACGTTAAGTTATGACGGGCTTTATATAATATTAAACTTACGTCAGGCATTTTATTGGAGCGCGGTTTATTGATGACGTCATACATTTTGAGGTATTTGATTATACGCTAGGGTGGCACAAATTATAATCAAATCAGCAGCAGATAAACCAACGCTCAGGGCACTATTTCAAGTTTAATTTAGAATTAATGCGTCTATGTGGCATAAAAGATTATTAAACACAAGAATGCTTCGATTCCGTTTTATTAAATAATTATTTTGTATCATACTTCATTTAATAAAACGTTTGTAATTATTTATTCCGATTCGACTGGGACTTTATTAAATGAGATTAAAAGAAACTTTTTTTATAAAGCACGAAAAGGGCAACAGTGTTTGTGTAATGTTGTACATGTCGGTGTTTAATGTCTTGAAAGCAATCTATCATAATAAAATAATCTGCGTAAAAATCTAAATTCCATTTGCTTGACTAAATACTTAGATTATTTTTCATGTTAATAGTATTTTTTTATTTTTCTCCGTTACAAAGAAATGACTTCAAATGCATGAAGTAAAAAATACTAGCTGCACGATTAATATAGAGCTGTAGCGTGAAGTACTTTTATGTATGACTACTGCAAGAAGTGATACTTGATAAAAAAATAAAAACAGAGTGTTTGAAACGTAATGAGGGCATTTACACAATCAACTTTTGAAACTTTCCTTTTGGTCTAAGATACATATGATTAAATTATTTTTATACAAAAAACTGAAAGCATGTTTTTTGCTTATAGGTACTATTCAAAATAACCAATATATCTGGGGAACATTTTCCTATTTTTTTTATGTTAAAAGCCGACAATCGAGTAAACGAGCCACCTGATGGTAAGTGGTCACCGTCGCCCATGGACATCAACAAGACCAAAGGTATCATTGATGCGTTGTCGGCTAGAAAATGAGAAGAAAGTAAGAAAGAATGTACTAGCTCTCAAGCCTATTCACCAATTGTTAATACAACAGTAAGTAAGTGTCTTATTCAAATTTGTTGTAATCGAAAAAGTAAAATAACAAAGAAATTAAAAGCTAGCCTTATACTTACTCAACTTGATTTTTTTATGGCATAAATGGGATGAACTCGGATAATTAAGAAATCAGTCAAACTAGTGATGTTGGATCCGGCTAGGAATTGAACTCAGAAACCTTGTTCGGTAGCAACCTAATTGTTACAACTTAACACAATTAGTACAAAAATGGCTTGTAAATATCCTTGTATACAGACAAATTTTAATATTTTTTTATTAAACTGATAGAGAAAGAAAAAATGTTAGCTTTCGGGAACGAACTACAGTTAAAAGAGCATTTTAATAACCGAGAAATTATTATATTAATCCCTTTAAAATGAACAAATAAAAGCTTTAGCCTTCTTTAACCGAACAATTTGGTTGTTATAATAGGTAAGATTTGCTATCAATACAACAATGATGAGTGAATACGGCAACGTCAATTTGTTATCTGGTCATTAAGTGGTTTTTTTTAGTAGAGTGCACCGAAATGCAACGAACACCGAATCGGCTAAGTAAGCAATTACTGATTCGAAATGAGCGGTGTGCAACTGTGTGGACGTTTCTATACAAGCGTCCTGCATTGCGCCAAATTCTTATTGGTTTCGCTTTAGCTATTCTTTTAATTGAAGCTTAAACAACAAACCACTTTCTACAACTGGCTTAAATTTCATAATGTGTTTAAATTGAACAAAACAAAAATGTCCTAAAACAACACATCCCATAAAATAGTTTACGAAATCTGAAAGGATTGTTTCAATAACACTCGCGTTAGCCCTTGATTGTGATATTTTACATTTTATTTTTTATTTTTTCAAAGCGATTATAAAAGTCTGTATTGAATTAAGTAAATTATGTTGCAACGAAACGATGAACCTGTTCCGATGTCGCTTATTGCCGCGAGGATAGGCGTAGATACACATCACTTTTACACATGTATTAATAGATCTGAGTCGTTGTCTAATTTACTGTCGGAGTATATGTGGATGGTCACTATATTTAGGTCAGGTGTTGTTTTTTTTAGTTGATAAATAAATAAGTTTATTGAGTTATATAACCGAGCACCGAGAACACAGAACTGCTCCAACGCCCTGGCGGCTCTCACTGCGACTGGATCCGGCAAGCGTCGACGGAGGGTGGTTGCGATCGTCAAACTTCGTTATGAGTCGGAATGGAACGATCGTACGTCCTCGGGCGCTCTCCGAGCACGCGCGCCTGCGGGCGGCGGCGCCACGGCGCCCGTGTGCCCCGCATTACCCGCCCGTCGGTTCATTCTACTAACACTGCTTTCAATTTATTTTCACTAAAATTAGTAGTGATTTATATAGTAAAATAATTACTTCTATTATACACGCTTCAAATTTCGAAAGAATCACTTTACTTTTAAGTTACAAAATAGCAGCTGTGACAGTGATTTAAAAAGGCATATTAACACATTGTTATTATTAAATTTTCAAGGGTCATAACTACGATTATTTTTTATCGTTATGATGGCAATATGTTTCATAGCAAAGTTATTGAATAGAAAACAATGACAAAGTGTAGCTACCTGCGGTTTTAGATACTACCGACTCTGTAATCTCTGGCTGCTGTAGAGACAGAGAATAGAATATGGCTTCCTTGAAAAGACATAAATATATCAGTCCTCATAAGTTAGAAACACTTTGGACATGAAATTAAAAACCAGGTAAATGCATAAACACAGACAATTATATAACAAAATTCAAACATTAAATTTGTACATTGATATTAGAAAAAACATAAGCGTAAATTATATCTCTATCTGTCCTAAGTAATAATTTCGTGTCGGCTGAGTTTACGTTATTACGGCAAAACAAATGTTTACAATAACGATTGTATATGTCCACGTCAAGGTAACACAAGAAATCTAAGTAAATTAAATTGGGTGAATGGAAAATTACAGGATGTGATAAACTTATTTTGTAAAATTAGTAATTTTTGTAATAATTGTGATTTCGTCAAAGTTATTACATATTTTATTACGGAACTTTCAATGATATTTATGTACGACAATTCCTGTAACTATATGTGTGGAACACTTGTCTATCTAATTACACCTAAAAACGTTATCGCCCGACCGTCATGTTTGTCGAGTGAGTTTTACCCACGCAGAAAATATTCTTAACGTCTGCTTACTAAAATGAAGAAGAAAGTTATAAAATGCTGTTTATATTTACAGAAAAAGCCTGAGGTGAACGTACCCAGGACATTATTTACGGTGTTGGTATATAACATGTGACATTATTGATTGATGTTATGTTTTCATTTTACACAAGTCGTCTTCATATACAGATAACGTTATTATAATACTGCGAAGGGGCTTCGAATATTCAATTTTGTATAGCGTCGCATGTAGAATTTATCGTATTATATCTTTATATGTCATGGTATGAATGTCGCATCAAGAGCAATGCAATTGTAATGGGTAGCATATATTAAAAAAGCTTATGTTGCCCTTTTGTCTTATAAAGCAGAAAACATTTAACATTAAGCATAAGATATTGAGAAACATAAAGTTTTTTTTTTCATAGTTTGTTAATAGAGAATTCATGTATAGTAATAGACCGAAGTTGCTCTGCTTTTAATTTAATAGTCCATTTTGGTATAATTTCTGGTGGTCCAAGAATATATAATATTTATCATTGTTATCCTTATTCATAGGGTGTATGCAAACACCTCCGCTCCGTAATGGTAATCGAAACTATCGGATATCCTAGACAAAAATATATCCGAAACCATAACCGAATCCGATAAAAGTTTCGAATAATTTCGGATAGGCGCTGAGTCTAAATTAAACACATGACAGTGTTTCGCTGTTTGAGCCGATACACTTATTATTTTAGGTTTAGTTCTATGATTATAATATTAAATAATAAAAAAATTCTATAACTGTGTTTATATCGGAACTACCCACTGGAATATTTCTTACAGTCAATAGATATAGGTATACTCGTATGGGAACGAAATACGAGTATAATGCGTACCCGTATTAAATCAAAAAGCATAATATTTTAATAGATAATTGTGATAGTAAATATTTTGTGTTATACTACTGACACGTAACAAAGTTATTTGAATGGGACGAGTTTCCTGGTATGGGATCAAGGAACAAAAGTGACAAAACCACCCAAGAATTATTAAGTACGTGAGTGAGCGCTAATACAAAGACGAGAAGTACAGTTCACAGAAGATAGATAGGTGCTCATTCATTGATCATCCACGCACTGAACATTTTGATTATACATAATGGTAGGGACAAAAATGTTATTAGAATAAGCAGAATACATATTTTCAACTGTCGTTTCAATGTGTCCTTAATTATATTTAGTTACTGCCTATTAAAATAGGTTACTTACTAAAATACTTAAATGTCTTCGTTATTATAATATATCGGTATGTAATGATACTGTAAACATATACTGGGTTTACATTTAAATTTACAAACATTCTCGTACATCCTCATACTTATATAACACTTATGTATGAGTTTATACTCATAGTAATAAATTCACACACTGTAAGTCGTACTCAAATTAAATATGTTCTACATTCAGAGCCCGACTGATGTAAAACAATTTATTCTTTAAAAAAGAGGATAAGTTCAACTATAATGTTTAGAATTGTAATCGGTATTGATCAGTATTTTTTTTCTAATAAATGAAACACACGCTCACACCCCCGCACTAGGAATCCTTGTGTTGAAAGTAACAAGGACGTACACAAATATGATATAAAGAACACCCACGACCCGAGAAAAAATAGTCAATCGTCATATAAATATGTGCTCCTGTCGGCAAATAAACCCGGGACCCCTCGCTCGATAGGCAAGGTCAGTATTAATTGGGCTATTGCGTTACGACTATTAATGGGCTCGTAGGAAATATATATTACTCACGACAAAACATTACAAACAAAGTTTATCATTAAAAGAATGTGTCCTACATTAATGTTTGTATACCTATCTATTTATATGAATGCCGCTTCTCTTGAACATTAATATAAAACTATGACCACGGATTATTATGAACTATAATATGTTTTAAGGATCGAACTTATCTCGTTCAAGATATCTCTTTAAGCCTCGAACAATTTAAAACTTAGTAACTTCCGTATTTTATTAAAATTATGCTGAAACTTTATATATACGATATAAATCTATATTATATATTACGCCCTACGTATTACTTCACGGAATGGGTATAAAATACATTACGTTTCAAACTCCAGTTAGAACAGAAGTACTCGTATTGTGCACTTAACCCATTTTACATTTATGGAGCGTTAAATTGCATTGTAGTATAATCTGGACTTGGTTATATGCCTACATCAAGAGTTCAAATGTTTTTATTCATAAAAAAAACAAAGGAAAATAATTTTACACATAATGACAAAGGAGTTTTCAGTACGGAGATTTAAAAATTCTTGCAATAACGCGCAAAGAGACGATTTCTTCAAGCACTATAATACTGAAGAAGAATCCATGACAACAGATACTTTTATTGACGCACGCAATAGGAAGTAGTGCATCAATAGAAATATGTAATAACTCTTAGAATGAGAAACCTGAGAAGTACCATTGAATCCATAATATTATATCGAGTAAGCTGCGAGCAATTTCCTCCTGCAATAGAAAATGGAATATCTTGTACAGAAAGAGCTTATAATAACGTGGTACGGCACGGTGCGGTGCCCTTAAGTTTTTACCGCTTAATTCTGACGAATTTCTGACAATTATACATCATAATAATAAAGGTCTTACTATTATATTCCTTGTTTTTATAAGATTTATTTAATTAGGTACCCATGATTTTAAACCAATGTCAGCGTGAAATTTATACATTTTATCTATATCCTTTATTTTATATATATCCATTACACCCTTCACATAGGGGAAATATGCGGATTGCCATTAAACTCTGCTTAGTGTGTCATATCGGGCCACTGGCCACGCACCTATAACCAGTCGACCTGAACGGAGATATGATACAACAAGCAGAGTTGAACGGCAAAGAAAAACTAACTAAACATAAGGTAGATAGATTAATCTACCAGTAGCTTGTCCCAGGTTTCTCCCCGCCACCGCACTTTCACCGTGACTACTATTCATGCAACTGGATCGAATTATTGGCAACAAATAAAACGTATCGTGAGTACCCGTTACATAATAAAATTAATAGGTGCATATATTTTATTGTTTTATCGAGATCAAGTGGATTTGTTTTAAATTGGAAGATAAAGTTATTATTAATTAACAATATTTTTAATAACTTAACCAATTGAGATCCCATTTTAAAATATATTTGTTTTGTTGGAATGATTATAAAAAGATAAGATCCAAAGGTGCTGCAGTAAAATTATGAACAATTTATATATTTATAAATCCAATTTATGTATTTTTACATAGTTTGTTTTTGTGTGATCTACAAAATAGTGGAACAACATTAGGTCAGCTACTCCTCTTAACAGTTCATTGTTACATTAATGATCCAACGTTGTCCGCAATGTGGGAGCGACGGTGGAAATTATCTTCACAACCTTCCGAGATATAAGATGATCGCACTTTTTCGTGAAATCGGAGCCTATACTGGAGCGAACGAAAAGACATTTCCAATGTCAAAAGTCTTTGTTGCGAAGTCTGAAATGCAAAGCACCGTCCCTTTGTTTCTGAAACTCGTCTTCTATTTGGAACCAACTCATATTTAGTTTTGACGTAGTATTTTTACCAACGTATTAAGACCGCAATTTTTCAATTAAACAATTGCAATATATCATTAATTATACTACCTTCATTATGCATTGGCACAAACAAAATTTTCACCGCTTCTAGCAATGAATAAACGAATTTCAATGTCATATAAACGAACTAGGAATGTTAACATATCATGAAATTGTCATTAGACAATATCGTTAAATCACAATTTTGAAATCCGATTCTGAATCAGCAATCAAACGACGAAATCAGTACTATTATACTATGTATATATGTACGTTCGGTCATTTCATAAAATGTGATTATGTTACGAGTTTATACAAATTTAGTTTCGGCGAGGAGGAATATGATTAAATTATATTTATTACCTTTTCGTAACTCAGCGACCATTGCTGTGGATCGCTCATTTAGCTTATTCTCCATTGCATTCGATGGATATTTGTGACCAACATTCAAGTGCAGTTCAATGTATTGCTGGCCTGAGTCGCTAGATCCAACATTTTTTTAATTGATCAGTCTCCCAGGGCAACAATGATTTTGAGACCGACCTAATCATAGCCATTGCGAATGTAGATTTGATAAGTATAAGGCTTAAAAAAACTAAAATTAAAATTTGGAACAATAATCCCAGCATAGATAGTTAAACGAGCCAAAAACAAAACGCAAAAAAAAATTCTCTTTTTTATAAATTAAATTTTTCAATCAATAAACGGAAGATGGCGCGCTTTTGATGTTCGGAATTGTATATGTTTGGCGTCCATAACCAAATTTAAATTCATCCGTGTCTCAAATAAGATCGCTACACCTTGCGTAGGCTATACGAAAACATAACCAAATTATGTCTCATTATTTAGGCGACGTATGCTTGCACATATTAAATTTTTTAAAATATGAATACCATTTTGATATAAGTTTTCAGAGAAGCCACGATAAACACCCAATTCTTTTTTTTAATTTATTTCATTAAGATTCACAATAATTTTATTTAAATACAGCTCTGAATGCCCTTTACTGAAACACAGTTATTGAATCCATGTCAGGTATTTATTTTACTCTGCATCAAGATTGGAAATATGTAAAACTTACGTACCTTGTTTATGCTAGTAAACCACCTTATCTTTCTAATGACATAAAACCTACTAAATTTATTCAAGAGAGCAAATGCCCATACATTTGCCTTAGTGAAGTTTAAATCTTAGGATATGCCCAAGTTTAATTTGAATTTAGGGTTTTTATTCACTTTTTGGTAGAACCATTTCTACACACTACGTTATTTAGAATTTAAAAGTAAGTAATAATGACGGTACACAAATTTCATTGTAAAGGGTACTCACGATTATCAAAGTAAAACTGCGGTGGCGGACACAAATTTTTGATACGTGACACTAATGACAAATAAGCCTAACAACTTTTCATTTCAATCGTTTTCTTAAGTACCCTATCGCGACACTAATTACAAGATATTTTTTTTTATTTATGTAATTTTATTGTATCTAAGTAGGTACTATATTAGACTGTCACATGGTAATTTATAGATGGTGATCGTTTCGACGAAAGAAATATTATAGGTACTATATTAAAAAGGTATTGCATGAAATGAGCAAAATCATTACAATGCACGCGAAAAATAATAAGAATGGAACCCTATACATTGATGATGATTGTTCGTCTGTCTTGCTCAGAGTGATTAGGGTTTTAATATTTATAACGTGTAATAATTTTTATCATACGCGATGGTTGGCCACTCCGTAGTTAGTCTAGTCCTTATGTGATTACAAAAAGAGCAAGCCCCACGGCGTACTTTGTTGCCGATATTGATAATCCTGGGGAGATTTTGGGTAAGTTTCACGTATCGGAAATTTCACGCTTTCATAACCGAAATAGTTCGCCTCAGCGTCCCATGGCTCCCAAACGCGGGAGAGGACGCCCTCGTAAACATGTTTATCCTGTATGTTCTGTATGTTTTAATGCGAGTTCATGAGCGTGGGCGTTCTCAAGAACTCGAGGGGGAGTGTATAGCGTGTAGGACTTTTTATCATACGCGATGGTTGGCCACTCCGTAGTTAGATTCCCGTTTGACCGCTACGGAAAAAGGGCAGTGGTGAGTGACTGGAACCCCCGAGCAGATCAAGGAGGTTCACGCGAGAGATACAAAATTGTGTTTGTTTCGTCCCCGGACCCCAAAATAGTACTTCACAGTACTATATAGTATAAAATTTATATTGGTCTATAATTATTAATATTTATTTTAGAACGTCCATCAAATATCTGTAAATTTCCTATTTATTCAGAACATAATAGAAGCAAAAAAATAAAAGTTAGCGTTTCAACACTTTTCATTTCAACACCTGTAAGGTAATTTTGTTATTTTTAATGTTATATACATCTGTACTGGAACGCCCTTTACTGGAAGACAGTTATTGAATTCATGTCAGCTATTTTACTCCGTATCAAGATTAACATTATTTGCCTACCTATAACGTAATACATAATATTTAAGGATAGGTATAAAAAGAATAATAAGAAGACAGATATGCTTCAGACGATCTTCGTGCTAATGAATAGAGAGCATTCTTCTCACAAACGAATGTAATTAGATTAATTAATGAATTAAATTTGATTCCATGATTATATTTCAATAGATGTTATTATTCTGAGAATAAAGTTTAGCGTATTTACGTTATTAATAACTTTCGACAATTTCCGTATTTCATCTGCCTTCTAGTAAAAGAATTAATAGTATATACTATGTGATATACTTCAGACTAGTGAAAACAAAGCAAACTTTGTCAAGGAATATAAGTTTGCTCGTTTCAAACTCAGAATCAGGTCATGTCTTCACTCAAAAGCTTTGGTTCACTTGCTTCCTTATATTTACTTTTTATCGAACTTAACGTTTGTTTTATTAAAACTCAGAGATACGAGTTAGGAAGGATAAATATTTGTTTGATTTACTGGTAATTTATAACATGTTAGGTCACAGTTCTGTCCGAATAAAAATAGAACGGGTGAGCAGGCTATGAATGTATAACAAGCGGATAACATGGCGTTCGCTCTTGAGCGCAGGCGTGGAGCTTTTACGAGTCGCCCTCTCTTCCGTTCCCCCTACATTTTGCCATTGCAGGGAGCGAGTGAAGTAATTCGATGCGGGAAATATTGTGAAATTCAAGCGCCAATGTACTGCTATAGACATTTCCAGCGTCACAGCCGTTACTGACCCATTGCAATCAACGCTAAAGAGAGCGGAAGTGACCGGCTACGTGACAAAACTGAATTAAATATAAAAGGAAATGCGCCGAGAACAAATCGGGAGCCTGACAACTGTTGAAATTCAATCAGTACTGTTCGATGAAATGGCTTAATTGTTCGGTTTTACAATATTTTAAAAATTTATAACATTCCAATTACAATATAACACACACAACATAACAATCCAATTAAATTGTTATTTTAAAGATTAACTATTATTTTATTGAAATTATGTTACATTCTGTACCTTTGTAACCCTACTTATAAGGAGTATTTTTTCTAATTCATGAGAAAGGTTTGGATGTATGATATCTAGAAAAAATATGAAACGCCTGATAAAATGAGCAACATTTCTTTCTAGTGTGATTATTATTTGTATACGTAAAATCAAAAGTGGAGCGAGGGCAAATTGCTAGTATGTTATAAAAACAATGGTTTTGTAAAATATACGAACATCAGAGGTGAAAACGATGTTCCCTAATAAAACATATTTTTCAGAATATATATAGTTAGGATATCTATCGTCGTCTGTCATCACTGCTGTATCACTGTGTATGTGCAGAATTGTAAAATTTGTTTTTTTATAGCAATGTACGATACATTAATGACAGATCTACCTTACAAACGAAATCGAAGAAATTAGGGTCTGTCGGACGGATAGACAGACAGACATGTGAGTAAAACTAAAAGGGCTCCGTTTTTTCATTGGATACATCCAATAAAACGAACCTATATCAAACAGAAATCAAACTATATTTATACGGGTTTTAGTATACCCGGGTTAGCTTTAGAACAATAAAAGGTGCGAATTATATACCTTCATTCACATGTAAATTTACTTAATTACAATGGTTATTATGTTTCGTTTGAATAAAACGCGAGTTATTGTAATTATATTTTTAACTAGCAAATGCCCTCGCTTCGCTTCGGAAAAACTACCGCAGACTTAAAAATAGCATCTGTCTTTTTCTGGGTTTTTCTCGTTCGATGAATTGTAATTCATCACAAATTACAATATTAATTTATATATATTCTTTTTATTTATCGACAGATTGCAATGAAACAAACTTTAAGTATTAAGTGACGCTTACTGCAATACATTAGTGAAAACCAGAACGAAATCGATTCAGCTGTTTCTGAGATTGGCGGGAACAAACGCACAGAGAAACAGACAACAATTCTAATAACTATTGTTTTAGGTTCTATTGCATTAATAAAGGTAATAATGTTTTTTTCTCATATACCGTTCTTGTACAGAAAGTGATCAGTTAGAATTTTATTATTAGTATAGATAAACGGAAAAATAATCGTTCACTCATTCACACTCCCGAACTAGAACTCCCAGTATTGCGGGTGGCACGGATATCCACAAGTAGGACATCACATACATATTTTTAATATGAATTTCACTATCACTGTACATCAGCATTATATTTTTAAATTAATGTTATGACAAGCCCATGGGGCATTGTTCTCGAAAGCCACAGGTTTATGATACAATTTCCCGGAGCCTCTAACAGTCATAACCACTGGAGTGGCTTAACATTCCATATACTCGTAATCCTTGCGCTCCGACATAACGCCAGAATTTTTGTAAGATTGCCTGCTGATACTCAAAATTATCTTGCTTCCAAAACTTTACGCGCTAACCAAATACTAGTAGCTAAAATATTGATACGGTCCTACTTATTTTTGGACCAGTACAATAACGAATTAAAAATATGGAACAAGGGCACTGGTTACATAATATTGCGCATCAGCGGGAACACTGCTGTAAGTGTTATAATAACTATGAGTATTAAAATTTAAAAGTTTAAACATAAGAAGGAAACCTCACGTTGCATTTACAAATCAATTCAATTTACCTTTTAAGATAGAGTTTACAGCAACATTTTATTGCATGTTCTCCATTAATTTAATACGTGACCGTTTTCTGTTTACTGTAAAGAATCACATTTCTATAAAACTGTTATAGTGTTTAGTGACATTGAGTTGATTAGTAACAAGAACAAACGTATTTAAATCTATACTTACCTGTGATTGAAAATAAGAAAATAAGTTATAACTTTCTGTTAAATATCTTATTAAAGGGATTTTTTTCTCACTTTTAAGACCAAAAGTAATTAAATATATTGAAATAATTAAAATTTGAAAAAAAAGACTAACATTACATCAAGTGTCATCCATTACAAGTTTAAAAAATTTTTTTTGATCGTGAGTGGATGAATAAACAAGTATTTTATTAATTATTGAAAATTTGAAACGATGAAAAATATATCCCTCTTATGGGAGAGTGTAAATTAATAGAAGGAATTTAATAAAAATCGTTGTATAAATGTTTAAAATGACATACAGTTTCATAGCATGTGTTACCTGACATTTGTAAGTGTTAAATGATGGCTTTCGTTTCGTTCACTCAGACAAATGTGTGAAATCTATTTATGCTGTCATCCTTTTGTTATCTCTGTATTTGGAGCTTCTAAAACGTACGCTATACAAGAAGCAATGTTAATAAAGCTGTTCTGTAATAATACGACATTTATGAGAAATATCACAATGTCTATACACGTTTTATTTGCGCGTATCTCCAACCACTTTCGTCTTAATAGTCTCTGAGCTTTTATGTCGAATCTACGTCTAAGTACTTAAAAATACTGAGCTTTCATTAAGCCATGAATTATCAAGGTTTTATGCGAACAATTAGAGTCAAATTAATTTTTACTTATTACTTTTAGTGCCAATTAGGTTTTATTTTCTAAATATTTGTGGCTTAGGCTAATTAATAGTTAACTAATTATGCTTTTTTATGAAAACAGTGTTTTTATGTCGAATTTTTGCAAGACAATAGAGAATCAAGACAGATTTTAAATAACATTTATATTAGTCCGATTCATATGAGCTATAAAGGTCGGAGGTAAATTTGCAGTTGAAGTACTACTTAGCAATTACAAGTACAGTTTATTTGTAAGGAAGAAAATATATTTTATTTAAATTATATAACAGCTGCAACACAGAATACTGAATACCCACATACTTAAAAAAATGCATACACACTGGAAGAAAAATAACAATTACATGATGAATAACAGAAAATTATGCATTGTAGTAGCCACACAACACAACCAAATTGTCTGTAGTCATTGCCGTTGCAGTGAATTGCAACACTGATATTCAATACAGCCTGTACGTATTGGTGTAATCAAACAGAGGATTCATATCACAATAAACATTCCAGTGGCAAACAGAAAAGAAAAAGTGCTGTTTACATAAATTAAAAAATATTGTTTTGTTTTCCATATCTGTCTTCATCATAACTAATATATCCTACTAAAATATATATTATGTACATACATCATTTATTATAATTATATATTATGTATATACATCACACTATATCACATAATAATTAAATATATCGATATTTGAATATAAAAGGCTTTTCAAATATTAAATATAGCGCAACTACTGATTTGAAAACTGTGTTTAGTAAGTGCAACGTATACTTAACTTTAAAATTATGAAGCGTTTTAAGTTCACAGAGAGGTGGAGGCAAGTTAAGTTTAAGCGGTATTGGGGCGACCTAGAACACTTCCCCCAATCCCATGCTGGCAGAACAGGGTGTGGTAAGAGGCGACACAAGGTAGGTTGCTTGGTGGTAGTGCTTCGCGTAAGGATTATATTATCAGTATTATTATTAAGTCATCAATATTATTAGTGGTATTATTATCCTTCCATGACACCTGCCTGGCTAGCTACCACCCTCCTGTTAGAGACAGCCGCCAAACGACTCGTCATGCTCCGGTTGGGTATTTGAGAACCAGTACTGTCTGTCTTCCTTCTCATTTTCCGGCCGATAACGTACAATGCTACCTATGGTCTTGCTGATGTCCATGGGCGACGGTGACCACTTATCATCAGGTGGCTCATCTGCTAGTTTGTCAGCTTTTAATATAAAAATAAAGATATTTAAAAACTTTGTTCAGGTATATTTAAAACCAACGCGAAAAGCTGCCGTAGTGTTTTGGATTTAAAAGTATGTATGAAGATATTGGGACGCAAAGTGTTTATATCTCGCCTTCATAGAAGTTTACTAATTAATTTATACTGAGTCCTTATGTTTTGTGATGCCGAATGAGAGTGAAGCAAATTGTAATTGACGACGATGTTGCATCTTTAAAATTGTAGCCGCCTTCAAGTATGGAGTTCGTGTGCTCTTGGCGGAATATTAAAACAGAATCTAGCGCAGGCGTTTTCTGTTTGTTTGTGTGTGTTGTGCAGGCTGTTTAAAATTGTGTGTGCATTTCAATCGTCTAGTTTCAATCGATACATTAACGTAATTAAGTTTCAAGAGTACTAATGACTCGCAAAATTATTTATTACTTATTTTTATCTCGGGCCCAATGAAACCTCGAATTCGATACAATACTTTAAGGCTGTTATACCAATTGTGAAGAACATTTAACACAGTTTTCAAAAATTAGTATCTCATCTATAAGGACGCCGAGGTTTATAGCCTCTGATAGTCGTTCTATGATTTCCCTATTTACTACAATAAACAAATTAAAATTACAAATTTTTCGCTACCTATTATAATATATATATATATATAGTCTTATGGGGGTTCAGTGTTATCGTTTTTGATGAAAACCAGCTTGCAATGCAATCTAAATCTTCGTTTCATTTGACCATTGCTGAATATTATCTGTATATAAAAAAAATTTTTGCAGTATCTTATCTGATTAACACAATCTGCACTATAGAATATGAATAAAATAGGCCAAGGCTAAGCCTTGTGAACTCCTCGGTCTAGAGGTCTGCAAGAAGAACACATTACTTTCTCACTGCTTTAATTTTACAGAGATACACTTTGCGGTCGTTCAGAAAAGTAGCTATCAAACCACCTAAATTATACTGACAAATGCCCTCCAAAAATCAAGTAAAATGATAAAAATTCTTGTTGTCTTGAGCAAATGAAATATTGTCAACAACATCAAAATAATGCTGACTCTAAGTTTGGAAGAATGCTGGTTGGTCTTAAGTCCTTTATTTCCACTGGTGGTCCTTTTCTTGGAAGAGGTTTAACTAAGGCTCGCTGCCACACACTAGGGAAAACACTTGTAGGAAAAGATGTATTTAACATATTTGTTATATTAAGTTATGTGTAAGCGTTAACATTAATATTTCCAGTGAGATTCTCTCCTACCGCATTTGAGTGAAGGCTACGAAAACCTCCAGAGACTTCCGATTCACTTACCTCGCGAAAAGCAAAGGTTGCGTTACTAGACCTGTAGAACTCGTATTAGAGTTAATGTAAAAATTAAAATACCCCATCTTTTCATTTAACAACGCAGTCACAATGTTTCTCTTTAATTCTTTGTAATACTGTATAAGGGAATCGGATTTAGTTTTATGTACTTCACTTGTACTTCGTTACGATGTTTAAACGTACACACATCACAATCACAAAAAAACTGACAATACTTAATAAATGTAGGAGCATGCTTGCACGGTAGTCACATTCACAGTTGTATTATATGTAAGTTAAATTACAATTCACGCTTGCGTCGCTTCTTAGAAGGGCCACGACAATGATACATTCAATTTGATTCTGAATAACTTTTTCATGTAAATTTTTATTATTAAATTGCACTATACTGCAGCACCACAATAACTATATCTTAAAATATTTTTTTTTAATACTTGCATGCACTGTGGTACGGCATGTTTCGATTAATTTTGAGTAAAAATTACGTTTAACCGTTAACTTGTGTCAGATTAAATAATTATAAATACTACAAATATGTTGTTTTTGCATAATTTAAAACAATATTAAGAAATATTCTTCCGTTTCGTGTTGATAACTAAATAGGTCTGGATGTTTGAAACTGAAGAGCGGTTAATAATATCAGAAACAATTTGAATTAGAATATGTACAATCATTTCAGTATAAACCTGTATGTGGGTAGGTAGAAGAAAGGTAATATCAGAGCTAGGAAACCGCTGAAACGTTCTGCTATTTAGTACGGAAAAATACGGCTTTATATTCGACCCAACAATTACGGCAACTGCGGCTTACATATATATAAAAGCTTTTACGAACTTCTAACAAACAATAGTTCCCTTATTTAACATGCAATACAAATGTGGTATTGAATGTTTCTTTCTGCGATGCGATAATGCTATATACAACTTAAATTACCTACTTACCTCTTTTGATGATTGATGTACATCCGTGTTTATTGACTTACCTGTAAAAAGAAGATTCATCAAGTAAAGAAGCAAAATAGTTTTATAAATAAGTAAAAGCAAAACTTGCTTAAGCCAGTCTGCACAACAGCTTTGTTACAAAAGTAGTGCTTGGCATTCTTTTTTCATTCATGATTTCTGAAATGTTAAACGTAGATTACTTAGTACATAAAGACGAAATTACTTGTAGCGTTGAATATTACTCGAGTGTGGTTTCTAGTAATGCTTCCAATTAAATAGTTACATCATAATACTGTAGCGCTATGTGCGATTGGTCACATATTTAACGTACATACTGTTTGGTCACTTAGAAATTACAATAAATACAATTTAATCACATAGTAGTAAATGGATATCTTCGTTGATGTAAATTTATAATCATTCATTAAGGTTATATTCGTTCTGCAGCTATAAAGGCACTTGTATGTAAATAACTCAATTTTTCCCTGATTCGGAAAATTCTGTCTTATCCACAAGAGTAATGAAGAAAATATTTAAGGGTATGTTTACCTTAACATTTCTATACGGACATCACACAATTTATAACGTACATATATATATATACCTCTTTCTTTTTTTCTCTTATTTCTTGGCCGACAATGCATCAGACATAAGTTGAGTGTTAGTAATGGGCGACGGTGACCACTTACAATAAGTTAGCTCATCAGCTCGTTTGTCGGCTATTTTCATAAAAAATAAATGTACGGATTTACATTTATGTATGAGTGATTATATATTTATATATATATTTTCATTCACAAATGTCTCTAATTTTTGGAAGAATAATTGACACGAGATTTAGTAGGTATTTCTTTGTATATCTCTTTCATTCTCATAGTTCCTATATCACGTGACGCAACTGTTTATTTATATTTTTCCGACACAATTGTCGCTAAAAGCCAACAATATCTGTTTATCAGAAAATAATTCCAGCTTGTTCACATACCTCTGTAAATTGCAACTTCTCCATTAATAGATTTGAAGTAAATAGAATGTGCCAGATTAACTATTATTCAAATATTTTATAATATAGATACATAATAATAATGATCCAATAAAGGTTGCATTTTTAATCGAACGACGAATGAAATATCTAACGGAACCCAAATAAAATAATTTACTTTGACATTGGCCCTTAAGGTCGAATTCAAAAAATCATACAGAAAAGAATGCTATATTATAAAAAATATATCAGTCCGAATTCATAAAACTACGTAACCGATCATTATATAAACTAAGTTAATACTTTGATTCTGTTTCTACTAAAAGAATGGCAAAAAGTACAAGGAAATTGCTGAGTTTATTCCAAGAAGTTATAGGCGTTACAAACGAATATAGCCTTCTTTGCCGGAACGTGTTTCCTGTTAAAATATATCACATCACGTAGAAACGCGTTTTTCCAACCATTTATTCGGCCGGAGAAAAAAAATTATAAGTATTTATCTCGAAAAGGATTTTCATGCATTTATCTTAATGTTGCTAACATTTAGATGCCTTGATGTATAGCTTATTATATATATAATGTTGGATATATAAGTATATAATTTATAACTCAGTAAGAGATATTGTTATATCATTTTGGATTAAATGTATTTTATTTTTTTAATTATGGTAATTATAGTCTCATAATAACTATCAAAATTATTTAAAGATTACAACAGTAGTGTTTATATTATTATGAATAAATTGAAAGGTTATTATTGTAATATGGAGTACTATTTATAATTCGTTAAATTAGTCTGTCTAATATCTCTTAGGAAAGACAAAGCACATTTTTAAGTGTATTTTTTAGAAGAAATCTTATAAATTAATGAGTTTACTACACCGTTAACGATATTTGATAGAATCTTTAATATAGCCTGGTTTGTAAAACTTTGTTTGTCATACATTTTTTCTCTAAGAAATGCTATAATTACCTAAATCTGTATCTGTAGTACTAAATTAAAGTAAATGACTCACCATTATCGTAACCTATGATAGTCACAACATTCAGATAATATAGAAACAAAAACGCGTTAGTAATAATCTAGGTACGTTTCGTGACTACGCCAGCAAAATATTTTCATTCTGTGACAGTGACAAAAGATTAATAAAAATGTACCTACATAACGGCAATATAGTAAATTAATGAAAATAAGGAAGTAAATTAATGAAAAATGATAATTGTATAACATTTTAATTATTAATAATACTGTATATTTTACTTACTTTACACTGTTTTACTATAACATTGTGATATAAGAGATGTAACTTGTAGTTCCTGCCACCTTTCCATGCCAATGAAACGGACGGGTAATTGCAATAATTGTTTAATGAGCGCTAACAAAATGGCAGGAAATATAAAGATTAGGTTGAGTTTACTTTTAATTTCATATTTTATTAAATATATTTTTCAGTAAATGCTAAAACTATTTATTACATTTTATATAACATTAGTATTCTAAAGTAATTTATATTAGTAAACAATAGTCGTAATAAAACAATTATTTTTTATTTATTTAGCCAAATATGTTATTCACACAATGTAATTTTTATTGTTAATTTTTTCTTTTTTGTGTCATTCGATTCATTTTATACATTTCATTTATTAACTGTCCCACTATCGTCTCCACATTTTATTCTATTTTATTTTATATAATTCTGTATACATTCTCTAAACAAATTCAATGAATGCCTAAATTTCAGTTTTCATTATATATGTAGTTATTAGAAGAGGACTTCAAGAAAACGATTGTATATGTTGAATATCATTGTCTTTTTAGGCAATGAAACATATCATTTTGGCATTTTATTAACTAAATACTTCGAAGAACTTGCTATTCTGGCACACTACACAACTTAATAACCGTTTAAACGGGTATCTTCCAATGAACCACGCAAAAAAACATGCGTAAAATAAGTCAAGTTACCGAAGAGATACGGATATTACTCCAATAAATAAGCGAAAATAATGTGAATAATCGGTTGTGACCGACAATCCAGGTGTACGAAGAAAAACAAGATTGTATAAGAGAAGTAAAAACGCATCTGCACCGCACAAGTAACAAAAGTTGACTGAGATTTTAAAGCAACGTGAACGCTGCCTCACTTTCTTATCTGTGACTAATAACGGCCGCTTAACTTTTGGATATTGTTTAGTGCTGATTAAATATATAACTTAGCGTATAACTGCGGTATAGATATTTCCTTACCGTAGGTCAAAGTCACCGTGGGGTTAATGTCGTATCAGAGTCTGAGGTATTTTGACCACAAGGCTATCACTGCTCTTGGGTACAATGATTATGATGCAAGTATGTGTTGCCTATTCATATGAAATAATAAATCCAACGTTAAAACTAACGGTGGTTGCGTTTTGAAATTATTAAAATCTGAAATGTTTTTTATCAATAAACATAACAAAACAAACCTGAAATTTGTGGACAATGTACCTCACTGGTATAATATTTTCCAGAATATCATAAATACAAAGAAATAAAATTGATAAATGTACAAATTATCCATGTCCTTTCAAACTTAGCGAAATTGATGGCTCTTTCACGAGTAAATGTATAAAAGTCTATACATATAATAAAATTCTAACTTATCGCTTTCTGTATCGTATAGAATCGTATATAATAGATCTGTATACAATCCAAAACAGTCGTTGTTAGAAATTTTGTCTGTTTGTTTGTCTGTGCGTTTGTGCGCGCTAATCTCAGAAACAGCTTTATCGATTTCGTTATGGTTTTACTAATGTATTGCAGTAAACATTACTTAATATAGTTTTATTGCAATCTGTCCATAAATAAAACTGCTTTAAATTGATATAAGTATTTCTGTTTCATAGAAGGAGAAAAACCTGCTCCTAAAACAATGTAGGTGCTTTTTTTAAGCTTAAGGTTTTTTTCTGAAGCAAAGCGAGGGCGTTTTACTAGTTTATAAATAAAATATTAAACTTTTTTATGTATTTATAATTAATTTGTAAGTACTGTTTTTATTTAATAATTGATAAATCAAAATTCGTATAATATGTAGCGTCACACCAGGAGAGGGGATCCCCCTAAATGTAATCACCTGTAACAAGGACGGAGAAGGCGGAAAACATCATTTGGTTGCTGCGATTAATTAATTTACGGATGGCCCTTAATTTATTAATACATTTAATAACATGAATCATTACATTTGGGATGTAAAGGCGCGTAAATTTCTTTGCTAGCATTCTAACAAAGTTTATTCTGTTGATCATTATAAGTATTTATCTCTGTTTTCTTTTTGAGTGTGTAAACGTTCTCTCCAATACTTGAAATAAAAATATCTTAATAGTTTTAAGTTGCATGTATCATGTTGTGTGTCATACTCAGGTATGATACATACAGGTATGACAAGATTGCCAGCAATCCAGACAACGTATGTTTAATGGAAATGATTAAATTTGAAAACTATAATATATGGCAATAACCTAATAAGAAAATATCGGTTTTCACGTATGTGAATTGTGCCACCCCTAACAAAACGTACATGATCTAAATTTACTGTTCTTCGAATCAGTTTTATATTCAAAAGCGTCATGTCACAGAATGAGATATTGATGATTACTGGACCCCACCGCTTAGTGAAAACTTTTTGTGGTGAGTTTTCTTTGAAGTATACCAACATTTCGCGATTGGATATGAAGACAGTATATCATTTATAAGAGCAGAATATTTTTTTATGTTAATAGCTTTCTTAAAAAGAACACATCGCACCCTTAGAATGAAAGGGACTTGACCTCAAAAATTGCAATTTATGGGAAATGAGGAACAAAGTTTTTAAAAATGTATGGTCTTGAGTAAATTTAAAGAGACTGATGTATGAGGTTTTCGCTTTTTCTCTTTCTCACTCATAATTCGGGCTCTTTTTTTACCATGGAATTTTAGAGTAGGCTTTTTTAAGTAAATTTACAGTAAAATCTGGAATTTCAGGAATTTTGAGTTAAGTCACCTTCATTCTAAAGGTGCGACATGTTAATTATGTAAATTAATTGGAATTTGTTTTAATTAATACATTAACTTATTTTTGATGCTAACATCACGGAGATTTCAACCAACACTAGGTAAGTTATTACTAGATAATGAAAGAACATAATTGACAGAACGATAAAAAGTCAATAGTTACGAGTATCATCAGTTTTTCCTTTATTATGTCTATAAATTCACACCGATTTCAATTAAAGATCAATTGAGTGACATCTATGCTTTCAGATTAGAATTTCCATTACGCAGCTGTCATTACAACGGTGGCGACATCTGAGACTGTGACTAACGTATTAGATATAAATGAAATGAAACAGCTTTCATTGGTTTTTGCCAAAGACGACATCTGTTTACATGTTATATAATATGTTATAGTATATTAGTTTTAGTGAAAATAATTATTTAAAAAAATCTAATGCTATATGTTAATATATATTTAATTTCATTTATTTAAATTTTACCTAAAGATTAATTTTGTCTTATATTAGTATACAAAGTGGTGACATCTAATACAATGTAAATAATACTTGTGAATAATCGAGACGCCTTTTTATACAACGAATAATAATAATTGTCATAAATAGTTAGAAGTAGGTAAATTTAAAAATACATTTAAATATTTATTTCAATACTATAAAATATTTTTAAATTAATTAAATTATTTTTCAATAAAATATTTTTAATTGTGTTTATATCAATAAAATATTTTTAATTTTTTTTAATTTTTTAAAGTTGTGTCTTTAGCTAAATTGTTTTAATTTAAAATAATATATGTAACAAAATGTCTTTATTTCATGTAATTTACATCAACCAAAATTGCTAAAGATTTGCGAGAAGTGATGGATAACGAATCCATTGGTGAAATTCTTGTTATACTTTCCGTTTGGCATCAGCTAAAAAATTTGAATTGCAAATTCACCTGTACACGTTGCGATTGGGCAACGTAAAACTGTGTGGCACGGTCGGTGTCGCAGTGAAAGAAGCGAGATCAATAGGAAGTTGACCCTGACACAATTTACAAAAGCCGTGCCTTAGCAGACGTAGTTTGTGGCCCCGTTCGTGAATAAACTCTGGCCCTCGGGATCCTATTATACGAGCGTAGGAAGGGGTTGTGAACAATCAAAATGCAGTTTAATTTCGAGACTATATGCTGCATTTCACTAAGCATATGTACTCTGACAAGATTAGATCTACTATCGCATATGACCTATACATAATTCCGTAGCGCTGATGTACAATGTAATTAATAATTTCAATTTCTGTACTTAATGCTATTTTTATACTATATAGACTCAGACCTAATAGTGAAACATTTAGGAAATCTGTTAAAGACATGATAGTAAGCATGATGACGTTAGAAAACACTAATCTATTGGGCTCAGGTTTATAACTTCGCAACTATGAAGATTAAAATTATGAAAGGAGAACATTTTGATATGATGGAGACTCTTATTAAAAACAATGTTAAAATTTGTTTCAAAAAATACAATAGATTCTAAATTCATACATGCAAGGAACACAATTAAAACAGAATTTTCGTTAAGTTTTCTTGCAAACTATGATTCAAAATGTTAAGTGTTTTTGTCAATTTATGTTCTTTTTCGTAAACAATACAAGCATGATAACCCATTCAAGTAACGATTTTCTTTAATTACGGTTTTTTAGTGTACACGATTGTCACTGGGTTGCCATTAATATTTTGTATAAAACTGCATGCGTTCCCATCCTGTGGATTTAAAAAATAGCGAGTGTGCCTCTGTAAGGTTATCGTATTTTCTTCAAAATCACTAAGATAGATACATAAGTATAGTGTTTTGTTTGTTCTGAATATTGACTTTACTATCAATAACCAATAAACTAGTACACGGGACACATTAGGGGCGTTAATGACCATCCAAGGAGACAGCGGAGAAGCCGCTCGTCATCTACATCTTCAATTTTGCAATCGGTCTATTTGCAAAAGGAGGGTATGCTAGGCATATACACTATGATGTATTGTCAAATTAAATCGAGTAGTAAATAGTACTGTGATTCCAACACAGTCCTGGTTCTTCCAGTATCGATTTAAGTATCACGAGCAAGATTAGATGACTTCAATTAAATAATGCACAGATCTCATAGAGCTGATTGATGGCCGTGACTACAGTACAACGTTTCGATTTTATTATATACGAGAAATACGCCTCAATCAATAAAATTCGTCGAGTTATAAAAAATTATAATAATAAATTATATACAATAATACAACATAATTATAAATAATTAATTATGTGTTGTATTTTATTCATATTTTGCCTCGTTTTCTGTAATATATTTTTTAAGTCTATACCAACTTCGGTATGTGATCACTGGCGTTCTGGGTTATCCGTAGCATCGATAACAAACAAGAAACCCTTATTCATGTACAATATAATACCGGTAATTTGTTGTATATTATAGCATGTAATTAAATTTAAACTTTCGAATGACACAGGAGAGTTTTCCAATTTTATAATAGATTATAAACATAGTTTTTGCTCGATACCACACAAAATAATGTTAACAAGTTGTTTTGAGAAATTTTGCACGGACAAATAAGGTTTTAGATATGTTATTGGATGTGACAACTATGTTGTCAATTATTTTGATTAATACCACCTATTAATAAAGCAGACCTATTATTAAAGCAGTTTCTGTACATCTATAATTATTTCCGAAGCGAAAGAATTGTATTTGTTTGGTATTCCAATCGCCTGTGGCCACATATCTAACACACATTTCAATGCCCCCCGAGGACAGTTGTGTTGCTTCACAGCAGAAAATGGATGGCAGCACTTTTTTAGTAGAAATAACTTTTTGAATTTAACATTAAAAAACCATAATTATGTTCACATCAAATAAAAATAAAAATTCACTAACTAATTTAATTGCTTTATTTATTTTAATTTAATGTTTGTATTCGTTCAATATAAATTGTCGCCATTGAATATAAAAAGATAAATATTATTTTCATGAGAAGAATGTTCTTAAAATATGTCACTTAATATGTATTTACATGGTAATTGCTTTTTTTTTGTACAACAAAATGAACACATATTTACGGTATCTTATTTAAATTATACCAAAATTATAATTAATATCATTAGGCTTCATTACCCTAGGGGAAATGTAGGTACCTCCGTTTGCAAGTAACTCACTGTATATTCATACAAAATTAAAAGCAAATTTAGTAAATATATAGGACTGTACTTTAATGACTTCGATTAGAAGATAAGCATATATACACTACAGCTATAATTAACGCGTATATTATACTTTAATAAATACATAATATTTTTATGTTTATACATACTAATATTATGACGAGGTAATTCTAAACCTACTGGTTTAGGCTGTGCCTTGATAGACAAATTTTATACAAAGAGGTAATTTGTATAAAATAATGTCTATCAGTCTAACATGTATCATGTTGTTTAAAATTATAATTATTTGTCAAATTTAAAAAATTAGTTGAAATTAAATACAAAATGCTCTTTATAATATAAAAATAAATCTAAAACAGTATTAAATAAATTAAATTATTAAACAGATACTGAAGTCCTAGCTCCTAACTCTTGGTAGGTATGTTGTTGCCGAAGTAACCTATCACAAGACAATTGCCAAGTACAACTATTGCAATGATCTTTATTCAATTTAACAAATCGAAAGAGAATTGTATAGATTGTAATCAATTGTAGGTACCAATATGTAACACATTTTGTTACATCTACATAATTGAAGTAGGTCGTAGGCGCCTGTTTAGTCACTAACATTAGCCAACTTTAACATATTAATATATTCTATACGAAAATCAAGGCTGATTTTATAATTTGATAG
>PDGT01000034.1:369484-402087 GCA_003671415.1 Megathymus violae
CGGCATTCTATTAATTTTAACCTATTCCACTAAAATTTATAGGAAGTATAGATAAAAGTATAAGAATAGTTATTTATAACAACAGTTTTTATAGTCCTTATTTAATTATTAACAATTTTGTAATCAATTCCTAACAAATGCACTATATAGCAAACACTATGTAACGAACTTTCTAAAAGATATATTCATTGTTTACGGCTAAACCATTGACAGCTCGGAGGTAACGCACAAACATTAACATTTATTTACAGAGAAGAATTAATATCACAGGTGGAGCGAGCGGATACACAAGCAGGAACTTCTACTTCAACGTTAACATTTAATGTTGTTTAATTACGTAAACTCTTTGTATAACAACGAAAACACGAAATATTAACAACAACATAGGCCTAAAATTGACTCCCAATTAAGACGTTGGATATGTCGTCAAACACATTAGTATGAGTCCGTTCAGTCTACAGTTTAACTGCGATTTAACAGCGGTGGACACTTTATTTCATTAACGATGAGCAACGTAGCGAAATAGGTAGTATCTTCTTTGTCCATGCACTTGAAAGCAAAAGCTTTGTATTTACACAAATAAATCGCCTTAGTTTCCGGTTCAAAGTTCTCTTTCGCGACATTCGATAAATGTATTTTGCAACGGGACTTCAGTAACCCACAACTGGTTTTATTATTTGTATTGTGCTTTTAGATAACCTCAAAGTTATATTTTTAATGCTACGTTAAGGATACCAATTGAAGAAGCCAGCAGCGCAGCGGCCCGAGTTGTCCACTGCGCAGACTCCTCCGAAGCGTTCCGAGGACACCCGACCTCACCCTAGCCATTCCAGGTCCCTTGTATATTATTTGATGTAACACTATACATGTCTGCTCTAATTAGATCAGAAATATTATTTATAGTGAAGTTGAAGTATAGTGCTACTTCAACAGAAGTATCACGTTTATAAGACATTAATTGTACACTAGTTTTCGTAGGATTGAGATAAAGAGTTTATTTTCAGCACTCGTGTTTGTATATTGATTTCTATACTATTCAAATACTGTAAAACATTGATCATGCACGTTTTCATCGAATCGAGTAACAAAAATAGATTTCGTATATAAAAAGGGCTGCACCTCGGGAAAACATAATGGGCGTTGGCGAGGGTGAAATATAGTAATCTTCATATATCGACATTTTCATATAATAATGTTACGCGGGTTGGTTCATTTGCCACATGTAATTAAGATAATGAAACTTTATGGCTGCGTCAAGTGAAAACCCATCATGTCTCATAGTATAGAGATATGAGCATTTTCATCATCACATCTCATATATATCAAATAAACTATGCGCTGCTTTGCATTTTTGGTAGGATTACAAAATATTAAACCATTATATAAAATAATACGTAATATGCTATACTACTAAAATTACTTGTTTGAATTTCATTGGGATTTTTAGAATGACAGGTCATGAAACATTTGTCGATTCGAACTACGCAAAACGTCGAATTGTTAAGCCACTAATTAGTCATTCTATTTATTTCTAGTAATTTTGCATGTTGGTCTATTCAGATCGGCCTTACACTTAAATAAGCCACTTTGGCTTACCTAACCGATCACATTTACAAACGACGAACTTATTTCTCGAGATTTCTTAAGAGTAGCATGAACTTACAATTTGTTGAAATTGAAATTGAAATAATATTTATTCGAAGTTGGTTTTTACAAATATTTATCGAAAGTCAAACTATGCCTTTGCTTCAACAAATCCCTACCGTGAGTGGTTCCGGAAGAAGAAGCGGCGAGAAACTACCAAGGAGTTTTTTTCTAATCATACGTACAGAACGCTCTTAAGACAACATATTAAAGTTATGTCCAACCAGTCTTATCCTTAAAGTAATCATGTAGTTGGTAATACCTTTCTGCATAAGAATGCTTTTGTCGGGAGTTTTTAATTTACAATATGACATTTATTGTATTTATTATTATAAATATTATCAGATTTACTAGATTTAGACAAAAATTTTGACAACTATTATTTCGAATTCTATAGCGTTAATAAAGGCCCCTAATAATAATTTTTCCATATATCCTTCATGTACAGAAAGCAACCAGATTGAATTTTATAATATGGATAAATAATATGTCTAAGATAAATTTAAATACCAATTTTAGTTTCTAAATGTACAATTACATAAAAACGACTTCAATAACCGTATTCTTGTTTAGCAACTAATCACAAATTTCTATAAAACAAATACATGATTTTAACTTGAATTTAAAAATCGAAAATCGATCGAAAATCGTTAAAAATGAGACTAACACAGTTTGATTACATATTTATATATAACTACTAATGGTTTTATTAATAAAATCATACGCTACATCCTGACGGTTACAAATAGTATGCGCTCAGAGCAATTGTTATTTATTTTGATCAGAGATTTTATACATTTCATTTTACTTCATTCTATCGCTTACGTCGTTTTATAAATTGAAATAATATTTATTCCTTCGTTGTAGCTAACAACAAACATTAATTACTAATCTCTTAATATAACTTATTTCATTTGTTCTATTCTATTCCGTAGGAATTAATCTATTGCCCGGTGTGAACCGTGCCTCAGACCCCACCCTTATTGCATAATAGAACTGTAACGAGGCCAAAACAGGAAATTAAAATATAGGTGCAGAAAATTAAAAATCGTGTTTGTATTCTCACTCGGTTTTGCTATCCATAAAGAAAACAAAATATATTTTATTTGGAATTTTTGTCTCTGTATAACAATATCACAAGAAAAACACTATTAAGACCTTGCACGAAGTTGAAACTTGGTATATTTTAGATATATTACGGGCTGGTATTCACGATTATTTGTATCCCGGGCAATAGAGTGAGTTATTAGAGATAAAAATATTTATGACAGTTGTGTTAAGAGATTAGAAGTAATGTTTTAGATGTTCTTCTGTAGTTTTGTGTGTAATAATTTTGACGTCAATAATACGTCTATTTACTTACATTAAAATTAAAAAAAAGTAATGTACAAATTGGACCCATTTCTAGTTTTATTACTAATCAAGTTTGAAGGGCTCATAGCCTGACGGCTTGTTTCGATCGAATGGTTGTGTCAATTAACCACATTCAAGTGCAGTGGATAGTTGAATAGGTGACTGCTAATGGTAACCGTTTTTACTGCTCTGAAGGACACGTCAAGATGACGGTACCGGTCGATAAGGCTAGATAACATTCGTTAAGATATCGGAGGGATATGGGCGGCATAGGACTATCCGATATTTGGGTAGGCCTCTAACCCTTCCACCAATCCGTTTCAAAAAGTCTCGTGGTACATGCTCTGGGCTTTCAACTACAAGGATTTCGTGAAAATTAAATGGTATACTAACGTTGAATGATTACTGTAAGTTTTAGTGTAACGCTAGACAGTTTCATCATAATATCTTTTGATTATGATATTCGCCGACTGCAGCCGTGGCATGCTTGCTTCGATCATTCTGCTCGTGCACTACATTTTAATTAATTTACTTACATTTTAACTTAATCTATAAAAATAACAGGGAGTGCTGATAATAATTATGAGAAAAAGTGACCTAGATATAGTTTCGGAACACTTGCGTGGAAACAGTATTCCATTGCACTTTACTTTTCAATCAATCCAATATTAAACACGCGATGCCTACACATCTACGTCGCCCCACAAGGATTTCTAGGAATCGAATTTTCTAGGAGCGAATTGAGCAAACTAAAAGCAAGAACTCCAGCAGCGGGAATGTGAATATGTCATGAAATGCTTGTTCATTTAATGAAATTTTGAATTTCTCGATCTGAATTCGATAGTACATTATTTTGTGCTGGACGACACATTAATATATACTAGTGTGGTCGCCCACTGATTGTAATTCGATCGTTATTCTTTTTTTTTTTAATTTTGCACGTTATTAACATTTTTTTGTTAGAGTAATAATACCTATATTCTATAATAATTGAAAAATTGATTTTCGATTCATTTTAAAAATACAAACGCTAGGCAAAATGAGGTATAGCTTGGCTAAATGATATTTAAAAACGACAATGAATTTTTCGATATTTCCTTGTGTTTATATTGCTAGGGCAGGCTTCTTCAAGGTTACACGGTCAGTGTGCCTTATTTTTCTGTATATATAAAATTGTAATAAAATTATTATTATCTATACAAACATTATAAAGAGAGTGCGAATTTCGTGAGAGCGCGATGAGTGAGTGAGGGCGAAATTCGGACTCAGTACTTTTTTGAAAAAATATTGCATTATTTGAAAGGTTCATACACCGGATGGGCATAGACTAGATAATTAATGATCTAAAGTTGGAGCGGGCTGTTAATTACATATGAATTCTTTAGATACAGTATCTACTATTACGTCTGTTTGACCAGAGATTAATGTGTGTTTGAAATTGACAGAATTAAATCATCCGCATTTTGCATTTCACACCCATACCTAAGTTCTTAAACGCAGTTTGCGGTAGGAGTTGAAAACGTCACGTAAGGAAAAAACGTTATGCCCCCTTCATGGCATTTTCTCTATCTCATTCTCTCTCTCTCTCTATCACATTTTATTATATACGAGTGCGTGGGTACTGGTGAGAATCAAGTTGGATTCACCTTCGGTGGCAGCCCGGCCTTCCTAACTCCCGAACTTGTGTCATCTGCAAATTTAGTCATCCAAAAAAATTTCTCCGAAGGCTTCACGACCGTCACAAGCCCTAAACGCAGAAAGACTAAAAACTCAAATCACCTCGTCCTATTAACTATCCTATTAATTCACATGTTATTCATTTATTCAATTTGACCACTGAAAATGGTTACTGCAAAGTTATGAAGAAAAGTTTTATGAAACCGTATTTATTTTTTTCATTTCCTAATGAACTTCGTAGGAGCACTGACATAAAGATGAAACTTTAACCCAGTTCCATTACAAAATCCTAAAAATACTGATTCATTTCGTGGATCAGAATACGTTAACATTGCTTTTTTGATACTTTAGTACTATTTCAGGAAATGAAATACTTTTTTAAAACATTGTAAACTTAATAACAAGAATCCATTCAATGAATTCGGCCGTCTGGAATTTTTAAATAAATGAATGTAAGGGTAGACTTGTATAGAGAAATTTAATTCATCACGAAGTTTTGATTGGATAAGTCAGGTAGAGTCAAGAGTTACTTTGGATTCTTAATTAGACTGAGAGTGTATATCGATCGATGACCTCGCCACTTACAAATAGGCTTTACTTGGTGCAACTGTGAATCGAAATTTAACATTCCCGTACGTACATCACAACTAGAAGTCGGTGTATAAAAGGGTCGGGAAGGGACTTTATCGGACGCTTTCTAATTAGCAGAGGCGAGTAGGGCTTACAGTGTAAATTGCTTAATTACTTTTAATACCATCATTCCAAAGAAATATGATGACTTTCCCTCTATTCATGTTGGTATCTCAAAGCATAGAGCTATAATAACTATCGGCAATTAAATCGGAACAACAAATATGTGAGTATAAACATAAGTCTAAATTATAAAGTAAAATATTCAGAATTATAAATAATTCATAATAATTATGATTAGATATTTTAATGTAAAAATCATTATTTATAAGTTACAATTTGTATAAGTTTCGTGTTTAATACGTTTCAAACATCAATTTATGGTTGAAGCGTTGATCACAGATGTCTTTGAAACTTGAAAGATAACACCAGTGATAACACTGCTTAAAGATGAAAGTTGCGTAACATCAAGTAGCTAAATCATCTACATCAAACAGACTATAGAATAGTTTTGCTACTTTGAACCGACATTATGAGGAGAGGAAGAATTGTAACCCAGCCACGTGGTGCGGTTGAAGAAGAGCTATCAATTAACGAATTTTGAGAGATCCTTTAAATTTAAATCACAGTCAAAAAGGTACCTATCTAATTCATGAGTTAATTTGAGAGGTAAAAAACACTTTTGCAATGTGTATTACCTAATAAGCCAAATGAAAGGGCTCGTTTTGACAGCTTAAAATAAGTATTATTTATGTACAAAGTAGTCCCTTCTATATCTAGATATATGTAGACACAGCTAGATTAGGTTTTTGAAAAAAAAAAAATACCAAACATATATTTTCAGACATACATACTTTACAAGATAACTATTACGAAAATGCCGTCTTCAGAATTTAAGCGGGAGACGCTACTCTATCTTAAAGGATTCTTAAATGATTCACGGTGACTGTTTCGACATTCACATGATATATTCCAACTTTTCAGAAGTTCAGAAATATCAACGTACCTTGACTATAAATAAAACTCCACACCTGTTCACGTTGTTGTTTCCTTATGGATATGAATATGAGCGAACTAAAATAGATCTATGGATGTCCATCAGTTCTACTGGCTGAGTTGGAACGTCTCATTTAAAAGTATCGATGCTAACGACAAATTTAGTTACTTGACGTAACACAGAATGTAGAAAAAATGTTATAATTATTAGGAAAAACTACAATAGATACGTAAAGGAGAAATCCGTACAGTGGGTTGAAGTTAGTATATTATAAAATATAACAAACGACAATCGAACTTCACTGTTCATTCATCCAAGAAGGGATGTAACAGTTAGGTGACGCTCTTAGCATCAAATGACCTGTCTGGTTGTTTACAATCTACACAAAAAAATAACTTACCTCGCTCGAAGTCAAGTAGCAGATCCGGGAATCGGCGCTATCAATAGACGCTTGCTGTACGATGCCGTAGCGGGCGGACTCGCGGTCACTCGCATACTCGGACCGCACGCTGTCCTGCCGGTCGAACACGCCCCTGAAAATTGACCTAATTATTGTTTTTTATGTTATGAACATCATTAATTACTCATCATTTATTGCTCCAACACCTTCTGGTATAATAAGGAAACTCATTGTTAAGTACCATTATTCTCTAACAGTCAACTTTCATTGTGCAATAGCTGTAGAACAGCTCATGAAGGCTGTAGAACAAAGAAAGTAATTTCCATTAATCATCTGCAAAAAGATGTCTTAAATAACAGATTCATTACTATTCCCAGTGTGTCATCAATTTAAAAAGCCTTATGCGGTATGTTTTATCAGTGAGTGTAATTACTTTTAACAATAATTATATTTTGTTTTATTCTTGATGAATATTACTAGTACTTGTTAGCATGCAAAATGATGTAATAATAATATGTAGCTAAATAAGGTACATTTTGGAGTTGTAACGTTTATTAAAGTACTAATTAAAGCGCATTTTGACAATTTTTTTTCAAATCTATTCTACGCACTCGACATTTCTAAGCTTGCTTCATAGTTGACATATTCGGTCATATAAATTCAATGAAGATTGAATACTTAATCTTCACTTTATTCTCATTATAATAAAAAGTCGTAAAATTCACCACGGGATAAGAATTTCCTGTTTATGTAATGCTTCAATATTCTCTAAAATATCACATATTAGATCAATAAAAAAGTCCAACTTTTATACCTTTTTTGTGAGGTACAATAACGATTAAATAAATATATAACATATACTATATTTGAAAACACTGATGCCTTTACTATCTATCAAAATATGTTTATTATAATAGCAAACCCTTCGTGCTATTACTTTTCTTGAACGTGAACGTTACATTATAAAATAAACATACAAATACTTAAAATTTAAGAAATGAGTGTAGACATTTACAGTTATCGACTTTTTACATTTCGTCAAACTTATCAATAACGCAAATTATGTTACTACAAATTACTACAGTAGGGGCCTATCTACAGCTGGCACTGGTTTATTGTTACAATCTGACTATTTGGAATGTAAGGGGCTTCATCCACAACTGAGTCCAAGCCAACCTGCCCTGCTTCGTGGTGCACCCTGCTGGTTCTGTACCAACTCGTAAAATCTCAAAGATACTAGCATGATGATAGGGTATTTGGCCCGGCGTCCTCCTAAACTAACAGTGAAGTGTTTTAAACGTGTTTCGGTCGTAGTGTCGTAGAGGAGTCGTAATGCGGGTCCCCGGTTTCTTTTTCGGTCGGTAACGCGTCGGTGATGCTTTTGGAATCGCTGATGTCCATGGAAGACGGTGATCACTTACTAACAAGTAGCTTGTCTACTCGTTTGTCGACTAGTTACAAAAGAAAACCGAATACATTCATTATATATGTATACATGATTGCAATCATCCAATTTATAGGATATGATACATTGATTTTCGAAAACAGACGGCTATCTTAATAATAAAAATAAATAAATGGAAGATTGCTGATTTTTTTCCATTATTAAGCAAGGACTGGAAAGAATAAAAAAGCTGAGGTTGTTAATATTACAGGATCATAGTCCAATGTTTCCTTCAATCGGACGTAGGACAGGAATGTAGAAATTGCGCTTCATTTCAACCACAATTTGTAATCAAATTTTACTTCTGATATAAGTCGTTTTATGTTGTTTTAGTAGCGTGAGTTATTTATTTAATTTAATAAATGTACTGTAAGCGACTTTAGTGATGTTGGAATTTATAACAATAAACACAGGGACAGGCAATGACAGATAGTAAAAAACATTTTTATCTCATTTTACTGCTTGGCTCGTGTCGTTGATTGATTGGATGAACTGATTGAAAATTTACTTTTTGAGTATGAAATTTGTCAGGTTAACAGTATTCCTCTCGATATATTACTTCACCGAAGCAAGTTATAGTTAATTTCCAATATGCCCTTATTTTTCAAAATCAAAAACATCACAGACAAGGAGATGTTATGTATATCCCCAAAACTGTTCACCGCTGCGTTGGAAGATGTGTTCAAACTGTTGGACTGGAAAACACTAGGCATCAATTAAAATGTCGAATACCTCATACACCTACGATATGCCAACAACATAGTAATCCTGGCGAGTTCCCTGGAAGAACTTAGTACTATGCTTATACAGCGCCTCACCCGAGGTACGTCTTAAGATGAACATGGAAAAGACGAAAATTATGTCAAATGTCCACGTCACACCCATACCGGTGGTTGTTGACAGCACTTCTCTCGAAGTTGTAGACGAGTATATTTACATGGGACAAGTGATCCAAATGGGTAAGTCCAACTTCGAGAAAGAAGTCACTCGTAGAATCCAACTCGGATGGGCTGTATTCGGGAAAGTACGACGTATCTTGTTATTTAAAATACCTCAGTGGCCAAAACCGAAAATGTTCGAGCAATGTGTGTTGCCGGCGATGACATACGGATCTGAGTCGTGGTGTTTTACTATCGGCCTTATACATAAGCTTGAAGTCACGCAGCGTGCTATGGATAGAGCTATACTCGGTATTTCTCTACAAGACAGAATCCGAAATGATGAAATCCGTAGATGAACAGGAGTTACCGACATAGCTCGCAGAATTAGCTCGCTAAAATGGCAATGGGCTGGGCATACAGTTCGAAGGACCGATAACCGTTGGGGAAGAAAGGTCTTCGAATGCCGACAACGTCTTGGCCAACCAAGCATAGGACGCCCCCCGACCAGATGGAGTGACGACCTGAAGAAGACAGCGGGTATCCGGTGAATTTAGAGGACTCAGGACCGGTCAGAGCGTCGAGAGTTAGGAGAGGCCTATGTCCAAAACAGCTCCATGAATTTCGTGTAAAATACACCCAGTTGATGTGAAACCGCGTTGTTTTAATTGGCTGACGTGCCGATGTAAATCATCCCATTTTCACAATTCGACAAGCAGAAATGTAAATGTTTACATGCCAAAGTTATTTAAATCCAACCTGAATCCAAAGTTCATATTATCAATTAAAGTTCTACATTAAAACTTCTTGTTTCAGAGAATCCCCAATGATAAATATGAATCATAATATAATTTTGAAAAGATACGAGTATTTCAACCATGAAGGTTACTCAAATGAAAATTCTGAATAGGTGGAATCTAATTTTATTGTGGTTTAACAATTCATAGGATTTTAAGAGCTATACTTATTATCCAGCTTTTTATTTAAGAGAATCTATGCTGAATAGAAGAGATAATTATATAGCCATAGATTTATTATATTATTTATAAATCATATAAGTTATTTTTATAAATCATATAAGTACCCTAAAGAGTTGTATTTTGTCCCTAAAACATTGAAAGTAGCGATATTCGGTGCAATTTTAGACACAATTATAAATAGTTAATTAAAGTACAATATTAAAACCCGGGCAAAGAAATTACAGCTAAATAATTCACTACACAGTCAATATCATTAATAGCCATAAAAATAGTTAACCATAGTGTCCCTATTTTTAAATTCACAGAACACTGATTATTTATAATCAATATGCATAATTTATGGACGTGGAAACAAAAATCTGAAATTAAAGCGATCCGTATGATTTACATAATTTTATCCTGTGTCCAAAATATTCTCTCCGAATATGCAATCTTTTTTCGTCAAACAAACGAAATTATTCGAAATCGATTGGGAGAAGGTATGGAAGAAACATAAATAGATCCCTGATTTTTATGTTCCGTCCCAAATCCCCTAAACACCTTAAACTTGTAATTATTCCCAGAAAAGCCATAAAAGAAAACAATTTGTTTTATCTTCTATTAGAACATTGTTTTGGGACCTGTTATAAACGGTAGATGAGACTCCAATGCAACAAAACTATATTCAATCATTTTTATTTTACGAGTATGTGTACTTAGACTTCAAAGCGGACCGTTCTTTTTGCTCTACTTCTTTTGTTTTAACCATAAATTCGCCTAGTAATTACAGCAGTATTTTAAGTTAAATTCGTTTGAATACATCTTACGAAGTTTTAAAATTGTAATTTGATCGTAATATAGAATTGTTGGATTGCACCCAAAAATCAGATCTATGATATGTAACGTAAACGTAAATGTGTAGTTTTAAGTCTCTATTCAAGCTTCAACACTCAATTGCTTACCAACAATGAATTTTGTAAGCAAACACAATATTCGTGCACCTCAATTAAATAGTTATCTGATTTGAAAGTATTTTGATTTGAAAGTTTAAACAGAAGTTTAAAGCATATTTCCTAAAAGAGAGTAGAACATGATAATTTACGATATGAAAAACGATTGAGAAACATATTCCAATAACACTAACTACTGCATATGTTACGTATGTCGAAGGAGTTTGCGAATCAGATGACGAGAATTACTATAATTATTGTAAGAATGTTACATGAATTGTACTTACCGTTGCTCGAAGCTGTCATTGCGATTGCTTCTATAGCCTGAGTCGTTGAGGCTTTCTTCGTGACGAAGGCTAGGTAACGAGTCCCATGGAGAGCGACGAGGCCCTGACGGTTGTGCGCCCCTCCAGCCATCGGAATGTCTGTACCACGCCGAGCGAGCCGATTCGCCTATGCACGACGCGCAACGTGATGCGCTCACGAAACTGCGATGGAAACATTTTCTGATGCCTTTGCCGTGATATAAAGTGACAATAATAATGATATGTTTCTTAGTTCTATATACAATGATCCAAAAAAATGGTAATATAATGGTAATGCTAAATGTAAATACTAGAAGAAGGAAGTCAATAGTGTAAGAGGTCAAACTAAAAATTATACCTAAATAGGTTGTGTGTTTGCAACAAAGTGGTAAACTACGAGTGCACACTTTTATATATAATTTACACAATTCAATATTTTTTGAATCAATTGAAGCTTGCAACAATTGCCAATAGATATGGTTTATTATATTAAGTTGGCATGTCGGTATTATTGATATATTACTCTATAGCGACCATGTCAACATACGAGTCAAATATTATGAAAACTGTAATAAATTGTAAAATATTTATTACCAATAAACTTTTAGGTGATGTTATGCAATACATTTGAATTTAGAATTTGTAAATGGTTTAAATATATGGCCACCTTTTAGAATCTAGTGTAGTTAAAAAAAATCGCCTCTACATAAAAAAATCATGATAAGATGCATTTTAATCTTCGTATGAACTTATTACACGCTGCATATTTGAAATATATTCACTGATGTTATATTTGAAGGCAACCCTTTGGCATGAAATATTTTCGTGCGGCCAAATACTATTATTTTCTTTCGTGAAACATAAAATACATAGGGTATGGTTATTTAGTAAACGGTACCAATCTAACCTTAGTACGTGCGTGTTTTTTTCTATTAGGATCTGTATTAGGTGTTTATTACTCGGTGAATAAAAACTTCCCTTATACAATAAGTGTACAATATGTATAAATTGTGCTGAAATATTTGTCTTTTTTATTTATAAATAATGACATGTAAAAATTGAAATATGAAAGCTTATTTTTATTCGCTGCACAAATAACCCTCATTTTAAATAAAATTCTAACCGATTCCCTCGAGACCGACATTACCTTGTGCCATTCTGACAGCTGGCATGTAGCTCGGAACCCAATATTCTTTGCTATTCCTAAAGAATTTTTGCACCAAATAATATCATATTATATTATTTATTATACAAGAATGTTACGTAATTAAACGTTTAAATATTGATTTTATAACTAAGTTAATAGTATCTACCTAGTGAAAAGCCTGCGTCCGATTTCCCGCCGTAGAAGATATTTATATAATATATGTACATTTTATTTAGTTATGATATATAGTATACTTTGTCATTTCGTTACAAATGTACTATATTTTTTATGTTGTCAGCAGATGTAAGAACAGTAACTTTTTTCTTTAGAATCCGTTGGTGTAAATAGTGAAGATAGTTTAGTAAACATTTCTTCTATGCAAACAACTCTATAAATTCGCGCCATAATTTCAATATTTGCCATATTAATGCTCAAAATATTCCATCACACTGCTCTGGATCCCCTTATAATCACCCTGGATTCCCTTATAAATATAAATATTGAAGAGGAGAAGAGTAGCCTTGGGTACATTAACCTTACATTTAACCCTCACATTGTTGAATCATGTAGCCGAGCATATAAATCGCTTGGTTTGTAATGAGATAGGCCTCTACAACCTGCTAGAAAATAACAATTATTATGTTGTATTACGCGTTAATCGGAAGGAAATTAAACTACAGCGCTGTTATTTGCGATCTTAACAACGTTAATATTGAAAAGACATTTTGTCAATATCTGTACAAAACACTGTACGGATACTATACATACTTTTAACCATCGCTATTTATAATAGGCGTTGCTTATTCAGGAACCAGAAATTAATATATTCCATAAGACTCCATGCCGTTTCCTCCGGCGTTGCATTAGATATTATTGCCAAAAGAATTTTTTATGGTAGGCGTTAATTTCAATTTACATATTTCAATTTGCTTATATGTATACGAGTAATTATGAAAGTTTGATGACTTTGGCTGTTAGGACTACAAGTGTTGTATAAATAAAGAAATGACATAAAAGGCTTTGTAGGGATTCTGCAAAAATATAAAATAGGGACACTTCATTTTAATTTAATTCACTTCTAATACAACTTTTAGATGTACATATGTACATGCTTCAGTGCCTCCAGACCATGTATGATATTTTACTGTTTCTTGACTGAATGATGATGATATTAAAGCCCAACCAACAATCCTGCATCTATAATACCCAATACAAGCCAAATGAAGATACTAGTTAGATCATGCTGAAACATCTATCTCGACACCACGTTAATAAGGTGTCGAGATGTATGTACATCTACACCATATTTTCAAGATAGGGTCAAAAAAATTGGAGGTCACTGCAAGTTAAAAAAATTACGTTGTGAGTAATTATTTTCAGTCTTCTTTAAAGTTGAGTGTCATATCTATGAACTTAATAATTTTTATACGTTGAAAAATGTACTGAATCCATTCCAATGCAATTTACGTCCTGGTACGATTATAATTCAAAATATTTGTATTCGATTCATATTTAATATTCGGAAACATTACTATATTTCCCAGTAAAATACAATAACTTGAATAGTATAACTTGGCTAAAGTACCTCCCAACTTGGCTTCGCGATAATATTCGCGATTCATATCTTCTCAGTTTTATACTGCATCTTGTTTAATTCAAATACTTCTGAATGTTTAAAACAAAGCTCTAATATTAGTCTGTCTCTTTTAATCCTTTCGTATTCTAATCGTTCTACAGTCAGACCTTCGCTGCATTAACAAAGCTATTCTGGAACTTCTTACGAGCTACAATCCGATATGCGCAGTCACTGGAATCTTTAATTATCTTTAGTTTACTTTAACATCATTCTTTCATTATCTTAATTGTATACCTTTATCTGGTTTCAATAATTTATGCAATATAAAAGGTTAGTAGATTGTTTGGAAGAAATCACTGATTAGGAAATAATATCGCCTGTTGTACATAAATATTATAATAGACGTGCAGATCTATATTCTGTTCATGCAATAGATTGCAGCACAGTTTATCCAATTGTGTTTGCCATATTAGGAAAAATAAATTATAGTATAAATCTAGCAGGCAAATGAACAAACCTAAATGATATTATAATTAGACACATTTAATCGACTAACGATATATTTTAAATAGATTGTATTTATAAAAAGTTCCCAGTTCAATTTTTTTTTCAATAATTTGACTTAAAGATTAACCAACTTGAACATGAATCTTCCTGAATTTGCAGTTTATAAGATGATATATTTGTAATCGCCTAATAGAGTTTTAGGAAATTTAAATTTTAATACATAGGGTTATGAATATCACTCAGATCACTATACCGTTTTTACAACATCTTAGGATTTGTTTTTAGTCAGTTAAATAAATGGTTTATTTTAAGGTTTTAAAAGTAATTAATTATAACATAATTATTAAATTAATTATTATTTTATTACGTCCTATATAAGTAGTAAGTTAGTAGTGATTGTAGTATAACATGAATACACATACTCTTATGTTACTGTGGCATGACTTATGAGCTCCACCGTGTCCCGTAAACATTTATGAGTTGCAAATTTCTGTTGCCTACAAAATAATGCAGACGTGACAACGTGAATGTTGATTTAGCTTAATATTTAATGTCCTAAAAGGTCATGCCTACAAAGCTGTGAAGAGATTGCCCTTCTCCCACTTTTCAGTTGCTAAACGTTGACAGTAAGCAACTGGATTCTGTAAAATTTAAAATTTTCAAAACATAGCACTGTGCTTACGTTGATTTAGGTCAGGAGAGTGATCTTTGAGTATTTTTGCACTTTATATTATTACAAGGGCTTTCATCTCTACTTTTTAAATTTCTATAAAAGTCATACTTCTTTTATCTCGAACATTGCGAAAAATATTTTGACATTATAAGAATCCAAATTTTGAATTCAGTATCCTATACGAACCAGTGTATGTATCCATGGGAAGATTACTAAATAAAATCCTGATAATCCGATCTAGCGGACGGATCAACCCTAAATTGAAACTAACCCTATTATATAACGGTACGCATTTCCCCGTTAACCTCATAGAATTTGGAGCATTTCCTAGATCTGATTTCGAGTTTATTTTTAGGAATCCAAATATTTATCAATAAACTATTCAATTTATTACGAAGCAGATAGGTTTTCGTTATTAAATTCTTCGACAGCCAATTACGTAAGGGGAAGCTTTAAAGGAAGAGCCAGAATCATTTATTTCAAACAACTCACTACAAAATTCGCTAGTGCGATAACACAGTAATGAAACATTTCACTTACACTAATACCTTACTAATACTAATGATAAATAACTATGTGTAAACTATCTAGATTCACTTTTTTTTTTGTTAAAAATGTATCGCAAATCAATAAAACATTCAGATTATAACAAAAATACCTACTTGATTTCATTGTGGCATAAAATGTCATTGAATAAAAAAAAAATATGACCATTAAGTAAAAGTATTTTTTAATATAAAACAATAGCAAACTTTTATGTCATCGTAAAGTTCTTTGTTCGCGGAATTCAAGGCTGTGTAAAAACGTGCTTTGAACTTTAGTGCCTGTCCCAACCTACTCACATATACTATTCAGACGAAACAAAGAGTTTATAACCTTCTTGTGTCAAGAGCGAAGGCGAGATACACTTAGTGAATGACTACGTTTTTCAGCCCCAAGTCCCTACATCTACAACAAAATTGGTAAAAGTGTAAAGTGAAGGACGTTCACACGTCAAGCACTACTTCAGATAAAAAGTGGCTCTGGGTGTTGTCTCATTATGATATGGAGCAGTTCTCAAGCATCATGATGAAACCTGTTACTCCCTGCAATCAATTAGGGTTTACAAAACAACTCCTACACTTTGTTTGGCTAAATATAGTTGTAAAAAAAGACAGAACCAGGGATTTATGGAGTTCCGTAACCGTCACCGAAACTATCGGATACCCGAAATTAAAATATGTCCGAAACCGTAACCGAATCCGATAAAACACTTTCGGATAATGTCGGATACTGGCAGAATCTAAACAATGAACATTATAACTAGTTCACGTCGACCGAGCCTATACATACATCAGCAACGTCGTTCTTATATTAGACAGTTTTTGGAACGAAGTTCCTTAACACAGCTTACGGGTAGTGCGATTTAGTACAAATCGTCACGTAACGAAATGCCATATACTTAGTGTGTGTGTGTGTGTGCGTGTATCGAGCCTATTACAAACAAATGAGCAAACGAACAGGCGAGTTCGAACCCGGATGAGCAATTCTCTCTCTCTCGGTGTCCCTGTCTCGTTTTATCATATAGCCTCAACACAGGGTTGTTCAGAAACGTGGAAATTTTGAGAAAACGCATTTTTTATTTGTGTTTTTGTGTTAGTTCATACTTGAATACTGTTTTATTATTGCAATTAGGTTTTGAAAAATGGAAACTGCAGCAAATGTGTGTTTAGAAAAGTAAGTTTATAAAATTGTATAACTTGATACACAAGTATTTACTGTTTACATTCGTTTATTGTACATGTGATTTGAGTGTTTACTATTTAAATTATAGGGAGCTGTAGTGCCAATAGAATATAATGATGAGATTTAAAAATTTCTTTTCATTTAGTATTTATCTTCATATAATGTATAATTTACACTTTTGTGTATAATTTTTTATGAACAAATACTTTTCCTGAAATATTGAATGAAACTTTCTGATGTAATTCGTTCCTTTAGATTATTTGCCTTGAAAAAATAATATAAAATAAAAATTTAAATATACAGATTTCATTTCGAATTACATTCGGAATTGAAGAAAAAACGTAAGGAACTTCGTTCCTGACGGGTGTCCCCCGACCGCAAAATATTTATTATTTAGTTTCTTCTATGATTATCATACCACATAATGCCTAGAAACAAAGTCAAACTTTGTAAATGCATTAAATTTTTTCCAAGTCGTAAATCATCTAATATCCGTAACCGAAATGATCCGAAATAATTTCACATCCGTAACCGTAACCGAAACTGGTAAAATATAATTCATATATCCGTATCCATATCCGGATCCGAAATTTCATATCCATAACATTCCTACACAGAACATATCTTATTGTATTTGATATTGTAATATATATTATAAAACTAGCAAATGCCCTCGCTTCGCTTCGGAAAAACTACCTTACGCTTAAAGATAGCATCTGCATTTTTTTGGGTTTTTCTCGTTCTGTGAATTAGCAATATATATAATAATTCATAACTTTTTTATTTTTGGACCGATTGCAATGAAACAAACTTTAAGTATTAAGTGATGCTTATTGCAGTATATTAGTAAAAACCAAAACAAAATCGGTTAAGCCGTTTTTGAGATTAGGGAGAACAAACGCACAGACAAACAGAAAAAAATTCTAACAACTGTTGTTTTGGATTCTATCGCGTTAATAAAGGCCTCAAATAATTATTTTCTTATATATCGTTCATTACAGAAATCGATCAGTTAGATTTTTATTAGAAGTATAGATAGATATAAATATGTTACAAAATTCAAGACATAGAAGTTAGAGTGATAGGAAAACGTATATATTTAACGGAGCGGCAGATTTAATGTTGTTCAAAATCGTTAAACTCAAGAATATAATTAAATTATTTTCAATCACTAGGGTAGCGAGAGCACATTTTATAATTGAACTCCGGGCTTCTTCTGGTTTATGTTACTGCAAGGTCACTGAAATTAAACCGTTAGCAACATTTAAAATGTCATTTCATAATATTAAATTACCTTTATATTATTAATATAATAAAAAGAACCTTCTATTTTTAATTATTTCTGAAACGAAATAAGGTTTTATTGAACTAACTTTTTAATCCTACACCCTTAGGTATTAAATTTTAAGCTTCCAGCTGCTTAATATAACTATCTATTTATCACAGACATAGATGTAATTTCTGTGAAATTTGGATACAAATATTTATTGACAAAGTATTTAAAGATACAAATAGGTACATCGAGCAACTGTTAATATGTTTCGTGTTTACTCTCTCATTAAACAAAACATAAAAGTTTAATCGTCATAAAAGTGTCGCTGGATAGTTATTTCGCAAATATTATAAAAGAAATTTTGATCTGGTATGTTGCTTAAGGTATCAAATGAGCTTTATGATTAAGGCTGGTCGCTATTCACGTCATGTAGAATGATATATTTCGAATTGCACCTGTCCCCACCCACGTCCAGTGCGTCGGTGGTTCAATTAAAGAGTTGATCAGTATTACATGTGACGACGGTAAAAGGCCCGACAGTATTCATGGAAGGATGAGAGGCGAATCGTTTGGAATGCACCTTGTGTTCACACTATGGAACCTTCCTAAGTAAAATTATCTTCAAGAATTGCTGCTGTGGCATCAATCAGAAATATGTTTATATCTATTACCCAATTCTACATATTTCTGGGACTAATTGGGTGTATGTCAAGAAGCAATTTTGTTTTCTTTTATCTTGTCAAGTGAGGAATTTATTAGAATTTATTGTCTTCGAAAATTATTCGAGAGTAGGTACTTACCTCGATTAAAGGTAGCTTAGCTTAGAAATTCACCGAGATAATGTCGTTAGAATTTTGGCAATTCACGCCAAAGACAATTTAAAACGCGGTTTAATATTTCAATCATTCGATTTTAATTTCAAAGTTAAGTATCCAAAATCGACCATTATGTACACTAGTACATAATGCAATTAATATTATTTATTTATAAAAGTATGTTTTTTGTAATTTTGCTTTTAGTTCATTTTAACTGTATTTATTAAATAAAGAATATTTTATATCACATTGAAAATATAATTTTAAAATACCAATTTAAAGTCGTCGCAATAACTTTTCTGTTTAGATTATTTTAAAACCATTTGGCGCACACTTAATATTCACTTATGTTACTTATGTTCGTTTGTTATGTTATGTTATTACTTATGTTATGTTTGTTATGTTATTGTTACTTATGTTACGAGGAAACTATATATAAAATTTATGACGACTTACAAATTCACATAATATGTGAATTCACATATTATGTGAATTTGTAAGTCGTCATAAATTTTATCACATATAAATGGCCGTTGAGCGTTTAAGATTATTAGTATTTGCGTACTTTTACAATTTGGGATACTTATATATTTTTTTGGTCTTACACATTTAAAAAGAAAAGAGTTGTTGGAAAAGAAATTATAAATTGAAATAAACCAGTTACACGAACCGCTCGACTTGCTCAGAAATGTGAAGTAGATATTAAATTTAAGTGTAATAATTACGGGAACCCGACAGCCTTCCCGTTGATTTGAATAGTTTGAAATTCTACGTAATTTACCCGAGGCGATGCGAAGTTAAAAAAATTTATGCCATTTTATTTTAAGTAAGAACAAATAACTTTTAAGAACAATCTTTTTGTTTTACTTCACAAATTTCAAATTACTATAGGCATTTTAGACGACATGGAGAAATTAAATTAACCAATATTCTCAGACTTTCAAAGAACAAATTATTTGTGCAAAATTTTGGCAACGAGCTTGGAATCAGCCGCTCTGTGTTAAAACATAATTATATTTTAAAGCCCTGTCGTAATCATACGATGTTTCTATAAGCTTAAAACAAACAATGAAATCAAAAACTTGTAATGTAAAAGGCAAGTAGAATATATAACAAATTTACTGTTTTTGTTTTAAAAAAAACTAAATACGTAAGTTATTGCGGTCACCGTCTCAATTTACCACAAGTGGGATTATTAACAAATAGTATTTGAGTGTTACCGGTCTCAGTAGCTAGTGCCGTTTTAAAACAAACCGTAAAACCGTTAGGGTATGCTGGGGCCCTTAGCCACGTTGAAATGAATAATTGAATAACTTAAAAAACGTACTAAATTTTTTATAACCTAACAACCATTAAAAGTCCCCATAATATATTTAAATTGTTATAGAAAAACAATAACACTGAAAAACAATAATAATAATATCATCCAATTTTCAGAAACATACCAAACTGCTCAGTCGGACGCTAACACATATTTGAAAAATAGACAATTTACAGAGAGACTTACATAAACACATTACATGTTGAATAAAACAATTTTATTGATAAAAAGAATTCTAAACTTCATTAGGTGGACAATCAAGACTTGAATTTAAAATATCGACGGTAATTTTCATTAGATACTTAGAAATAGAAAAAAAAATTGAGCTTTTGTTTTCTTGGCAGGGACCCCGTGTGCCCATTCGGTAGAGACGGTAGTGAGTGGCACTAAGTTAATTATAAGCGAAACCCTTGCTGTTTTCTTCGTCGGCAGTGCCTCTGTTATGATTTGATGTTAAGGATATCCATGGGCGGTGTTTAACACATACCATCGTGCATCTAGTGTGTGCATTTGTTGTTTATTGACATAAAGAAATAACAAATGAACATCAATTTACCTTTACGAGGCTAGAAGAGGTGAAAAGAGGTTGTAGCGAAAATCCATAGCTTTGGAATGACGAACTTGAAAATTAACGTTTTGACTCTTTATTACAAGAAACATCTTTATACAAAAATGTAATACGAATTTATAAGTAAAATTCCTGTATATGTGTACCAAATTGTGAGTAAATAAATAAATTACCGATTCTAATTGTTTTTTTGGAAGTGACCGCGCCCCCGTCCGAGAGTTTCAGTACGGGGTTTAACAATCCTTTCCTACAATTAAAGGATATAATTATTGTTGAGTGAAACAGAAAAGTTATATCCGTTTAATGTGTTTGTGTTAATTTTTTTTTGACACAGTCCAACGTGAGAGGGTAACAGAGAACCTGCATTATCTTTAAAACGGATTGCACGGTAGCACATTTGATCTTGTTGCACAGATTCTCAGGGGATTTTTACCAACATACAGTGATTTGCGCATATGGTTTAGAGTATATGAGTTAATAAAACACAGATAAAATACAAACATACAAATCGATAAAATGTTAACAAAATAATAAACGAGATATTTTCCTAAGTAAATCTGTGCTTAAAAGTAAAATTGTTTTACGATTGGCATCGGTGATATTTAATAAAATTCTAGAATATTTAAGTGTTTTTTACTTTAAATTTAAACTAAATAATGAGCTAAAATATATGTATTGGAAAAATGTTTCATGACAAGAATTTCTAAGTAATAAATTGTATTTAATAACGATCATTGAAATATTTGGCTTAGTTCTGTACTGTTTGCTTTAATTGACCTATTTTTTGTACGCTTAATTGGCTAGATAGGGACACCAATAACAAAAAAAATGTTAAATGTTCCAATAACTGAAATATTGTAAGTAAAACTGTGTAAATTACAAATAAATTACATCAGCTGTACAATGATAACAACTGATTCATTCAAACATGTCTATTTTCTTAAGAAGGGTTTTCATCTTGTGTGTAATTATAAACTTTTAATTATTTACTGGCTAGCCTAGCAGAATCTACTGCAGGTATATTTATTTTGGTTCATGTAATTATAAATGTGAAACCATTAACACATTTTTTGTCCATAACTTGTAACAGGGAGTATATGATATCACAAACATTCACAATCCGAGAACAAAGATTAATCTGTCATAGTAATATCTGCCTCGGCGGGGAAACGAACCCGGGGCCTCTCGCTCAGCAGTAGTAGTAGATCACTACTAACTGGGTTACAGGATACAATTGACTACATATTTGACATGTACACCGGCGGGTGTGAACATTTATTATTGAATGGCTTGTCTGCTCGATCGTTGGCTACTCGTATTTATATAAAGAAAAATTCAATGACATCAACGAAGTCACTATATTCTAGAAACAAAGGACAAATGCAAATGTAAAGCAGTTACGGAGAAACACTGCGTTACTAATGAGGTTGTAGCAAATGTTAAGAGCCAAAATATTGAATTAATGAGGCCAAGGTACTTTTATTCGTATCAAATGTATTTTTTTTTTGTTCTGGTGAGTATGTATATTTACATAATATAGATTCAAACTGCTAGAGCTTCAATTGCCCTTATAAGTTATAAATAACGTCAATTGTTAGTTTAATAATTTTCTAAAATCTAAATATACAATTATATTACTTTATAAATATTTTTAAAAGACGATTCAAGACGATTTCTGGACAAGTATTCGTTTCGTATTTAATTAAAATACTGCGTGGGATGGAGTCTAACTCGGAAGTCTTTCGCTATTTAAATATATATGTGCCTGATAGATATGTCGGGGGACAGCGGCAACCGCACCTGCTGGTTGTACCGGTGTCCATGAGCGTCCTGTTGGCGAAGGCGCCAATAACTCGGGCAATAATTGTAATCAATAAAGTCCATGATAGGGTAGACATATCGCACCTTTAGAATTAAAGTGACTTAACTCAAAATTCCTGAAATTCCAGATTTTACTATAAATTTACTTAAAAAAGCCTACTCTAAAACCCCATGGTGAAAAGGAGCCCGAATTATGAGTGAGAAAGGGAAAAAGAGAAAACCTCATACATCAGTCTCTTTAAATTCACTAAAGACCATACATATTTGAAAACTTTCTTCGTCATATCCCATAAATTGCAATTTTTGAGTTAAGTCACTTTAATTCTAAAGGTGCGATTTTTAAAAATCGTTTTAGTAAAATTGCAATAGTTCTACTTCATGTATTTGTTATTGTTAAGTAATATTAGTTCAGTTTTATTTGCCTAACACATTGGGTTAGCAACCTGTTATGTTAGGCTGTAAAAATTGGATAAAATAAATAAATAAATAAAAGAATTGCCGCAGCATTGTTAGTAATAGTAACATAATAATTTATTTAATACATATTATTAATAAACCTTTTGTTGTTTTATACTCTCAGAGACACGGTTGAAACCTAGATATTATTTAAGAATTCATGTTTTAGAAAAGATAGATCTGATGGATATGGAGATGTTGCCATACCCATTCAAAATTCTTATTCCTTTTGTCCAATACTACTCCCTTTAATTATTGATAATTTATGTGTCGTTGGTACATGTGTAAATAATTTAAATATAATTTCTGTATATATCCCCAACCCTACAACTACAGCCTTATCCGAATTAAATATTTTGGTTAGTAACCTACCTAACCCCTTTTTATTATTAGGTGATTTAAATTGACAGCATAGTGATAAAGAAGAGCTAAATCTTCATGTTATGGAGAGATGTTATTAGACATTCTAGATTCGCATATATATTTTTTTATGTTAAAAGCCGACAAACGAGCAGACGAGCCACCTGATGGTAAGTGGTCACTGTCGCCCATGGACATCAATAAAACCAAAGGTATCACTGATGCGTTGTTGGCCAGGAAATGAGAAGAAGGTAAGAAAGAATGTACTGGTTTTCAAGCCCCTAGCCGGAACATAATGAGTCGTTTGGCGTCTGACTCAAGCAGGAGGGTGGTAGCTAGCCAGGCAGGCTTCACGGAAAGATAAGAATACCACTATTAATATCAATGACTTAATAATAATACTGATAATTCAATCCTTACGCGAAGCCCTACCACCAAGCAGGCTGGCTTCTGTCGCCTCTTACGACACCCTTTTCTACCAGCATGGGATTGCGAGGAGTATTCTAGGCCGCACCAATACGGCCTAATTTGTGTATACTTAACACTAGAATTTCTACTCGATGCACTAAACCTCAAGAAGGTAATAGTGCACTTCTAATCTTGCATCCACTCTTTCATGAGAGCCTTTAACTATTGCCTTTGGAGTGTTCATATACCATTATTGATTACATTCTCTAACCCAAAATTAGAAGTATATATAAAGACCGCCACAATTAAAATACAAATTAAATGACCCAGACTGGAATTTAATTAAATCCAATGTTGTAGAGAGATTATATAGCTTGCCAAAAATTTATGCAGGTCAGGTACCAGCTTGTTCGGAGGCCTTAGCGAATATAATCATTAACGCAGTACTAGACGAAACATGTCTCATAAAAAAACTAGATTTAATCTAACCCTCAATATTGAATTAGAAGAGATAGAGGTACTATGGATAATTTAAGCATCGTAATAACCGATACTCGATAAGTCGTTTCTAAAATGAAATTTTACTGGCGGTGTTCTATACATTCTGCTTATGATAATGTTCTTATTTCAATATTGAGAATAAAGCTCATTAAATTAAACGTTCCTCCTATTATTAATTTCGTTATTAACATGCTTTCTTAAAGAATTATTAATTTAGAAGTTGAATACGAAATAATTACTAGACTAATATGACAAGGATTACCACAGGGATCGGTGCCAAGTCCTATTTAATATAATATATACATCTATGATTTAGAACATTTCCAAGATTCGTCAATCAGAGTTCTCCAATATGCTGATGATTTATTACTGTATATTATCAATCCTTTCATAGATGAAGCCTGCAAACTTTTAACTTATTCTCTCGATCGTCTTAGAGGGTGACTAAGTTTGAACAGTTTTAAAATATAGAAACTTAAAAGTACAGTTGTTTCATTTTCAAGATTGCGAAAACCTCCACCGGTGAATATTATTTATAACAATTAACTCAACACATTCTGGTCTGCTACATTATCAATACACAATAAACGAATGCGAAAGGAATCTGAATATCTTAAAATGTCTGTCAAGTGTACGATGAGGGGCTCACCCTTTTACCATGAAAGTTTATAATGCTTTGATAAAAAGTGTTATTGATTATGTTTTTTTCCTTTTGGAGTCATGGAGTTATGTCAGGTACCATGAAATCTAGCCCAATTAATGCTCTCCAAGTAGAATATGCTGAACCTCCCTTGCATTTAAGGCGTCGAAGTGATAAACTTTTTACGTGATAGATTTTATGTACGATGCTTAAAATTTCTAACCACCCAATTCTAACAAAAACCAAAGAAATCATAGGATTGAAAAAATCTTCCTATTGAGCCCATAAATAGTTACCCCGTCTTCTTATAAAGCTTTGATAAATTTACTTCTATTAAATAATTTACTTTTATACAGCCATTACTACCTTTGTTAAACAATTCTTAGGAATCATTATTTACATTTCCAAAAAAAAAACGCTTTTGGTCTATCAAAACATGACTAAAGTAGCCATCATAAGTTTAATTCAGTCATAAATAAGAACTGGCAAGACTGGCATCTTATTTACCCCTCAAAACACTGTAAGGATGGTTTTGCGTGGGTGCTGGCGTGTATCACGCACAGTACAATATTGTACAAATAATAAATTACCTTCTGAGACATCCATATATACTGGGCAATGTTTCGCTTTATATTAAGCACTAGAATATGTACTTTTGTTGAAACTCCAAAAAACTTTAATATTTTTTGATTGTAAAACTTCTTTAGAAACCATAATCAAGTTTCGCTTTAATATGAGGTCACAAATTGCAATAATTCTTGATATGAAAAATAAATTATACCAATATTGCTTTGAAGGATACACTATACTTTTTGTGTGGTTACCTAGTCATATGAAAAAGCAAACCGATTGGTAAAAGATGCGGTGCAGTGTGGTGACATGTTTCCATATAAAAATTGTCCTCAAGATATAGCTTCTCTCGCTGAAGTTTATTTGTAGTTAATATTCATGGGGACAAAACTGACTACTTATACGTATGCATTTGGGGCATGTTTGTGTAAATTAACACCTTTAAATATCGGGCCTTTTCAATAGTTCGGAATGCATTTCCAAGAAAAGTATTCAAGATTTAAATCATATTTTGTTCATTTGTCATTTACATGATCATTCCTTTTTTTTTAATAAACTCAATTGCAATTAAAGTACCTTTTTCAATCTCCGTATCTTGCCTGCTCTCTTCCCTCAATCCGGATATAGTATATAGAATCTTACCTTTATTTATTATGAATAACGGCAATGAGATTTGACTTATTTTTATTCTGTTGTGTAATATAAAAATTGCATTAATTCATAAGTATTGCAATATGTATAATATTATGTTTAAAAGTTAAATTACCTCTCAATTTTTTTATATATCACATCTTAACTGGTTATAACATAAAATTAAATATTAATTTTTATCCTATGCTTTACTTTCCTGATCTAATTTTTGTTTCTCCATATTTATCCGAAAATTTTTATTTTTCATATATCTTGGTTTTTCGTCCTTTATTTGTCTTTGACTGAGCGTACCTACGCCAACGCCATATTAAGAGAAAAAAAACTCTGTGGCTGGTAAGTAAATTGAATACTACCGTGAATATTTTGATAAGTACAGTAGTATTTCTAAATAGTAAGTGTTGCCACTGAACTCCCATCCGTTATATACTGTAAAAGAGTGAAATATAGTTCAATTTTCATATTAGTCGTATATTTTATTACACGGGCTCAACTAAATACATTCAAACGTCTGTAAATTTAAGTTCTTTCTCTTCTACTATTAGAGCCTTAAATCGGCATTATATGGTCTTTTTCGCATACAATATACATTTCTTAAATTGAGGATGCCTAAGTAATGGCGGACCAAGATAATTTGGTGTGTAAATCTTTAAAAACAACGAAATTAAATTCCTTGACGAAACATGCTACGTCAATTTAATTTAAAAAAAGAACTTAAAATTTAAATCTTTGTTCACTATTCTAACTATTTTTCACTTGAGAAATAACTATTCAGCAAGTAATTTCTTATAGAGAAACTTTCGTTTTCTTGTTATATTGCAGCCATTACGAAGTCTTAAGTTATTCGTATACGTACAAATTAAAAGAGATAAATACTTAAATATCATTGTATAATATGTTGTTCAGATTGCAGTAGATAATATATCGTCTGAAAAATGTAGTACTACCTTATAAATAACACAACAATTACTTAACTATTGTATAATTTGTACGACTAATATTCCTGTTGTGTACTCACCTCGACTGATGATCACTTAGGTAGCCTTGATCGCGATCACGCACTCTGTCCCTGTTAACAATATTCCTGTAATTAATACCGCGTACCGCGTGGATTAAAATATAAATGTTAGTAGTACACGCCAAGAACCTTTAATTTTAATAGGAATTTCTTTGGGGAGTACTTGTACTAGATACAAAATATGAGTATAATGATTTTTTGAAACCGACGGTTTCTCACTGTTTTCGGGTCATCAATACCTCTTCTACTCCATTGAATATGATTAAGCCTTCGACATATATAGTTATTTTATTCGTGCCCCTTACCACATTAGTAAGCTAACTTAGTGAACATTGGCGAAACTTTTATTAGTTTTTAGAATTCATGTTACAAAAACACGCTTAATAAGTTTGAAAAATCCTAGAGCCATGTCGTATCATTGATGATGATTTAGATAAGGTTTTCCGTAATTGAAAAGAAAATATTAGAATGGAGGATCAAAAAGGGAGTCCACTTTTTAATCACTAGGCAGTCACTGCTAAAATATTTCTGGTAATATTTATATTAAAGCAAATGTACAATTTTGCTAAAAATAAAATCGCTGTGATTAACTCTGTTCATAATATTTCATTGTCTCGGAAAATGATTATCTATGAGTACGAAGAATTCATTTTCGCTTAAAAAGAAATCTTTTAGAAAAAACAGACCTGGTATTGTGATCACTCAGATATCCGCGCTCTCGATCCCTCTCCCGCTCCCTCATAAGTTCATTGCGGTCGCTAAAACAATAGATACAGTGGAAATTTTAATCACGGTTTATGTAGGTATATAAACAAACAAAGAATACGCTCCACTTTATATTTTTGGATATATGTTGAAACGGAAAGCGTGTTTGACGAGATTTGATGTGATTATAACTTTTGCAGCGCAATTCTCTTGTTGATGAAATACAACCATTTACTCGTAAGATAGTTACACTTATTACCAATGTGCGAAGTGATCGGAATAACGTAGAACTGCACTACCTTCCTTATAGTAAATATTCCAACATATAGTAATTACAAAAGTTTAAACCTATGCGGAACTGGTTTCGACACTATTATTTCCAGGCGTCCTTGTCATTAATGTATTCATCTATACAATAATATACTTTGCCTATAAGTTGTATTTTAATGCGTCGCTTAAAAGTTCCAGTGGGCAACTCGCGTATCAACTTAAGAATCTTATTGTAAAAACGAACTCCAAGCCCCATAAAGGAACGCTGAAAATTCTGTACTATAAAAGTCTATACTATACTAAGATATGCTGTCCACAGTAGTCAGACCTCAATTTGTTAATAACTTCCTTATTGAATATTTCATAGTGACAAAAAACATTATCTATACATGTAGTTGTCCTGGTGGGTTCAGTGAATAGCGGATTTAAATTAAAGCATCTGAACAAATCAAGTAGCCTACTAGCCCTAGGGGTAGCTGATAAAATATCTATATTGAAGTCCCCACATTTAAATAATTAATTTTTTGACACACACAATCGCTTAAGTACATCTTCCAACGTATCCTTAAAAAGGCTGAAGTCACCAAAAGGGGGTCTATATATATATATATACACACAATAATAAACCGCTTCAATTTCACACAGATACGTATTGTAAGTTATATCAAATAGAGCCCATCCAAGACCGCAACAGATTTAAAAATATTATAAATATTATTTTATATAGATATTCACTTAGTTTTTATTTTGTAATTATCTTATTTAATCAAAAGGATAACAATAAAAATAATTTTGTTAGTGCAGAAGAAATAGTACTAGCTAAATGAGCCCGACTTCAGAGGTGTATTTGAAGAATACTTATAAAACAATCCTATTATTTATGTACCTCCTGGATCCACAATGAAATCAGGTTGATGGTACCGAATTATTATATATTCGATATTGCAATTCATGTTATAGACATTAATTTGCGGTTTTAAAATATTTATGACAATTGAAAGTAGATGAAAATCGATATCCTATACCTTCTTCGTTAAATAGGTCGTATACTATATATTACTATGTACTAGAGACTTAGCGCAGATAATGTAAAGCGTATAACAATCTTTGAATGAGTTATGAACGAAAAGAATAATATCGTGTCAATAACCGTAACAAGGAAAAAATAGGTGAAGCTGTGTTCTACTACAGCTATAATAAGTTATTTTTTGTAATATTAGTAATTATCTTCGCTATCAACGAATTTCCGCACAAGTCGAAAGCAAATGTAATAACAGAATTAATCATTTTTCACGGTTTGTTAAATTTAAAATTTTTTTTTTTTCTTAAATATATAACAAGTACATGTTACATCTTTTATTACAGATTGAAAATGCTTTAAATCGAGACGACTTACATATTAAAATAAAAGGACCATGTACTTTTTCCAGCTTAACAGTTTCCGAAAATTTAAACACCACAATACAATAAGACATACATCAATTTATATTATGATTTTTATAGATGGTGTTAACATTTATACCCAACATGAGCACATGGACAACGGTCATCGTACACATCTTAACAACTTTTAATATCTTCTACAGCGCCATCTAGTTGCATAAAACATTATCAATCATTTACATAACTGATACCGGAAGTAAATTTGAGATGGCGCTTCTTGAGTTCGAATTTGTCAAATGCAGGTCTATATCCTAACACTTACCGTAACTAAGTAAATTGTTAGTCTAAGTAGAAAAAAGTAAGTGAATGAATTTTAAAAGAAGCCAAATGGATTCTGTTTTTCCTGAACATAGTCCTCCCACACGTAATTATAATTAACTGTTCATAAGATATATTTTTTTTGGATTTTACACAAATCGTTTGGTATGTAATGTATGTAATGTAATATAAGATGGTTAGATAAACAAACAAGAACAACGTTAAGGGGTCGAGTATCCATAAGTTATTCTTGATATTTTGAACAAAGTAACATGTTTTACGAGGCTTTTTAGGTTCAGCACAATACATTTTAATAATTGTCCCTAGAGTATTAAGCAACTTATTACTATTACAAATTGAACGTTGCTTTTTTGAATTAAACCAGATAAAATTGAAACCAGAGAGCTAAAATACGCAAAAACTACTTATAATTGATATATTTTTACTTAACTGACCCTTAAAATATGGTACATAAGGTGAAACATGATGTGCAGACAACAATAAATTGAATTTATTAATCAGGCATGAAAAGAAACTATTTTTTTTATTATTATATTTTCTATCAATATATATCATATCTTTGTTCGGCATATAATGAATAAAATTGCAATTCAATTTATAAAGTACAACTTAAGTCGCCTCATATTGCAGATGTAAGGTTTAGCATGATACTTGTGCGACCATACTACTTACTAAAAATATATCAATAAAATTTTGTTTCGTTTTCATTTACTATTCTTCTTTATACTTTTCAGATAACTATAGTTATAACATGACAATAAAACACATACGAATGAAAATTTAAGGATACCTACCAAAGTTTATGTAAATTTCTTTACTCTTATTTCGGTTTGACCTTCGATTGGACTGTCTATTTATGAAATATTGTTTTTAATTTTTAACAAATGCCTAACATAATAATAATAATAATAATAATTGATAAGTGCTTTTACCTGTAATATCCATCCCGGTCAGATCTTGCACTGTGCTGACGTTCAACACCAAGTCGATGCGGCAGGGGCAAAGTTGACGAGCGGCTGCCTCCTCCACCCGAACACTGTGATGCGGGCCCTTTCATACAAAAAAAATACAAATTTTATTTTAGTACATTCAATTCTTAGATGTAGAAAAGACACGTATAAATAGTAATTATATATAATTTTTGGAACTGAGACGGTACATTTTCTAATTTAGTTAAGTATAGGAAGCTTTAATAAAATATTTCTATTAAAGGTCTATTTATCTTCCAACTCAAATAGACACCAAATTTTATTCATAGTAAACGTTTCAGATGTGGTACCACCTTTGTCCAATAATAACTTTTCTGTGCCTCCTTTTACAACTAGGGAATGAATCCATAATCGTTTAGGAACTTTATTAAAGCTACATTTGTTTAAAACTTTTAAATTTCAGTGTGGTCCCAATAACATTAATGTACATGATCAATTGAGGGACCACATGCTGTGTGCTTAGTTTTTTTATTCAGTGGCTGTGTGGAGATAACATTTGTAATAAAAAAATTACAAATTTATTTAGTCATTTATAGTTTTTGTAAATATTTCTCAGATTACGGAATATGGAAATATATCACTCAAGAGACCACATTTCCTTATAATTTTTACTGAGGCTGGTAAATACAGAACAGTTACCAGACATACTACAGTAACAATTCATATAGAAAAAAATAAATGTTAGTTTAAAAATTGTACAAGCTGTGGAATGGCGTAATTAAGCACGACATTGCGTAAATATGATTATTTACTTATTAATTTATTACTTATTAAAACATAGGTCGCAAAATATTTTTTTTATTAAAGGGTTCTGATCCATAGCAAAATATGTATACTCATAACATTTTAATCTTACGACTAAGTGATTAGTTTCGAACACAAGTTGGAAATATTTAAATAAATGTAAAGTTCTAAAGATTGGAGTGGCCACTGGTTTTATCACCTTAAAAGATTTTTCTATTAATTCTTGCTCCTCTCTATGAGATAAAACATGAATGGCAATACATATAAGAGATAATCTTTTTTCTGTAAAGTCAGATTTCTAGACAATTTAGGTATGGTTTCAGTATTTCTATACATGCGAATATCCATTTTCCTATTTGTATTGTTTGTGTAATCATTAGTGAGAAAATCGTAACTAAATTAACGTATCGTTAACTTATCGCTCTATCATTGTCGTATCTGTCATATATGACTTGAAGTATTTAACGTCCCCATTTGAAATGCTACAATACTAAATCCTCAGAATTAAAACTTAGACACTTACGTCGCCTAGGTGGATACGGGCTCCGTTGATTTGACGGCGGCATATTGTCATTATATTCTAGAAAGAAAGGAAACAAGCATCAAATAATATATCTCTTTACATATTACGTTGGAAAAGTTTTTACTATACCTTAATTAAATTTTGAACTTTTAATACATTAGCTACAATGTATCCAAACAGTATGATTGTAGACGCACTGTAGCGTTATATGCACCTATACTTTAAAACGTATAGAAGAACATTTTCGTCATTCGCAATTGATAACAAATTAAAATTCTTTAACAAAGTATTTTTTAAAAAGTATACGGAATTTTTTTTTTGTCAATCCGTTGCTTAAATAACATGGTACATATATATATATATATATATATATATATATATATATA
>PDGT01000034.1:402093-419140 GCA_003671415.1 Megathymus violae
ACGTGTTTCTTCCGTTTATGAAAAAAAAACAATGGTATGGGTTGCAGCCAAACAGATTTTAAAAAGTATCTTTAAGGATAGAACATATTAAGTGATGAGAAAAGTAAGAAGGCACACTTTAACTCTAAATTCAACATCAAAGCATGATTAGATATAACAGGCTACAACATTTAACTATCTACGCAAAAGCAATTTTAGCTTACATATATTTCCTTGTAAACATAGATGTAATGAAGCTACAAGATATAGGTAATTGTAATCTTTCAGAATTCTATTTTTTCTTTTGTGAATCTAATTTTCTGGGTGCTATTGTTTACATGAAGTATTTTTTATTTACCTAAATCTTCCATGCTCTGACTCAATAAAGCTTCGAACGTGTGCAGACTGTAGCTCTCAGCGTCCATACCTTTGGCGAGGGTATTTCGTAAATGCATCTCGTATTCTAGGAGAAGACGCGAGGTCGGCGAGCCCGGGGCTGGCGTTGCGCCCGACTGAGACGCCTGACGCGACAAGCAGGGCTTTTGCTGTCGAAATAGATTTCATTAATTTCTATTGGACTGGTTATTAACCTTATATCGAGGGGAAATAGAAAAAACAAAGTAATATTTTACGGTATGCTATAACCACTTCTGAAATAACAGGAAACAAATAGTAAGAAAAAAACATTTACATATAATGTACTAGTAAATAGAAATTTGGGATTTAAGAAAAAACTGGTCAAAATATTTAGATAACTGTAGTTCAATCTTGAAATCATTATTAAAATTTTGTATAGTAATTGTTGTATAAGTAGCATAAATTAGAGGTCTTACATTATAGATATTACACAAAAGACAAATTCAAACTGTTTTAGTTGTCACCTTAATCGTTAAACCAGATTTAAACGCCTGAAGCTGTCCTAAGAATATTTATTCATTATTTTTGTTGTATATTTAAATGATATGCCATGACGTCTAACAAAAGTTTTGATAAGTCATACTCACAGGATGATGATGTTGCCGAGGATCACGAGGGTCATGCGGATCGCGAGGATCCCGCGAATCACGAGGATCGCGAGGATCCCGCGAATCACGAGGATCGCGAAGATCACGAGGATCACGAGGATCGCGAGGATCGCGAGGATCGCGAGGATCACGAGGATCACGAAGATCACGGGGATCGCGTAGATCGCGGTCACGGCGTTGGCATGGTTCCTGATCGGAATTGCCGTTAGATGAGGAGGGGGTAGTAGCATAGCATTGGTTGTCGAACATGACGTTGTCAGATGGTGGGGACATATCGCGTTCGCCACCGCCCAGCTCTAGATATAGTCCACGTCCAGGGTAGCCGCTGGGAGCTGCGCCCACACCTACTCCGCGGCTGTACACAAAAATAAAATATATGAATAAGCAAGTTTTTCTAATGTGAACAATTGATAAGGACACTTATAAATCACTCTATGAATTTGTTCCAATGGACAGAATCGATATATTAGACATGTCCACTCATTTATCTATTAATGCTACGTAAGCAATATAATTATACACATTTATTTAGAATCATCAATTAGACTCTGACTCTTTATCTTATATCTGTAACAAAACTCAAAAATGATTACAGCCTTATTGAAAGGAGGTCTGAGATAATGTTTTTTGCCACGGCTGGCAGTCGCATCTTTATATATGAAATGCAAAGTAATTTCCACCAAATTATACCGTTATAGATACTAAAGTAAACGCTACAAAAAACTTTTTGCTGTCCAGCCGACCTCAAATCTTCATCAATCTTCATCAATTCAAACAATTATTTGGCTTTGGTATATTTTAGGGGCCACTTCACGGCAGTAGCAGCTGTCTTTGGTCTTAAGAGGTCATGAAATTCTCTACATAGTATCCACTCGCACTAATGTACTTATATGTTTAGCATACCTGGTAACTACTTACTAAATATTGAACAATTAAGGAACGTTAAACTTCAAGATATTTAAAAGTTTTGGGTCTTAAATTGTAGTGTTCACTATGAAAAAGGAACGTTTTAAAATGGTGTATAAGTAAATGCCGTGCATATGTGTATAATAAAGCCCAAAGGATTTTCGAATCTGGATGGTCCTTTTTTGTAGCTTAAATCTATAAAACTTAAAATGTAATCTAGCATAGGAATACCGTTGTGAGTTTTGTCGACTATTATTGTTGTTGACAATGTGTGCATAATGGCCATGGTGTAGATGCTGTGAGTGACGATGGCCATGGGAACCGCAGGTCGGCGGACAGGGCCCCGCTCCTCCGTAGCGCCGGCGACCCATTTCAGGTGACGTCACTGGACTTTCAGTCGACGGCATCGGCTTTAGCATCCGTTTTAGAGTGTTAGAATCTGTAATTTTATGCCATACTTTAGAATTATGTAGTTGTATTTTTATCTGTACGAGAATGACTCAGGCATATCAGGAATATAAATTTAATAGAATAGAATCTCTAGAAGGAATATTAAGGAATTTAATAAAATTTTGGATTATTATTTATAGTATAGTCAGTTCAGTTAAGTCGGTGCAAGGGGAATATTGGGATACTGAGATAAAAGTGGCTTACATCAGTAAATTAATTCTAAATAGGACCGAATGGTGAACATAATTTAACTTGAATTTGTTCATTGCATGATTGACAGTTCACTCAAATTAGACTTAGACAGGGAAATAACAATAATATTAATATACAATAATTAATGAATCAAATAAATTTGTATTACTGAAAACAATTAAACGCCTAGCACCCAATTAACCTTAATTATTGAAGTTCACATTGATCAGGTAAAGTAAAATAGATTTTTTATTGGGCTTCATTGATACGTTTATTGGATTTTATTGTTTCAAAGGTGGTAAGATATTATTTTTGTTAATATTAATATACAATTACATACCCATATTCATGTCCTCTGTGCTTTTTGACTTGGTGCGCCGTGATCCCGACGTATTGTTATTGATAATATTGTGGTTGTGCATGGAATGACGCTCCGACTCACGACCCTGTAAATTTAAACATAAATAATACATAAATTCACTACTATGCAACCACTAATTGATACTAGAGAAATAAATAGAATATATAAAATATTGTTTCTTTCTTCCTTTCCAACACGTTCAAAGCATTCTAAGGAGGCTTTGAGCATACTTCACTATGCTACTCCATTGCGGATTGATGGATGTACCCCACGTGATTAGCAAGCTTCAGCCAAGACCGACCAACACGACACGGGTCACTCCTTACAATTGTGGAAGTCCAGATATCATCGCGTATCCAAAACAAAATACAAATAAATGTTTTGAATAATTTCGGATATGGGCGGAGTCTAAAAGAAACCCGTTATAACAGGTTTTCACCAGTCGAGTTACTATCATTTTTAGACAGTTTTTATTATTTATTTTAAAGACTATCTTTTTTTCTTTGTTTATAATATCAAATAATACCTAGAAATAAAGTCAATCTGATACCTTGTAAATATATTATTTATTTTTCCAAGTCTTAAATCATCTTTTATCTGAAACTGACATTATTCGACACAATCGAATAATCTATGCTAATAAGAAAATTGTAACCGATCGATTTCTGTACATGAACGATATATGAGAAAAAACATTATTACGGGTATATATTAACGCAATAGAACCCAAAACAATAGTTGTTACAATTTTAGTCTCTGCGTTTGTTCCCGTTAATATCAAAAACGGCTTAACCGATTTCGTTCTGGTTTTCACTGATGTATTGCAGTAAGCGTCATTTAAAATTAAAAGTTTGTTTCATTGCAATCCATCCATAAATAAAAAAGTTATGAATTAATACATGTATTTCTAATTCACAAAACGAGAAAAACCTAGACGAATTCAGATGCTATCTTTAAGCGTAAGGTAGTTTTTCCGAAGTGAAGCGAGGGCATTTGCTAGTCTAAAATAATGTCATATTCATTATCGTAACTGAAACCGGTAGAATATTATTCATATATCTGTATTCACATCCAGATTCGTAATTTTATCTCCATAACATCCTTAATCAGTAGTGTATACTAACCAGTCGGGCAAATACTGTTACAACTTAAACATTTCCTATTTTTTTATAAATTTCGAACGTATTTATTATGTTACAAACTACGATAATTTCCCACTATCTCATATATATTTTTATCGGGGTCAATATTAAATTGAAATTTGCAATAGGTGGTAACGTAAAACAGAATTGCAGTGATTGGCTTGCACAAAGTAGATATGGAGCGGTCGTTTATTTTCGAGATACTTCAGAAGCTTAGTAACAATCTTATATTCGTATATTGTACTATTGATAGGGATACTAGCACTTCCTCTGTCGAAGAATATAACATATTGTTAGAACTACAAAGGTTTTTAAAGGTTGTTATAGTCAAGATTCGCCAAAACCCTAAAAGGAAACTAAAATTTTTATCGCGAGATATGAAGACTCCCGTTAAGACTCACAATCAAACAAAAGCTAAAGTTCGGTGCTTATCGTCGGTATAAAAGCCTCAATTAATCTCTACAGTTGAAAAGAGTAGATCGACCAAAACACAGGCACAGAAATATATCTTTATTAATGAAAAAAATTCACGATTGAAGAGCTGTACAAAACCCCAAATGACAAAGTGTGTGCTCATTTATAGCTCTAAAGTAGCTTCGCAAGTGGTCAGAAAGTGAAGTTATGATCAGTTTTAGAGGACGTGGCCTACTCTAAATATTACGCAGACATCAAGTCTCCTAATTGATGTCTCTTATTCAAATTACATCTCATGTTCATCATCGTAAGAGACTCAATGTACGGCGAGCTATGGTTAAATTTCCATGGAAACAGTTCGCAAATAGACTTGTGAACAGACAGATTAATGGCTTTATCAAAGCCAAAGGAGGCCATTTTGAATATATATGTTTTTTGTTTATTGCCGAAACTTCTTAAACAAATATGTATATATAGGTTTTGTTAAGATAACGTCATTTCAGAAAAAAAATATTGCATTTTCATTTGTAGCAGAATCATGACTATATATTGGGTATTCATTTCCTCCTTTTTTTGGCTGACAACGGATTAGTGGTTACTAAAGCCTTTGATGTTAACAATGCCTATTGGCGACGGTGACCACTAACAATCAGATGGCTTATCTATTCGTTTTTCGGCTCTTTACATTAAAAAATTGATACATAATTTCATATAAGTATGTTCATAGCACAATAAATTACTCACAGATTCATTTCCATCTCCATAGTCAATGCTCTTTGGCATGTGCTGGAGGTGTTCTTTCCCGGATCGAGTGGAAGTGGCCGAGGACTTGGATGTTGTTAGGGTGCCTCCTGCTTGCACTCCTTCAGATTTTAGATCCTGGTTGCTCTGCCCACCTCCAGATGCTTGTTGATCTTCATTAGCCTTTCAAATAGATGTAACAATATAGACAATGACTATTTTGTAAATCGTGAGAGATTATTTCGATCATAATTTCGATCTAATACAAAAACACAACGATGATATATTCGTTATCTGTTTTTTTTTTTTGATAACTTTTACGACTTTTTTCACTAAGCAACAAATCTCATGACACATTTTATCTTCTTATTTATAGATATCCCAGTAGTACCTATGATCTAGTAATACTTATTACTTTATTAAACGGAGTCTCTTTCAAGTACTCCTTTGTTTTTTTTTTTATTTAATTGATTCTTCACACTTTACTTATTTAGTAAAAAAATGTTGCTTTATCACAAGATAGTATAAAACAAAGTCTGTGTCTGGCTGTCTGAAAATGATAATCTCGAAAACTACTGCAAGGTTTTTCATGCAGTTTCTTCCAATCAATAGAGCGATTCACACGGAAGATAAAGGTGAATGAAGCAAATATTGAAAAATTAAAAAAAAATGATAAGAGCGAGTAATAATTATTTGAGGTGCGGCTACTACTTATTATATGTGAAAGATGATGGTTCCTGGAGTGATGCGAGAATGGATTATACTACTTGAACAATAGTTACAACGCACTTCACTTTCTTTTCACTATTTACCTAATATCAATGTACAATATCATAGTGATAATTGTTTCTGTAATAATTAATACTTACATTATTTCCATGAGTTCCGACCGACGCGGTGACAGTTTTAGGTGCAGTGGAAGTATTTGTCGTCATCGTAGACGTCTCCTGAGACTTGGGAGGACGCGAGGAAGACTGGCCTTCGGTCTGACGTACTGCTGTTAAATTAAGCATCAATTTATTAATGTTTGCAGGTTTTTAAGGTTACACATTGTTCTTACGCAGAGGTAATCCTGATACGAATCCTTACGCTTCACTACTTTTAATAAACATTTTGCGGTCATTAGAATTATTTATCATGTTCCCTTCGCTGAAAGAAAACATCGTGAGTAGACATGAAAGCCTGTGAGCTTCCCATTATGTTTTCAAAGGTATGTGAGATTTACCAAATAGATCGTCTAATATAGTGAGAGGAGATCTGCTTCAATGGGCAGTTTTTGTGATCTGAGTAGTTGGCTGACGGTTGAAAGTATACCTTCTTCCTTTCAAAACAAAGGATCATATCGTAGTAAATTGTGCGCATCTTTAGCTTTGGTAACATGTAGCAACTTTTATCGTTTCAATCAAATACTGTTTCATTTTGTTGTAGGGATGGGAAGTGATAGAATTTCCGAAGTTTAAGTTGGTTGATTCTTTTGATTGGTGTGCTTTTGACGCAAGTTCTAATGACACTTGACAGCTGCTAATATGACTTAACAACTGTTAATGACAGAAATCGAACCGATAATGTCCTCCGATGCATGGAAAGGATACAAAAAATTGTCACAAGCGGTCACTATTTTCGAATACCGACCACGTCCGAAGTTGAAATTCACTCGCGATCGATGGGTGAAGATTTTTACTTAGCGGGTTTAGCTGCCACCCTCTTTATGAAGTTAAACAGGAAATGTTTTTTTTTTTGTTTCAGTCGTAGCGTTGGAGACTCATTTTAAAATTCACCCCGATTTTAATTTATGTTTAGTGATGATGGTACTGGTTACCACTGGGAGTTCGGTCTGCTCGTTTGTCAGATATTGACCAACTATATTAAAGCAATGCTTATATTAATTTTATACATTGTAAAATAGAAACGTAGAAGTAAACGTTTTCTTACGTTTTGGTGTCTGATTCACCGGCTGGTTATTGGCAACGTTGTCGTAGAGTGACGTGGAAGATGTGGCCGCAGCGACCTTATCAATGCGGCCTGCGGTCCCAGCGGCGGCATTTGCATCTGTTTCGATTGCGCGAGTTGTGGATCGTGGCAATGTTGAGGAACCTGGTGTGAAATAGTAATTATGGTCGAAGAAATAGGATGTTTTGCAAATTAAGATTAAAAGTAGGTTTGAAGTCTACCATTCCGCATTTGGCTAGCATTATGGACAATGGCTGTGATACTTCTCAATGTGGGAGGAGATTCAGGTTCTGCAATAGTAATGTTTCGGGATGTGATGCTCGAAAACATTACATCGGTTTTTTCACACGTTGTCTTACATTTCCCACTACTTCTTTGTTTAAATAAATAAATAACCCTTATAAAGTATGTTTTAAATTTGAAATTTATGAAACTACTTAAATGTATAAAATTAGCAATTTGATTCAATAGTGCTTGATTTGATGTTATATAATAGGTATTTGACGACAAATTTAGCACTAGATAATTCATTTTGGCTTTGTTTTTCAGTCGTATTCACTTAATGCTTAATCAAAGAGTCTAAAATAATTACGATAACGTGGATCTTGAGCACGAAGTCTTGCATATTGTTCCTGTGTCATGCAAGTGCACTGCGGTTCGCGACCGTAGGTTAAACTGCAAAGATAATTCCATGTCAATTTTTTGTCAAACTTGTACCTTTAAATGCCTGCAAATGTTTAAAAGTGTTAATAGAAGATAGATTTAAGAAGAGAATATTTTTGCTAGAGATAATAATAGAACTATACAATCCTTAATTCCAGTTTAAAATTTAAAGAAAAATCCATTAGGTAATTCAATATTGTAAACCAACGCTGATTTAATACGAAAGAAAGAGTTCTTTTTGCTTATATTTGAATTTGTTGGTCAATGATTCAATCGTAAATATTCAACTTCACGAAACAATCTAACTAATTACCTCGATCGATTCGGACTTGCCGGAGTGGAGACCGGTTTCCTCTTGGTCTTCAATTTCTGCTTGCTTCCTGGTGGCTCCAATTTCAGACTGTAGCTCGAAGATGCCTTTCGTGAGAATTTGAATGATGGTGACTAAAACATAAAATATATTTGTAAAACGACATATTTTTTTGATTTTTCCGATAATTACTAAATTAATGGAAACTCCAAAAATTGTGAAGTAAATTTGGATGGTTTTTTTTTACTGTTTGTCAGTTTTCTGAGAACTAATTACGTGCGAGTGCACTGTGATATACTTATATATTAAAAGTTGACTAGTTATAAAAGTTGCTATTTATTGGGTATTTCAGTCGCTAATGAAAAATTAACTCATCACATTAATGCTACATGTAAATAAACAGTTATATCTATATTTTTATAGTAGAAAAGCACTTACGCAACATTCTCGAAACTGCTTGGCATCAATAGGAGAAGTAAAATTCAACCCCCAAGTGTCATTAGTCATGGGGTCCTTCCAGTACACAAAGCATTCGGAGGCCTGGCCGATGCGAGTGCCTGTAAAAATATTATTAATTAAATAAAAACATACCCCGGAGCCCAGTAGATAGTGAACTCACTCGCTGAGCTACAGGGCTCGGGTTCGATTCCCGGTCGTGACAGACCTTTACATGACAGGTAAATATTTGTTCTCGGGACGTGGTTGGTTGTGAACGTTAATTAATAATAATATTGATAAAACTCACACTAAAGATCCACGTTACAAATCCATTGTAGTATTTGTTAAAATAAAAATTCACATTTTTCAAATTACAATATGAAAATGAATAAAATTGGGTAAATTGGCACTAAAATTCAACAAGTAAATGGCTGATACGCCCTCCTCCATGTTTAAAAATATTATAAAATCCCAATGTAAGAAGTCGCGAGTGAAAATTGCTAGCGAAAATCATATAAACACATTGATTTACCGTTTTTGACATCACAACTACCATTCTTTTAAATCCTACCTACAGGGTATATAGTATGTCTTCGACTTCTTGGCTCATTAATACGAGCATATACAGTCTTCTTAATCTTTTGTATATTATCTAGCGGCCCCGACCGACTTCGTGCGGGTTGAACAATAAATACATGATTATAAAAAAAAAACATATTTTTTGGTTTGATTAGACATCACTAGATTCACTAATATTGTATATTTCGTATCATCTGCACAATCATGTGTTCTCACTACATACCGATACATGAAGATCGGTCAAGCAGTTCTTCATTTATAACGAGACATACAAACAAATAGACGGATAGAGAGACACTACAGATTTATATTGATTTAAATAGCCTATCATCTGTTCAATCACGTGTTTTCACTACTTACCAATTTTCATTAGGATCGGTCAACTCGTTTTTGAGTTATATCGTGACATACAGAGAAGCTTAACAGATTTATATAGTAATGTAGATATACTCGTAGATATAGAAGACCATGTGTACAGAAGTCAAAAACCGTGTGGATAATTTAATGATGAAACGCACTTACCTTAATTGACGTTCTATCATAATTATGTGAGGGTTTTGTACTTTTATATTAGATCACATGTAGTACACACATCGGTATCTCCATCTGCACTGAAGTTGAGAGATTTTCCCCCCACTGTTTTCCTGTTTACCTTCGGTCATCACAGTGTCCAACCGTCATTTAGTTCATAATACCTGCCTCCTTATGTTGATATTTGATTTACATCGGGTGAAAGAAAATGGGGAGGGTGGGTTCTAATATATTCGTTCATAACCCTCATAATTATGATAGAACGTCACTTAAAGTAAGTTCGTTTAATAATTAATTATATTTCGGGTTTTGTACTTTTATATTAGATCACATGTAGATGTTGAGAGCAATTTGAGAAAATATCAATGATAACAGATGATTCCTAAACACATGTTATCATAATAAAATTTAATAATTATAAAGTTTAAATTAGTCACAATTGACATATAGTTAATCATTTACGTAATATACATATGTCGCAAAAGAATTATCCTCGTTAACAACATCTGTTAATTTCATCGCAAGATTTAGAAAATGTTACTTAATTACTCCATCGGCCATTTTTCTGATAACGTCTAAGTTTACTCCAATCTTGTATGCTTTAGAAGTAGACACGTGTCTCGTACTGTGTGCAGTGAAAATGGTAACGTCAATGCCACAATTACCTAAAGTAGTCTTAATCGACCGGCTTAACGACTGTGAGGTAACCGATTTATGCGGTTTTTTGAAACGTATAAAAATATTTTTGGTCTTACTTAAGTTTTTTGTTAACGTAAGATAGCAACCCAAAGTTCTAGCAGGACAAATTTCCGGCTTTTCTTGAAAGAGTGGTAAAATGAGGTCGGACTGTGCTACACCAGGGCGAGAAGTCTTTATTAGATCAGGAATTTTAATCCTAATTTCTTTAGAAAATACCTCTGTATTGTCCATATTTATTTTACAAAGTATTTGCACTCTATGTCCGGTTGTTGCGACCAGTAGAAAAACAAATTTTTTCGATATTTTTTCAAGATTTTGAGACTCTTTGGTAACCATGAAGCTAAGACATTTAATACTGTACATCCCTGCCGAGTAATATTGTATTTGGGAAACGGAGGACAAAGTCTGCAATCATTATAACGTACATCTTTATCTACAATCATATAGAATGCTGATCTACAGTTGTTTATGATTCCATATTATGAACCTGACTCGTATAGATATGCTAGGGATGTTATAAGTGGGGACTGAAACTCTATATAAATAAATATACATTATGTTTCCTACAGAATAAAAACCTCTTTTTAAGACTGGTATCATATTGTTGCTGCTACTGCGAGGGACGCTAACATAATAGGTATTGAAGTTGAAGGTATTTTTTGTTAAAAGTGACGAGCTCATAATATTTCGGTAACCAGAGTAATTGATCTATATCTCGATTGTTGAAATAAGAAATGATTAAATCTTCTGAGCGTTGAAAGACTAATGGATCTGACTCTAGAAGGCACATAAAGAGTGGGTACGAAGATTATGCATTGCACCAAGGTACTACCATGATACCTTCTGCATGGTCATCAATATTTTTTTAAGGATTTTAGAATTATAGTAAATGGTGAAAAACAATAGAAGTAAAAGGCGGACCAAGCTACCGAAAATGAGTCTATTACTTTAGCGTTGGGATATCTGTGCCAGGATATATGCTTTAAATATTTTTTATTTATGCAAATAAATCTACGTCAGGAATCCCAAATTTTCTGACTATTTTTTGAAATACCTGGTCAGATAGTTCTCATTCAATATCCGGATGAATACGCCGTGTTTCTACGTCTGCAACGATATTATCCTTCGAACTTATATATGAAACGAATACCGTTATGTTCCGGTTTTCACACCATTGCCACAGTTCTTGGGTTATGGTGGTAAGATGAGGATATTGTATGCCTCCCATACGATTTATATATGAGATAACCGTAGTATTGTATATTGTCAAACGAATTTGGCAATCATGAAATTCCTTCGCAAATGTTTTAATGCCCAGGAAGGCAATAAGAACTTCTAAATAGTTAATGTGCCGTTCACTCTCAATCCACATCCCGGTTGCTTTTTCATCATCACAGGCTGCACCTTATCCCATAGTTGAAGCATCACTAAAAATTTACATATTTGGCTTGATTTTACATAAAGGATTATTTATTTTGTGAGCCCACCATTCGAGATCGGGTAATACGGATGGCGATACAGTCATGTACTTGTTGTAGTTGTCGTCATTAAGTAGGTTCAAGTATTTACAACGTTCAAGTTGCTTAGTATAAAGCCAGCCGTATTCTATAGCTGGGCAGGTAGATGTACGTAAACCTACAAAACGGGAAAACTCTCTGACTTTACAACGATTTATGTCGCGAAACCTGGTAATCTCAGTTTTGATTTTCAATTTTTTTTTGTAGGGTTACATGCAAATATGCCGTGTCGACTATGAAGCTTAGAAATTTATACGAGATACTAGGATTAAGATTACTTTTTTGGTGTTATTAATGAAACCTAAAGACTGCAGGAGCCTAATGGTATATATATATGTTTTACCAAGCACGATTGAAAAGCTTTTGAGATTAATAATATATCATCTAAATAAATTGTTGATAAATTTCCACAAGATCTTAATGAACTGACCACGGGTTTCATTATTTTTGTAAAAATGTGCTGTTATAAACCAAACGAATAACGTTGATATCATTTTTTATCAAATTAGAACTGTAGATATTTCTTATAGTCATTATGGATGCGAATCAAAAAATATGCGTCCTTCAATCGATTGTACTCATAAAAAAATTATTTGAAATAAGTTTTAAATCTGTACGGAGATCTTCAAATTTCAATTAACTTGTTTGTATAAATTTATTCAATTCTTTGAAATTTAATATGAATCTGGATCTGCCGTTCGGTTTAGGTACCAAAAATATAGGCAAAATAAATAGATTCTTACAGGTTTCGCATTCAGATACAGCCCCTATTGTTATTAATATTCATTAACACAGTTTTAAAGTTTAAGTTTTTCAGCAGACGAAAAAATTTTGTCCGTAATCGTAACAGATTGGGGGACACATGCCGAGAAAATGGAATCTTATAACCTTCAATCCATAATTATATATTTTTATCCTGGGTGACCACTCACATAATATGATGGTCTGCCTGCATACTTTACCGTATCTAACGGCGACGACTGCGAGTTAGCGCTCGATTCGAAGACTGCTTCGAGACGTTGTCTTGGCGATATCTGTAGGCGAGCTCCTTCGTCCTCTGGTTCCCTTTCGGCCTGACTTGACTTAAGAGTGGAGCTCTCCAGGTTAAATTCTTCGCAGGTTTCGAATATTTCTTAACAGTTTTCTTTATTGTTTATTATAGGCGCTTGATTTTGCGATTGCTTTTGTAGTTTTAAGCGCAGAGGATAACGCTTCATTAAATAAGAGTTTAACAACTTTTGTAACTGAAAATTGATTTTTAGCTCCTTCTTCACGTTGTTTAGAATAAAATTTCAACGCGTCAGTGAGTCAAGGTATTGAGCGTCACATAGCAATTTACAAACGTCCATCAGCAATTGTATAAGCGCAGTATCTTTCGATTCTACCATAAGCTTGGTCAATACTTCTGCTAGGCAAGATGCCACAGAAGACAGTTGCTTTTGTTTCTCTTCGATCGCTTTGCTTAACTGTATCGAGTATAGCAGCCTTAGCTTTTGGCAAAAGTATCGATGAGAATGCAGTTAGGCGAAGGCAAATACCTGTTTATTAGCTCCTTGTGGGCGTCATTACCCAGTCCCGATGTAACCATATGTTGAAGCCGAATAGCAAGATCAGAACCAAAAATTTTACCGTACAATTTCTGCTGAGACGGGTCATCTCCTAAAATGTTTAGGTGGTTCTCATCCAATTCTGGTTCAACGCCTGGTTCTACATATGACCAAGTGGCGGTGCTTGTTGCCGGTTGTATGCCCACGCAAGCACTGACCGTCTGTTGAGACTCGGTGGCAATGTTGATAGATTGTAAGGGCTCAGAACGCCACTTCTGTAGCTTGGCATATCTTAAGTAGAAAGTATTAATAGCAAATTAATATTGTGAATAAAATTTGTACCCTCTAATTGATGATAACAGTCATGGGTATAAAGTATATATTCGTTTAATAACAAAGTGATAACCATTAAAGTTATCCGCAGCATTATCCTTCATAGAATATTTTGCAAGTTAAATAAAAAATTGCATAGGCATTTGTCTAACAATAAAGTGATAATCCATAAGATTTACCACATTATTATTACTGGACGAGGAATTTTCTGAGGTAAACAACTTCACTTTGCCTTAATTGCACAGGATAATTTTCATCTAACAATAAAGTGGCAACTCCAAAAGTGGTTACCCGCATTATTGTTCTTCAACGAAAAAAATAAACATTTTGAGGGTAGGTAACCAACCTTCAATGCATAACGGGTCCAGTGACAACGGTGAAAGCCGGCGAGTGTGCGACCTCGGTCGCGGTGACTACGATCTGGAGCTCAAATTCGAAGTTGAAGATGAGTCTGATTTTGAAGACGACGTTGAACATCGTTTTAGATCTCTATGCTATGCGCGGCTTAATATTTTAACTTTTTCTTTGCAATATATGGTTTCCCATTTCAAACAGAAAATTCGAAAACAATAAAACTTTTTTGTTGCGCGTCACAGGCTAGTAAAAATGCGTGCTAGTTGGCGAAGCACTGAAACGTGAATGACGATTGGACACTGTGTTTGCCGAAGGTAAACAGGAAAAAAGTGAGGGAAAATCTCTCAAATTCAGTGCAGATGGCAATACCGATGTATGTACTACATGTAATCTAATATAAAAGTACAAAACCCGAAATATAATTGCCCATGAATGTATATGTGCTTGTAAATAATATATATCATATGAACCTAATGTTCACAAAGTTTGTGTCATCAGTTTTAAAGTTGTACTAAGTAATTTTAATATATGCTGGGCAAAAAACAAGAATGATTTCAGACGGTAATTGAACACCGCCACCCATGCTCAACTTTAACACCAAAGGTATCAACAACGTGGTATCAGCCAAGATGGAACCAGAGAAGCTGTTTATAACTTGCTTTCCCACAAGCAACCTGTAAGTGATAACTAAATCTTATTAAACTTCTACTTCTGCTAATCTATACTAATATTGTACTTGTAAACAGAGAGTGCAAATTTCTTGACTTTGTGTACTTGTATGTGGAAAGTAATATTCGGAAACACGGCACTTATTTGAAATATTCTTCTACAAATTATCGAAAGTTACATTATTATTATTAATGGACATAAGTTATATATTAAGTATATATGTACAATAATTAAGTGTTGAACGCGAAATAGGCCGAAATGATGCTATATAAATCTGTTGGAATTTTCATATATCTCTCGAGATAACTCAAAAACGGCTTGATCCATCTTAATAAAAATTGGTATGTAGCGAGAACACCTAACCTAATGATGTTTAATCAAGGTAAAAAATATTAATTTTTAATGAACGTTTATATATAATTAATAGTCCAACCCGAACGAAGTCGTATGGGGCAGCTAGTAATTACATAAAATTGATGAAATAAGAATCAAAATTAATTTATTTCAATACACGGCAACAATTGAGATGCCAAACTTTATATACTATATAAAATGTATAAAATGTACTAACATACTAAATTTCAACCTGTTGAGTCCAACTGATGGAATGGAACCGGAAAAAGAACATTTTAAAATAAACTTATAAATGGGAAATATCAGCTTACAATGCGGTATAAGAAAGGCACTCTACTAATTTAAAAAAAAAGTTCAAAGTTAATTTCAAGAAGCAAAGTCTAACAGCGTTGCTACTCAGCAACATTAATTTATTCAAGAAGAAGAAGAATATATGTTTATTGTAGAAAAATAGTGACTTATAAGATAAGAAAATGACCTTTTAAACCTTGGTGGTCTTTAGTAAGTTAAAATGGCGAAATATTATGCATAAAACACAGTCTTGCTTACGTCGCAAATAACTCAGATAATTATCTTATTTATAACGAAAGATGGCGCCAATATCTTATATTAAGATTGCAAATGTCACGACGAAAAGCTAGTCTTGCTACGCCTTTTTCACGAACATAAGAAGTGTGGTGTCTGCCAGTGGGTAATTTCTTTTTAAAATAGGGTAAAAAGGGTAAAAGTATGAAAAGGAATATACCGTTTTTCTATATTTAAAACTCTTTGATTGGGTTGTGTGTCTACAAGTAAAACTCGATCTCCAGTTTCTTATCCTGGCTATACTACATCCTTATATTTTTAATATAAATCAGTTATTACGTAAGGACTGGATAGCATTGAACGTTGAAATCATAAGGTAATTTTATTATATATTATTATAACTATTACAAAAAAGATTACGAATGTTTCCTAATTTTAAACACAAGTGTGCCTTATATTTTCAACAATGCTTAATTACCGTTTTAAAATAGAGCAAACTAAATTTACAGTATATTTTTGTAAAATAATTCATTACGATAATGATTGGCAGTAGGTACCTACAAATGTTTTTTTTTAGTTTTAAAATAAATAATAAAACATTAAATCATTTAATGTAACGTTGGCTATTGTAATAAATCAAGTTAATGTAAATATGATGTTTATACATCACATCACTAGCGGATTCTTGAAATAAATTATTTGTGATATTCGTTAGAGCAGTTCGCATAATGCGACACACAAAAGGTCTAATTATTTCTACACATTTTGCTTACAGATTCAGATTCCGGTCAATCGCTCGCCTGTGTAAATTTGAAACTGGGTTACAGCGGTGGCTAGCGTTCATTTTCTATTAGTAGTACATGAAACTCGCTCATGCAATCATTCAGATGAAGCAGTTCATATTTTAAATTTAGGATGCGAATATAATAACTACTCAAATTCGTATCAGATTTACAGACTTGACTCGGTACTGTAAATGTTTCAATAATAAGTATTTACTAAAATGTTGCGAAATTCCATGGGCGTAGTGATTACTAATCATCCGGAGATTTCACTGCTCGCTTACCTACATAGGGCATAAAAGTAAGAATATGTATTTACAAATGAAATTGCTAGCTTTGTAGTTTCGGAGATAATATATATATATATATATATACATATATATATGAGTTCAGATAACATACATATCAACTGTTTTATTCTATACTAGCGATCCGCCCCGACTTTGCATGGGTGCATGTAGATACTAATATGGGGCAGTGTTGAGTGATTAATAATATTATTTTTAGTTTACAATATTGTAATAATTACGACGATGTGATTTTTGTTTGGAAGCATGATTTTGTTTTTTAAGCAGACTAATATGTA
>PDGT01000034.1:419152-546200 GCA_003671415.1 Megathymus violae
TATATATATATATATATATATATATATATGTGTATATATAAACCTTCCTCTAGCTGTTGCTGAAATCTGCATTAAAATCCGTTGAGTAGTTTAAAGGATGTCAGAGAACAGACAGCGGAAGCGACTTCATTTTATACTATGTAAAAAAGACAGATATTTGTTAATTTAATATATATATAAAAAATATTTAATTCATTATTTTATTTCTTTTACACCCTTGTTGTCGCATACCTACTATAAAATTATGTAATGCAAAGTCCCACGTTGCGAAGATGTAGTTTTGTAATTATAATCGTGTCAACCAGTTAAGATTAAATTGTCAAAGCCATGAAATATTTGCTCAATATGTTTGAAAACAACCATTTCACGAACACTTTTATCTCGAATGACGTTAAAAATGTGTGATTATAAATTAATGACACTTGGTGTATTACACGTAACTGATTTTTTTCTATGGAGAATCACGTGTATAAGAGATTAGTTTTTACGATACTGTATGCTTAGTTCAAGTATACGATTGTGTAACTAGAAATGTATAATTATGTAATTATTATAAATGTAGCGGCCTACTGTAACTTAAACAATAAAATACATAAAGTTGTAAAGTTTCTTTTAATATAAGATAACCTTGTGGCTCAGTTGTTCTGCCGAAAGAGGGATTTCAGCTTCCATCGATCCATACTTTGAAAGATATATTGCTGTGACATATATTTTTGACAGCCAGTCTACGAACAGACAGGGCAATCGATGGTGTAATGTATGCACGTATTCTATAGAGATAATACATTATCTCGTGTATACCGGTAGAGAAGGTATATATATACTATATATATATATTGATGTCTATGTATTGTTGTTAATTTACGTTGCCGCTTTATATATATACTCACCAGGCTGCAAAAGCCTCACGTCGAGGATCTTGTCCACTTGCGAGTTGTATGCGGTGATATGGAACACGCATTCCGGTGAGTCCTGGATACAGGTGATGTTCACTGGTACCAGGTCCTCGGATACCTGCTGCCACTTCACCGTGCCAGCACCACTCGCTGAGACGTGGAATACTTCGGCCCATAGTCTAAAAGGAATATTTAGTTAGCGATGTTGTCATTGAAATGCTCCTTGTGTGAGATGAGAACATAGATAATACTAGTAGCCAATTATCATGAAAGTTTCTGTGCCTAGTAGATACTTAATTAAACTTCTTCCAGAAACTCTAGTATAAATCTCAAATTGGTCTATCACAAATCTGTACTATGGATTATGTTAAAATTAGGGTTGTTGACACAGGCAAAATGTATAATTTCTAACTCAGGCTTCACCAAACCGTTTTTACAGTATGGTTCGATAAAATAATATAAATAATAATGATGACGATAAATGGTTATTGTAATAAATATATTATAGGGATCAGTTACAATTTTATTATATGTATAGATAGATAAATCAAAACCTAGGTCGTAGTTCAAAGGCTAAGTCTTGAAATAGGCAAATAAAAATAGCGATATTGTTTCATACTATTTATAAAAATATTCCGACGGTAAACTATGGCTACTTCAACTTAAAAATACGCTACAACTTTAATTCATCATGATTTAATAACTAGTCCAGGACTGGGTTTTATGTTAACTTATATTAGGTATTCCTAATTATACATGGATATTGTGCAAATAGAAATACGCGTTTCCATACAAATTGTGTCCGCGTACGTACTTTTCGTTGACGTATGGTATTAAAAGTCTGGATACGATCTAAAATGAGATCTTGATGGCATTTATACCCAATTACGACAATACATATACCCGTAACTATTTAACAGACGAGAGATTGTTTTTCATTTGAATTAATAAATATATATTTAATATTATTACATCGAACACTAAGTCACAAATTTGTCACTCTATTCTAATTACTTTTATAAAAAAAATAAGGCATATTTTTAGAAACCTAGATTCCTATTAGATAATAACTATTTATCAACCTAATTTTTTGTTGTTAAGCATAATAACATGCAGCGAGAGTGTTGACAATAAACAAACGAACACAAACATACATCATAACCAACACGTGTCTATTCTTCACCTCGATTACTGTCAGCTTCACGTCTCAGTAGATCTACATTACCTCAATAGATGTCCGTCGCGACGTCGAGCATTTTGCCACGGGCTGTCTTCATAGCGGTACGCCTTGCGGATTATGGGCGCGCAGGAGCACGACGAGAGCTTGTTGCCCATCGTGCGTGTTCCGCACTCGGCGCACTGGACTATGCTGCCTGTGAGTAAATAATGTGATTTTGTGTATTAAATATTGCATTTATAGTAACTATTATCGTACCGAAATAAAAAAATAAGGTTAGACGACCCTGTAGCCTACTGAGTAATGGCCTTGCTTGCGTAGCGGGGGATTCCAGGTTCGATTCACGACCAGGCTAGACATCTGACAGACTGATATAGGTTTCCAGGCTGTAGGTGGTTACTTTATCCTATTTTTATGTGTAATGTCTGTACCAGCCGTAACGCAGGAAAGTCGAATATGGGCTAGCACAATCACACAAGGAGTTTTTTGATACCGGTAAAAAACTTCAAAAGATACCGGCATTTATGGAATAGGCTTCATTTTATATTCAATTCCTACCCATTAAAGCACTCTTGATTGCTCGTGGGAATACATAAGTATTCCCTTGCTATCTGGAATGCAAAACATGCATGCAGTGCCCTCAGCAACTTATTAAAAATCTTCTAAATTTATGTTCCTTATATTGGCATGGGAACTTAAGAAAACTCTGTCTTACTGAATTATATTATCTCCTAATTCCATTTCGCACTTGTCACTATTCCATTGCATTAAGTAATAATAATATGGCATACAAAGGAGCATATACATAAGCCATATAAAGTAAGTAGTATCACTGATCGATTCATACTTATATTCCTTAGCTGTAATGCAAAAAAATCAGAAAGTAAGCTTCTTAAGAGGTAGACTTTTTTGAAATTGAATTTCCTGTTACAATAAAGTATATCTTCAATTGTTCCAAATGTGCACAAATTGAGACGATTTAATGATTATAAATTCGAAAGCAGCTATAATTTCAGTGTTTGAACGTTGATCTCCAGCTCAGAAAAAATGGTCACTACTAGTGCTAGACATGGCGATCTCTTAATGTAACTCTTCTTGCTTAAACAGATTGTCAGTAAAACAGTCATCTGTCACTTCAGTCAAGTGGTCATACTTTACTTCGATTATCATTATCATCTGTATGTACATATGTATAACACATAAAAGATAATTATCACAAATATCATTTATTTATTAAAATAACACCTGAACATAACAATAATCTGTAATATGTGTTGCAAATGTTTTTTGTTTTGTATCATGAAGCATGTCTATCTTAACGTAAATTAATTGTTAAATCCTGTTTTATGTACTTTTACTATTTTGAAGTTTACTGGGACTCTATATATGTTATAAAAACTTAATTTGAAACGATTTTGAATTGCTTAGGATTTAGAGAATTAAATGGTATACATTTCTGGCAGGTAGTCTGAAATTAAAACACCGAAAACAATACAGGAGCACCTTTATAACCCTTCCATTCGTAATCCTAAGAAATTTACCTACCTAGATGATGCTCTATAACTAATATGTGTTACGTAGGATCTAGCCTTGACGTCATTTAGATTAGATTCATTGAAATGTAGTTACTACATACAAAATTTTATCTAAAGATAATTTGGTTAATGCGTATAGTGTCCTTTTCTCAACATGTCCTCTCTTGTAATGTCCTTTCCCATCCCATGGAATCCCACATAAAACTGGGATCCCATGGATCCCATGGCACCCCACATAAAATTGGGGGAACGTTGGACATCAGTTGGTTTTCCGGCGATAGTGCTGCAATGAGTCCCATATACACAACATAATAAAATACTCTTGCATTTCGTCATTAAAATTTACGCGAGTATAAGCATACATAAACATGATTTCAATAAACAATTTTCACAAATTAACATAGATTAGATTGACAACTTTTTTGCTTAGATGTTGTTTTATTATTTTTCAGGTAAACAATAACTTTAATAAAAAGAGGAGCCCTTATAAGAGATATTCCGACTCATGTGGAGTTAGGAGATCCATTCGTTCTTATTAAACAACAGATTTAGTTGAACTACAGACCCCAACAAAATGGTACAGACCACCTAATTCAATCCCACGGTTCCCTGAATTTGGCTTGGATTCGAGAATGCATAAGGCTGTATACAATTTGAAGTTGGTTATAGATCCTACTGATTAGAACTGACGTGGAAAGCTGCATTTGTAAATATTTCTAGCTGCAACACTCTTCTCAGCGAAATACACGAAGCAACTGGCCCCACGCCAGGATTAGTCATGTTTTGGTAGTTCTGGCCCAAGCGTACCGTGTAAAGTTTCTACCATTACAGTAATCCTTTCACAGATGTATTACCCGCGGTCCCGTGATGTCACCAGGTCCCATCGGAGCGCGACAAGGAGTGCCCGCGGTTGAGGCTCTGCGAGCGTTGTGTGCCGTGTCTATAGTGATGTTTCACGCCATGCTGGAATTTCCACAACTTTCGTATATTAAATTGTTTTTAAATTATAGTTATTTTTAAATGAAATCACAACATCCAACATAAATAACAAACGATTTTTTTCTGAGTAACACAATTTAATGACTTATAATGAAGGGTTAATTCAATATTACCCACAAAAACTAGTATCATTTTTTCTAATTTACGTGTAGTGTTATGTTTGATTAATTTATTTAAAGAGATATACGTGGATAAATAAATTTATGATTTATTGTGATTTATTATAAGTAAGTTTAAGTTTACCTTAATCAAATAGTTTAAGCTTCAATAAATAAGTATTCATGCAAGTTCAGAAAATCTACGCACCACTCTTTTATTTCTGTATAAATTTAATTAAATTCTTCATTAACTTTAATTAAAATCCAGTATTAATAAGAAGCAAATATGTGTTTATATATTTTGTTGGAGATTAACAGTGCAGTAATATTCACTGCGAATTAAAAATTAATTAAAGTAAATGAACAATTATATTGATTCAATAAATCAGCGATAAATGAAATGTTATATAAAATTATATGACATGTAGTGATTTCGGCGATGTGTAGAATTTTCCAACCATTTAATTAAAAGCATAATGAAAAATAACAGTACACACACAAAAACAAATTTTCGTATCATTATGTGAATGTCAAATGAAGTGGGCATGCATGGCCTAGAATGTAGGTTAAATGTTGGAATATAAAATATACATAAAAATAATTTATTTATTTACGTGTTATTACAACTTTTTAATGTGCTATATTCCTATCATACTAAAGTATATTTTAATTAACACATGCGTCATGTTTAAATCGTATCATAGATTACGCAAACATTACGGAAATTATTCATTCGCGCGTAGTGTGTAATTATTTATCAATGCTACTTTGGTTATATACCGGTCTATGCTTCACCAATTTATGTCATAGCGCTTCAGCGTCTCTTATTTCAACTCAGTAATGTGTGCTTCTTATTGTTATTGATGTGATATTCCTCTTACAAATAAGTTTAAGTTTATTGTTACACTACCTAATACGGATTTGTCGCTATGTTGGATATATTATATGTATATTGACGTTGATGAATATTGATGACTCTGTAAACTTGTTTACTGGTTGTAGTTCAGTAAAGTAAACCAGATTGTAGAAAAGTCCAGAATGGCAATATTGAATTCATTTACACTGGTGTTATTGAAACCTTGTAAGTTAACAAACAGAAAGTAATTGTTCCTGCTACAGGCTACCAAATACATGCTTTTAAATTGTATGCGAAAGAATCATTTATACATAAAATAGTTATAATTTTCAAATTCTGTGAATGTTTTAAATTTATAACATCCAATAAATGGTTCTTGTTATAAAAGCAATACACGATATAAAACGCCAAACAGTTTGCTATCTTAATAGGTATTGATTTTCAGCCGGGCGTCTAAGTCTATGCTATCAAATTGTAATTAAAATTCAAGAGGCGCATTTCGATCTCGACGGTGGGTCTTCAGTCATGATAAAGTAATCTATAGAGATATTATATGGGTCAACTCAGTTTGTCACTACACTAAACTGTCAAATAATATTAAATACTCGAAGTAGAGTGCATGATATTTTGTCTCTAGACGAATTAAGGGCACTTGCTTTGAAAATTTCATACTATGCTATTAAAGTCTAATTATTCTTAGTTAAAACATATTTACAAAATATGATTTACGGTTTCTATGATGATTTGAGGACCTATGTTTACATACATATATGTCATTAAATATTATAATTTAATCTCTCGCTATCACACATGAACTAATGAAACATTACCCTATATTTATTAACAGTTTAAAGAAATCCAGAAAAACTATAATGAAAACTGTAAACCATTTCATCAATGTTTCAATATAGCACTTCAAAACAAAGTAAATATATGGAACATTTATTTAACAGTTTATTAAAGGATTGTGTGAGCATGCATACGTAAGACATTATATTATTACTGTGCAAAAAATTTTATTTTAGTTCAAACAATTCCAATTTAGAGTTTAGATTTAAGGGCGTAAAATGTCCACAAATAGACATGACGAAGGGGAAAGGGATACAAACACTCCATGTGCAAATTATAAGGGTATTACGAACCTCGAAGTTGTTCCAATTTTGCGCAGTAAATTTAGCTGCCTCCACGCTTTCTTTTGCACCCATAGTTATAATATTGTGATATCACTCGTATGAACTATGACAATTCGGTTTCGATGTGAATGCTCTGAACGTTCGTGACACTATATTTATGTGCTACGACTGTACTCTCTGGGGAGAGTCGGACTGATTAAACATTAATATGCCTCTATCGCTGCTCGTTCGAAATATTAAAAATTCACGGCTCCGAATAGAATATGAGGGAAGTAAGTTGCAGCGAGCAAGCGCACAGGGCGGCGCGGGTGCAGGCGCGGCGTGTAAACACCGCCAGCTGGGTCGGAGAGCTGGCGCGGAGGCGCCGCAGCCCGAGCTCTACTCCGAATGAACGATCGACCCTACACGGCCCACCGCTTCGCCTACCTCGGGTTCACGCTATCCACCGCGACCCAACCCAGTCACACTAGCGATAACTTCGTTATAATTTAAAGTGCGCAGAATTCCATATGTGGCGACATGGCGATACGAATGGAACGACGGGGTGACACCGGCGGCTCGGAAAAACGTCAGAGCGGACTGGGTTGCGAGCGTGCGTGGCGGCGCTGTCGCGCACAGTCGCCAGCCGCCTCCGCGCACCAACCGCCCGCCGAAAGCCGAGACGCAGCGACGCCCAAACCTAACGAATGATACGACGGCCAGCACCCAATGTTTTACTTTCTAGACGGTATCGTCGTAAACTGGTATACCTTTGACATTTATTTCATCTCCTTACGCTTCAAGCAATTAGCCCGATCTATAATTCGCATGTCAAGGAGGATGTGTTGAAATAATGTTAGCGATATGTATTGAGATTAAGGAGATCATCAATGGACGTTCGGAGTGGTGAAGCGAGGGGGGATGCGCGCGCAGTCTCCCCGAGACATTCGATTTTGGTCCATGACTGTTGGATGCTTACTGTGGCTCACCCGGTGAATTAATAGTTCTTTCTAGACTATGACGGCAGGAATCCTTATTAATTATAATTTATGAAATCTGAACCTGAGGTCTTATTTAAAATTGTATTTGGTTCAACTTAGTTTAATGTACAATACAATCAATATGAAACGTGTAACTTTTAAGATTTATAATATATTATTATATACAATCGTCCTATATTCATGCTACCACGTACCTATATTTATGTCTCCTCTGCAAAAGCAGGAGATCAATTTATTAGTATGACCCGTCTTATTCTACACAAGTAGATAAATATTGATAGCGGTAGTCATATCAAGATATTGTTATTATAAACAAAATACCGACTTTGAAACCGAATTGAAACTTGGTGACATTAACGTCAATTTCTAAACTAATACCTATCAGACTCGCGATTAGTAGACAGTTCAGTGTATAGCTAAATTTGGTAATTAAACTAAAAAATTAAGCAAATCTCGAGTAAAAATTTATACGATTTTATACTTTATCATTGCGGACATCTTATAAGTCTCACAAACAGTATTTATTATTCATGTAATCGGTAAAAATCTTTTACAGTTAACATGTAAAAAATTGTCAATGAAACAGAAAACTTTATGTCATTTTTAGTTTTTATTACACCCAATGAATAAACGAGATACTTATCATGACTTTTATGCTTATATGTTTACCTCTCATAACCTTTTATTGAAAACTAGTAAATTGAATCAATTGAATTTCGATGTGACACAAAGTTAGGTTGCTCAAACTAATTTTGATTTTAGAGGTTAATATAGGGGGGAACATAGAAAATAAATAATTTTGTCAAATCAAACATATAACGTATTTGTCAATAAATAAATAAAATACCATCACATCATAGTACACATTACCTATTAAATCTATTCCTCCAAAAATTCTACTCTTAAGGTTCTGGAGAACAATAAAATAATTTTCAAAAAATATTTCATCGGTTACATAAAATGTTACTCAAGTTGATTTTTTTATTTTTTTGTATGAAATCGAAAGATAAATTATTTTTTTTTAGTCCAATTTTCTAATGAAAAGTGTATTTTTAAAAAAATTGTTATCGTTAAATGCATATTATTGATATGCATTAAAGGGTATCTGCATTATTTTATACGCTTTATATTTAGGTTGACTTGTATGTATGTATCTATCTATATGTATGTATAAATGTAACGGAATCTTTGAATTACATTTTCATCAATTTCAAAATGTCCAAATCATTTAAAATTTTACATATATGTAGAGAACCGATGAAAATACAATAATTGCATACTTAAAGTATGATTTTCTCATTAATCTATCACAAAAAAAACTGTCGTCATAAGTTATAGGTTGTATGAAGGCTGAAAAGTGATACATTGTAAACATTGTCGTCGGGTATTCTTTAGTAATAACTTCTGGGACGAACATAGTTTTTACACGCTTTATGTTAGCTTCACTTATATTATAGACTTTATATTATATATATTATAGACCACGTCTCTTTACTGCTGGACAGGCATATGTAGCTATCAACCGTGTAAAATCATTAGATGGTCTGCAAATAGTAGAGCTCGATTGGCCCAAATTAACAGGTAGAATCCCATGTAATGGTGACGCGTTAGATAAAATGATGAGATTACGAGAACGTACGTGAATTGAATTAGAATTCTTTATTACTCATAAAATATAAAAGTTTCAAGTGTCCTTATACTATTTAACTTCAATGAAATTTTAAGACTAAAAAATAATATAGTTTAAACAAACTAAAAACACGTTTTAGTAGAAATATAAACTAAAAAATATATCATATTTGTCTAAGTTACTGCTTTACGAAAGCAAGTCAGCCAGTGAGATCCATTTTCAGAATGACATAATGTTAATCTGTCAGACCCGATTTCTCAAAATCTATTGGAAATATGGTTGAAATTTGGAACACATATTCAAATATCCAATGTCGAATCTTAACATATTCTGATTTTAAGACTTCAATTTTAAGAAATAAATTTGAAAATTACAGAAACACTTTTTGTAAGTTAACTTCAAGTGAAAGATTTCATTATGACAGACACAATATTAAAATTCTATTAATTATTAATTTTCTAAACAACATATAAAGGAATCGTATCCAAAACCTGTTACAAGTCACTATTCTATTCAGTATAATGCGGACAATTTCATAGTTGCTTGATTAGCACCTTTCCTTTTTGGCGCAACAGTGTACTATCTTTATGGTATTTCGAATCTAATGTTGGAACAAACAGTTTTACCGCTTTTTCCCTGACCGATAACGCAGCGGTGATGGCTAATTTATTACGAATGTCTATGAGCAGCGGTGATCACTTCATTGTTCATTTGCTCCTTTGTCATTTAACATAAAAAGGATACGTAACTTTTTACATTGAATGCAATTGTTACTTGATATCAAGTTGTGCACGATATCATCATTCTTGAGTTCTTATCCCATCATTTTCGATCGGCGTAATGCTTTAATTTAGCTAATTTTATTGAAGTTCTTACTTGTGTCTGGTGTAAAACTGTATACAAATAGTTGACGATAAAATAAATAATTAAATAAATAAAATACACAAATAATCCATGTCATTCATAAAAATAACATTCGCAACTTCCTCAGCCATATTAACATTTTCAACATTTTACACAATCTATAACATCTTTTCTTCGGCATTTCTCTCCTTTTCTTTGCTTTCCTTTTTTAAAAGATGGCACTAATATTTAAGATATATCTATTTAATTTTCTTTAAGATGAGCTGTATGCAAATCAGTTAAAATTCATTATAACCCTCAGTAAATCTTACCCAGACTGATAGGAAAAACAATGACATACTTTTCTTGTACATATATCCTTTTAAGCAATAGAAAAGAGTAAAGCCTTTAAGTGAGTACTTAAGACCGAGCATTAATTACTATGTCATAAATACTAAACATCGCAACTATTTAAAGGGAGGGAGGGGAAACCTTTTAACAAGGTAAGTCTTTTTATACTTACTGTAATGGCTTCCTATTTTAATCGTTTTAGCATAGGTCTGTTTAATCACGAGTCATGCGAGTCATTTTATACGCAACAAATTAGGTAAATAATTGTCACCGAGCGTTAGCTAAGCTGTCTTCAGTGCTATAAATAAAAAAATTTGGAAACAGATCGTTATTTAATAATTAATTTTAAGTTTTGAATTTAAAATGTAATGTTGTTTATATAAGTATTGATTTTCCAACTCCAATGGCGAGACCGCAAAATCTATACGTATAATAAAATTGAACTGATCACTTTCTGAAAATGAAGGATATATGAGAAAAACTATTATTAAGAGCTTTTATTAACACAATAGAACCCAAAAAAATAGTTCTTAGAATTTTTGTCTCGTTGTCGGTTTATCTGTGCGTTTTTGTGCTCTTATCTCAGAAACAGCTTAAAAGAACTCATTATGGTTTTCAGTAATGTATTTAAGTTTCGTTTCAGTGTAATCTGTCCATGAATTAAAATTAAAGTTATAAATTAATCTAAAACAATGCAGTTGCTATTTCTAAGCGTAAGGGGTAGTTTTTCTGAAGCGAAGCGACCGCGGTTTACTAGTTAAATAATATAACTGTGTCACAATATCGATATAAATATAAAAAAAATAACTACCAATTATAGTTACAACATATAATGTCCGTAATCATATAATTTTAATAACATCACAAACAATGTAGGTGGTAAAATGTAAAAGTGCTTGAATTACGTATTATATTGTCTACGTCTTCACTCCATGGGATATTCTCGATGGCAGTAGCGAACGAAAAAAGAAAATTAACCTTTCTATATTTATCTATCAGCCTTTTGTACTGCACTGCTAGACATACGCCTCCTTAAATTGGCGCCACTCCAACCGGTCTTGGGTCCTCTGGAAAAACGCTCCACGATATTTTCTTCATTAATCCATTTGGTTGGGGGGGGGCGAATTTTATTTCTTATACCAATGCGTGGTCCGTACAAGGAAAAGGGAGAATAAAGCGAGTGCAAATTAGTACAAATTACCTAATGTTAACAAACCCCTACAAATAGAATAACCAAACTAGAATAATTATTATTGCATCAGCACTTGATACTTCTTAGATAGCACAATAATTAAATCACTGCACAATAGTAATGATTACCGGATAACCACAACATCTTATCTAACGCATGTTTTTGTGATAATACGCCCGCATGCCCTGTTAGGTTAGTCCACGCGTTTGTTTGGTAAAGAACCAGTGGACGGGTCCAGATTTGATTATACACAAGCTGTAAGAGAGCGTCAGGACATTGACGTGGTAGGCATTTCTAACAATTCTTTAAATAAATTTTCATTAAACCATGTTTAGTTACCTCTCAAGAGGAAAATACATTACAACCACTTTTATTTATTATAAATTAATACTTGACTACAATCCCATTTGATGGTAAATGGAGACGTAGTCTTGGTAAAATGGAATAACTTAGTAAAAGATTATTCACTTTTAACGTGTGTCATCTACATTATAATCGGATGAGAACAATGATAACATAAAAATACCAGCAATAACACCAATAACAACACATCGCATCGGTTTGAACCGAAAACCAGTAGCTATAGGTCGTTTCCATTGTACTGCAGCAGTTGTACTGTCTACGTAATTTAATAAATCTTTATGTAACTTAATATGTAAACTAATATATTATATTAGTACTAATATTTTATATTAGTTTAAGTCAGCATTGTGAAATAATCTTTCTACTGTCGCAATTTTCCATCATCCTAGCTTACTTGTGATATTTTGTCGCTATTGAACCAAGTAATAATTAGTTTTACAGAATAAACAAGAAATATCTAACTGGGCGACGTCGAGAAATGACAAAATAAATTACTGCGGGAAAACTGTTGCTGTTATTAGCGCATGGCATATCAGTACTGTGGTGAATGTATCATTGTCTTACTTATTACTATTCCGATTGATTGCATCCGAGAGCGATTTCCGCATTTTATAAGTTTGCTTTTTATTATATGTATGTTATTTGTATAGTCAGTAAATGAATTCCTGTAATAAATTAAACTTCTGTTACATTATTACCATTGATTATATAAATTTATGTTTTGAGGCGTAATATTTAATCTTGATAAATGACATAAATGACATTCACCCATAAACGTTCACGTGGTTCACAACATAAAGGAGAACACTGTATTAGTGTAGTCTCGTCAATTAAGAAGGACGCATTAGATTCACTAATTAATGCGCTTTATAACTTCGAAACCAAAGTATAACAATATTTATTGATTGACATAAACGTAAGGATCTTAGTGGTGTATACAAGAAGCCTTATCACAACTATGCACGAGTATCAAGGCTGGAAAGCTGGATGGTAGAGTCCAACCGACCATCAGGAGAGAGAAGCGAACGAATTTGCTCATCCGTTGGTCAGCAAAATACACATTTTTCACGCACAATAATATTACCTATCTCTTAACCCCAATACTGTGTGTGCCTTTCCATAAAAACCGAACTCGTCTTCTATTTCTGTTTCGGACATTGCATTTACATCAAAGAATGACATAAACATAAGGTTTGAGTGAGCATAGTTCCATCTAATTCAGATATTTCAAGACTGGAACAAGCTGTTTATAATAAAAGTTAACAATTGACTAAGGCTGCCGTATGGAAAATTTATGAGTGAAATTCTGTCGAGCGTTAACTAAACCTTCACCTTTTGCGTTAGAATCATGTATGTGTATGCTTGTATAGCACTACTGTACTACACTTGTATATATATATTGATATATGTACAGCCCGTAAATACGCTGTATAATATGTATGTATAATATATTTAATACTGTACATCGTCTATATATGTGTATAGTATATCACATTTACTATACATTTTACATTTATATAATTTCATTTAGTTATTTAACATAATTATTACCACGTGCCGTAGTGACTAAAGGAATATAAGAAATGGAAAAATTAAGTTTAAGCGACGGCGGAACAAAATGGATACAGTTACTATGTAGGTTATAATTCATGTTTATTTATAATAAATATCGTACATATAGACATCTGTGCTTTTTATTCATTATAGATTCAATTAATGTTAATATTTTTTAATTGTATGACTTGATATACTATGATATACTTGACTTTATTTTATCCTTTTTTAATTTATAAGCCGAAAATATTTAATGCCGAATAATAATAAAATTGAATATATTTAATTTTTAAAATATTGTTCTTACACGCTCGTAAACGTACACATATATTTTTAACCCTATTTGCCTATCAATTATTTAAAGACGTTTGCATTTAAGGAGTAAATTCCAATCGTGTGTGAGTGTCAACTTCAACAGTTAATGTAATTTAAATTGAAATGTTTTTCATATTCTGATGTATGTTATACTTTATACATGAAAATCGTAACTTTACTCTGAATTAGCATTATAATCAACTTAAATAGTGAGTATTCGTAATTTTTTACAAATTTTTCATCCATTTTCAATCAATATTGATTAATACTGTCAATTAACAATTGAAAGAAGTCCTATTTTTAAAATGTTATTTTTAAATATTATATTAAAAATTGTTCCCCAAATGACGAATGCGTATGGGCGTGCCAAAGATCAAAAGACAATAGATTTATTTAATACTAGCAAATTCCCTAGCTTTGCATCGGAAATACTACCTTACGCTTACAGATAGCATCTGCACTTTTATGGATTTGTGTCGTTCTATGAATTAGAAATACATATACTAATTCATAAATTATTAAAACAAACTTTAAGTATTAAGTGACGCTTACTGCAATAAAATAGTGAAAACCAGAACGAAATCGGTTAAACCGTTTCCGAGATTAGCGCGAACAAACGCACAGACAAACAGATTAAAATTCTAACAACTATTATTTTGGGTTCTATTGCGTTAATAAAGACCCGTAATAATGTTTTTTTCTCTTATATCGTTTATCTAGAGAAAGCGATCAGTTAGAATTTTATTATTAGTATAGATTAGGGGTGACTGACGAAATTATAAATAACTAGCTGTGCTCGCGACTTCGTCCGCGTGGAATTTAACAATAAAGTTATTTAGTACAAATAAAAGTAGCCTAAGTTAGTCTTTATTACATCAGCTACCTGCCAGTGAAAGTCCCGTCAAAATCAGTCCAGCCGTTTCAGAGATTGGCCGGAATAAACAGACAGACAGACAGACAAAAATTGTAAAAAATGTTATTTTGGTATATGTACCGTATATACATTCATATGCATGTAGTAAAAAGCGGTTATTGTAGTATTACAAACAGACACTCCAATTTTAATTATTAGTATGGATGACAAGAACTGTCTTAGTAGACCGTTCTTAACTTAAGATTATGTTACTACGTAGCATATGGTTTTTGTGGTTAGTTTTAGTATATGAATCGTACAGTGAAGCCTGTTTAATGCATTTATTTTATTTTATTTTTGAAGTTCAGGTTTGTCCATAAATAAAAAAGTTATAAATTAATTTAAAATTTTGTAAGGCGTAGTGTTCCTGAAGGAAAGCGAGGGCAGTACACTAGTATTCAATAAAACCTCTTCAGTTTTGACTCGCATATTATATATAAATAGAAATTACAAATAATAGCAATAATAACAATTACGGTACCAACATAATGTTACAGTAACTCATATTCGTAGGAGCCAAAGATCAGTTTATTAATATGAAGGTAAAACTTGCTCTGTAAGAGGTAAATTTTGTGCTTGCAAACAATGCAATGTTATGTTACATTTCTGACACAATTTCAATTTCTACGTGACAGTGAATATGTAGTATAAAAGAGTCAACAGTAGATATTATCTTGGAAAGGATTGTTCAAAAAAAATTATGGTATAACAATCCGAGTTGAATTCCTGTATGTTAGATGTAAGATAGTGTTTTTATTTTTAGTTTAGTCTCAGTGATTGTCGATATAACGAGTGACTATTTTGGTGCAATTTAATTAGTAACTTTCTATCTATGCATTGTGTTACTCATTTTTTTCTACCTCTTCCCCTAAGTTAATGCCCAAAATCAGAATCATATATATGTATATCATAATTGACTTTCTGTATCTAGTAGATAGTGTATCGCCTGTGTTATCCCATTCTAAGGATTCTATTTTTTCATCATGTGTACAGAATCCTAATAAATTACATATTACTTATAGTTCAACTCTTAATACTTAAAACCCTATGGAACAACGGAAATTTAAGATCTCACCTTCTAGCAACCTACGGGTACGCCTTTTTAAATATTGAAGAAAATAAAGTAGGTGGTTCGGGGACAAAACGGTGACCGTATAAAATATTATGCGGAAACACTTATGTTCAGAAGAGAATTAACTTCAATAATTTACGAAAATATAAGTAGATAGATGATCATATTCTAGCAATTATATTGATGCCCAGATAAACTGCTAGATGTAGAAACTTAAAATTTTACTGAAAGGTTTAAAAAATTAATAAGTAATAAAAATAATAAAAAGTGCACAAGCCATGAAAGTCAAAAACTTGAAAGTTGATATGTAACTTCATAATGACAAACTATTATACAGGTATACAAATTTAGTAATGTTGCATGTTGATAACTAAGTTGTATAGTGCTTCGGAACACCATGTGGAAGTTTTTACTACACACTCGTTAAATACCGATTTCAGATTTATTTTTCACTATCGGCCCCGTCTGATTTCTTTCGGGTTGGACTAATAATTATATATATATATGATCATTAAAATTTTCATATTTTTTTTCATATCATCTGCGCAATCACGTGTTCTCACTACATACTAATTTTCATTATGATCGAGCAGTCCGTACTTCAGTTATAACTGGACATGCAGACAGTCAAAGATTTTCAAAATGGTCAAATTGTACACTTAGCTTGATGCCAGCGGTTGGGTGAGGCACGTCTGCATCCCCTGGAAGTCCGGAAGGCAATGGCTGTTTTTTCCGTGCTTTCCAAACAAAATGGCGCCCGATAGGTTGTTTGGAGGGAGGTTGTTTGGCTAGTTTTAGAATTATCCCTAGCACCATCTCTTATTTATTTAGAGATACTGTTTCATGTTTCATATAATTACTCCATCATAAATCACATGATTTGGCGGCGATAACATGTATATTTCATGAAAATGCTTAAGTCGCATATTAGGTACCTAAAATACGTTCTGTAGCGGTAATGTTTAAGTTCTGTAGGGTTATAGATATTAACGAAATCTGGGAAATATAAACCTGTCCGTCGTATTATCTTTACCTGTGTATATATAAAATTGAATTATATGTATCGTAGAAGAATGAAATAAGGCTTAAAGTGATGAAATTCTATCGAGGTTGGAATTCTAAGGTTTGCCATTTCGGAGGCATGAAAGAGGCACTTCCAATAATTTTCAGTAGTTAGTTAGATAGTTAAGTTATGTGTGAAGAAAAAAAGCATATAAATAAAAAATAATAGAATATTTCTTGTTATTCAAATATACCTACAAATACAAGGTGGAAATTTCCAATAAAGTAAATAGCATTAAAATAGGTTAAAGTACATACAATAAAATGGTATAAGAATTGCTGTACTGCAGCATCAGGGTGGTAGCTTACAACACGTGGATAATTTGGAAACAGGCTCCATAATTAATACATAGTTTATAATATTACAAAATATCAATGAAAATCCGGGAAAAGACGCTGGTATATTATAATATAATTTTTATTATTAATATTAACGTCAACCATTTATTCAATTCATCTATTACAAAATAACCTTCTCTGCTATAGAGGCGTCCATCGTTTAGATTTAAAGAATGAAATACTCAGAATCGAGTAACGTTAAGTACTTGTTCACTAATACTCCATTAAAAAAAAATCTTAATACAATAGTATATATTGTATTATGCAATAGTTAAAAGAGATTTTATGAAAAGATTAAACATGACCCCTTTGATCAGCTGTTACACCCTCACTATGTTTAAATATTCATTTACATTCGTGAGACAAACCTGATAAGAGAGCGGCACGTCTAAGTCTGCTTTTGTTCCCGACATTTGCCTTTAATGTCACTCTTTTGTGTCCAAATATATACGTAAGTATTAACCTTATTTCCTTAATTTGAAGTTTATCTAGCTTAAAAGCAAAGGCTAACTTTACAAAAGACTATCACCTAATTTATAATACCGACTACGACCGACGTCCATTTGTTTTAAAAATTAATAACGGTGGAAGTACACAAATGAGACATCACAAACACTCACAGAAAATATTTATCCATCACGTAAATGTCTACCCTGGCCAGAAATCGAACCTGGGATTCCCCGGTCGACGGTTAATGTTATTACAAAGTGGGCTACAGCGTTACTAAAACAAATCATCAATAAATACGATCACTGTAGTCTAAGGTAATTCAATCTTAAAGGAAAGTAAAGTTTTAAATGTAATAAAAAAATGCCAAAAAATAAATCATGTGATTTATGATGGAGTAATTATATGTAACATTTGACTTTCTAGGACAAAAATGAAACGTAAAATTGATCAGTATCACAGGCACCATCGCTTCTCGAATTGAAAGAACAAAAGTAATAGGATCAAACGTTTAAAGCCAAAAGTAATGTGTTATACGATAGAATAAAAAATAACCTATTAAATGATGTTCACATATAAGTAGACAGGAGGATTCCCTCCTATCTAAATGGCAGTTTAAATAGCATTCCATTAGGCCACTACAGTTCTCTAATAGTACTATTTTAAAATTGACCTCGATATAAGTTGTCGGCAAAAGTAGTCTTGCTCTATTCGAGCTAAAAATCGATAAGTTGAAAATTTGCGGCGATATCCAGATCTTGAATCAGGTTCACAAATTATTGTTAACTTAGATTTATGTATTACATAATATTCGATATTCGTTAATGGAATGAAAGCTGCATATATATATATATATATATATATATANNNNTTCATTGACCACTGCTTCTTCCTAACCGCTTGGAAAGGAGCAACCGTTATAAGGATTCCCCATCAGTCTCCTGAAGGCTATTTATATCTAACTATCTTTATGCCAAATTTTATCCAAATCCGTTCAAAAGATTATCTCAATCCGTTTTACGTAACTGAGTAACAATAACCAAACTTACACATTTATAATAGTATAATAGGATTATAGATATTCAACACGAACCAAGTCAGGGCGAGCCGCTAGTAGTATATATAAGAAAATTGTAACTCATCGCTTTCTGTACATGAAGGATACATGACAAAAACTATTATTAGGGGCCTTAATTAACGCAATAGTTGTTAGATTTTTTTTCTATGAGTTTGTGCGCGCTAATCTTAGAAACAGCTTAACCGATTTCTTTATGGTTTTCACCAGTGTAAGTACCATTTAATGATTCGTTTCATTGCAATTCGCCCATAAATAAAAAAAAAGTTATAAATTAATATATTTCGAATTTATAGAACGAGAAAAACCCAGTCCTAAAACAACGAATTTTTAAGCGTAAGCTATAGTTTTTCTGACGACGGCAGTTTGCTAGTAAAATATATTTTCATAAAATTGTTACGAAATACGTATACATAAGTAAAGAATATAGTAGATATAACTATATGTATAGAAATGTACAATTTTATTAGAAATATAAAAAAAACTTTGTAGGAGTAAAAATAGTTTTTTTTCATTTTTAATCTAATATATGTATAAAATTCTCTTGTCACAGTTTTAGTTACGATACTCCACCGAAACGGCTTGAGCGATTTTGATGAAATTTTATATGTATATTCAATAGGTCTGAGAATAGGTTGTTATCTATATTATATTTATACCCCTAAGTGATAAGGTGATGATAAGTGGTCCACCTCAAATTTTATGTTTGTTTGTTGTTTTTTGGTGTCTACAGATTATTAATCGGTTACTTAATAACAAAAAAAGTTAAAGTTAATAAAATTAAATTTTGTTATTTAAATTAAATAATGTTGAAAAATAGAAAACAATTTTTATAATTATTTCGGCTTTAAGCTGTGGCGATCACACATCTAATCCATTTAATAATTTATGTCAGTCGAATGTATCACTGTTTTCAATTCGAGAATAATTATATCGTTTGTCTCGGGTGTGGTGTTATGGTACAACCTCGACAAAACAGACTCAGAATAGTGACTTTATATCTGTCAAATATCATATGTAAAAAGCTGCTCCCCATTACAAAAGTCTCACCTTGACTTGATGTAATTGTGTTGAAAAATCAATACAATATATAGAAAAATCCTGAGTCAGATACTCATTAAAGTTAAAATATAAAAAGTCCCCAATGACATACATAAGTATAAAACCATATGAATTTACAGTTGTTCATAAAGAAGGAAATGTTACAAAACTACTCTTACTGACTGTTGAATTTACTGGTAAGACGGAATCGGACGTAATAAAAATATATACAAGAATTGTCTTTTCAATTATTTATAAAGATAATATAACAAATCGCAAGAGTAATTAATATAAGTGAGTGCTATTTGCAGAGGCGGTTCGGTCCAAGCTCACCTGATTGTATAAATTCTTCAATCTCGTTTTATCTTTTCTTTGTAATCTCCCGGCGTTCGCATTGTCCTGCTTTAAAGTAATTCTGATTATTATTTTTCATTTTTTCCAAATAATTAACCTCAAACGTAACTAATCCCAAAATAATACCTATTTATAATCTCTAATATATTTTTCGATAGTGGGACAATATCCAAGTACATTTTCTGTTTCCTGCAACTAACAATTTTAATGTATAAGTTTTCTTGTAAACTACGAAAATTTTTCTAGTTTTTCTAAATTATAGAACTGATAGTTTCGTAGATAAGAGGAGGGAGAACGAATAGTGGGTCAATAACGGTTTCGTTCCAGATTTTAATAATATACTTTTATATCTTTTGCATTTTTACCGGAATTATATCATTTAATTATTAGACATATAGTTATAAAAATAACATTCTCTTTTCTTTATTTCATTTAATCAATTTTATTAAATTTAACCTATAATATTATTTACGTATATTGTATTTTGGAAAGGGTAACTACGGATGTGGTTGCCATTTGCGCTATCTTGTAAAAAGGACTGTCAGGTCGATTTCGTACCTTGTGAATATTTAGATCAAGTGTAACAAATTGACTTACCTGGTGTATTTATTTTTAATTCTAAAATTCCGTATGACGAACACGATCACGACATATAAAATTATACGAATATATTACCGTCCGTGTATCCGTGTAACATACAATGTGTAAAACGTATATCAAGGATTTTTTTTTTACAAATGAAAGTATCAACGAGATATCTCGTATCCATTAGCGGAAAAGAGAGATAAAAATGAGTTTGGTGTTAGATTTGTTTACTATCATCACATTTAAAACATTGTTCACGATAATGTAAACTTAAAATCGTAAGGTCTAAATTATAAGAAGAATAATCAGTGGCTGAGTACATGATATGTGTACTGATGTATATACGAGATTTTTTTTTTTAAACAACTGAAATAATTTTAAATTCATAATTAAATACAATATTTTTAATTGCACGGGAATCTTATAGCAAATTATTTTAAGTACAAAACCTCTTACAGTGTAATGTAATTAAATAACTTCGCCATTATCTGCTTTAAAAATATGATAATATAAAGCATTTCTTGCATAACAGAGTCCAATGACATCCAACAGAAGAGACCTGGTGCCATGCCAGGACGGTTATCCAACATGGGGTACTACTTGGATTCAAGAATGGATGGGGCCTCTTACATCCCATATATGTTCATTCGTATATGTAAGTAGTGACGGTAACACAATAAGCGCATGTTAAATTGTATTCGGTATGTTTAGTGGGCAAAAATCATCAACAGACCATCATATATCGATAAAATCTCCTTAATCACGGCAAATTCTTTCACTATTTGAAAAGTGCATTATTCCGGTGGTCATAGGTTATACATATATCAAGTGCAATGTATAACAATTAATTGTTGATCCCGAACAATGACAGGCCGCGAGTACTTAATAAAGGTAAATATTAAAAATAATAAACATAGTGTCAAAATGTATTTAAGTTAAATAAATAGTACAAAATACCCAACTGACAAAAGTTGCTTAAATAATAATACCATGGTTATCTTTTGATATCCCCCTGGAAAGAGGGTAATATAAATATAAATGCAAAACGTGAATGTTCTGAATTGTGTGACGTTATTCTGAAACGTGGGAGACCGGGATATAACATCTAAAATATGCATCATACTATGCGATAAGAATTTAATAACAAAATTTCCGCTAGTGACCGTCACAAGGGTACTGAAAATTTGGTTGTCAGGTACTCCGACGAAAAACATAGTAAGCGAAACGAAGCTGACTCCGCTCACGAATGTAAAGCTATTTAAGTTGACGACAGAAGATGAAACGTATTGAATAATTAATCAAACGTTCCATTTTAGTGGAAGATCCTCACTCGCCAGTGTAACATTCATCAGTATAATCAGCAATCGGAGAAAACTCTGTACCAGACACTTTAATAGTAAAAGGTTACGAAGTTATTTAAATGATCTATTGAATGCAATATCTAAAGAATCCAACGATTTACTAATAATCCAACGCTTAATCAAGGTAGGTACCAACATTTTAAATGGGGGTCTTCATTGAATAATATTAGCTATTTCCAAACATGACTGACTGAACTAAATAACATAATATCTTGGATTAATTACTTCATTGTTGCAAGCTACCACTGACGCGAGGATGAACGGAATGACATAAATTCTAAATTTCTGCGAGAGAATACTGGTCACAATGGTTTGTTTCCACATAGTATCTGTGTCAATAATCTAAACCTGACCTGACTTATAATATTTTCTAATTTATATTTAAATAATAAAATTAACTAATTATATAATTCAATTACATTGTCTGCCACTTATTTAGTAAAAATATTATTTAAAGCAGTATGACAGAAAATAATTTTGTTATCAACAAAATGTATGTAAATTGTAAAAGAAATTCTTCGTCGTCATGAGGTGAAATTCATGATTCCATGATTGAATCCAGGTAATAGGCACGAAATTATAGTATTGTTTAGTAGATTCTTAATGTTTACGTAATAGCTAACAAGTTATGGTCCGGGTGGGTTGCAATAAGTAAAGCCAATACAGGAACTTAACTATGTATTAAAGCTATTATAATTAGTGTAATATTAAGAGACTATGTAAAATGTTGGTACTCGTACTTGCCAGTAATCCGCGAGTCATGGACCATTCGAAAACGTGCATTTTTGCCCGGTGGCAAAGTCGATGTCTAGTAATGGTAATGAAATCCAATGTCGTCCTTATAGGAAACCGAACAGACAGAAGAATTTGAGTTCTAACTTCAATTTTAAAATACAAAAATAAATTTAATAGCTCATAGTGAATTAATCATTTGACCACTTTACGCGTTTTTTAAAACTTCATTTTGGCTTAATTTCCCAATTATAGGTTCTACACATTATTCAGATACTCAACTACCAGAATTACATCATTGTCAATATTGAACATGGTTCTCTGAAATTCAGTCAATTGTAAAGGGGCAGAACAGGTTTATTACTGGTAAACGCATAAAACTTGCGTTTGCCTAGAATCGGACTAAAGTTGACCCCAATGGTAAATGTCCTTCGGAGCTCTCTTTTATATTACGATTAAACTGCATTTTCAGGATTTGTATACAAATGCAATTATCTAACGCCTTTAATTTTTTTTTTAATGTTAATAGCCGACAAACGAGCAGGCGAGCCACCTGATGGTAAATGGTCACCATAGCCCCTGGACACCAGTAACACTATAGGTATCACTGACGCGTTGTCGGTCAAGAAATAAGAAGAAAGAAAGAAATAAATATTGCCTTTTAAGCCCCCAGCCCGAACGCGACGAGTCGTTTGACGGCTGACTCAAGTAGGAGGGTGATAGATAGCGAGCCAGGCTCAACGGAAGGATAATATTACCAGTAATAACCAGTAATAACTTAATAATAATATTCATAATATAAACCTTGTGCGAAGCCCTACTGCCAAGCACGCTGGCTTTGTCGCCTCTTACGACATCCTGTTCTGCCAGCATGGGGTTGGAGCGATTATTCTTGGTCGTCTCAATATAGCCACATCTACCTTACTACAATTGTTCAACACGATCCAAGGATATAACGGACGAATATGTTTATCTTGTGGAATTCTAAAATTTATTTTTAAGAATACCTGAAATAAGCTTAGATTTATTTTAAAACCATTACAATATTTATATTGAATACCGTCTCAAATATAATATTCTTAAATGAAAGCGATATCAAAAAATATGATGAAATAAGTTAATGTGAATATGAAAATCATCAGGTTGTATACTATTCTTAATCGATTAAATCTTATCTTTGGGAGATCAGAATAGCTAAAATTTCGTTTATGCCATAGATTACACTCAAACTGATTGAACAAATTTTGCTGTACTAATTAGTACTCTACGCATAATGATGTAACGTAAGTATATACTATTGTATGTATATACACTACATGCTATAACTTTATTCATAAATGTTGTATAATATCAATCATAATTCTAAATAATGATGAATGCATCTATAAGTAAATCTACCTGCATGATACTATGTGGATCTCGAATCGGTTCGTTATAAATGATTCGGAATAACATGTTCAAATTACTTATATAGCATGATGCCTCTAAAATCTATAAAGCGGTAGTCAACACTACAAACGTATTATACGTATTAGTCACTTCCACTTACCAAAAGAACATCAATGCCAATTAATGTCCAATACAATGTTTTTATTTAAAACTGTTGCTGATCTAATTACACATTGCATTTCAAAACACGACTGATGTGTCTATATAATAAAACTATTTATGCAATGAATATAGCGAAAATTTATATACAATAACCTCCTATACATGTAACTTAAAAACCGGAACCAAGAATTTACTATAATCTATTACATAAACTTCTTAACTGTATCTAAAATTGCATGTGTACTAATGCTCAAATACTAGACTATAATATTAACTAGAACTGTATAATTAAGGATGCTATAGACTTTCAAATAATTTATACATTAATAAAAATTTACACTTATATAATTTCATAAGAAATTTAAGGAAATTTAAACTCATGCGGGTCAAACAGTAATCACAATTCGAATAAGTCATAAATATATATTCGGCTTAGCATTCGAAAAAGTAAACTCTGCATTGTAAAAGGCTGTAACATATACGTTTTGTCGTAAGGGAACGATTGCAACGCAGTTAACTAGATATTGAGAAATGACATCGATGCATTCGGCCACCGGGGGCGGTGTCGATCTCTACGCTAGTAACAAACGTACGAATATTGACGCGTGCACAGTGATGTTATGCACCTTGTTCTTAATAAGCTCGATACCGAATCAGTGATCCAAAATATGAAACGTCGAGTGATTTAAACTGATGTAGTGCGCCCAGTCGGTCGGAGCGCGGCGCGGCACACACTAGGGCGGGCGGACACGGCAGCGTTACGTCAGCGAGGGGCGAGGGGCCGTTGGGAGGTGCGGCGAGGAGAGGAGGGGAGCCCCGCACTGCTGCATCCTCGGAGCGCCCATCTTCGCCCAGCTCGCCTGAAAAACGTGACATCTCCCGGCATACAACGCCCCCGCGCGCGCAACCCGCGCTCTCCAAGGACCCGTGACGTCGCACACTTGCGTTCACTTGCTGCAGAGCTTATTACTGTGATGAATAAACCATATTATTTTAATGCATGTTGGTGAGGACTGCCGACCATAAATTATAATTCTGGGAAACAACGGAAATACATCTACCAGAATGAAATCAGGAACGGGAAACTGTGGTTATAATCATGCAAGCTTTCATAAAGCTCTTTAGGAACTATGCTAATGGTCTCTGGTAATTATACGTTCTTATATGTATATTTGTACAAATAAATGTTTTTAAATCTAATGTAAACAACATGTGTGACAGAGTCTCTTGAACGTGCTTTAGAATTACGTATAATTATGTATTTTAATACTAACTAAAATTTTGTTCTTACTGTTGGTAACGGTAGTATTGGTAGTATTTATTTGTTATTAAAGAATATATTTAAAATAGATCTTAACAATCTTATTAATATGTTAGTGATTACACATATACGCACTCTCTCACACACACACACATATATACATGCACAATCTTGTACACTTACACTAAAAATGATTATCAGTCTTCATAGATAGTTAAGACCTAAATTCAACTGGCTACTGCAGAGGGCGAGTCTTGCCTAGTGTACCGAACACTATACTATTCCATAGCTAGAACCAATATAATACGCAAGGTTAAAATAATGTGAAATATCGACATGAGTTTTCTTGTGATGCTATATGCCAGTGGATATATCATGATGACTCGGAATAAAAAAGTATTTTGAATAATTAAATTATTATTTATATTAAGTGTCCGTATGCTAGTCATTGCAAGTATAAAGTACGAAAAACGAAGCATGTGCTTTTAGCATATTTGAGTATATTTCATGAACTAAATATTCGACGATCCAAAATGTTTTTGTTATATGTAAATATATGTTATATTAATACTATAGCGCAGGGAGAGGGATAGAGAAATAAAAAATATATGTATTTTGCACTATATTTTTCTTTGAAAAATAAAAAAAAAAACAAAATTTAAACTTTAAACATAAGAAATACAAAATCTATATTTACTCGGCAAACAGCAAATTTAGAATGCAAAATAATTATAATCGCTTGACTTTGTATATCTTCACTATATTAACTTATCGATAAACTCTATGTAACTTCATTAAATTATGAGGTAGATGATTTCAAATAGTCTTTAAACCCTTAAAAACTAAATTATTCCCGTTAAATATTTATCTAAGAAACCCGTATTCAACCTCATATAAACGGCATATAATGTCAGAATTCTTTGAATGTAACTACAAAGGTACATTCATTTTTTATATACAACATGTATATGGTTCAAATTACATAAAGTTGTAGGTAAGTAGTAAATTGTAATCAGTTTATCTGAAATACCGGTAAAATGAACTATTAACTACTACATGAACTACTATTCGTTGTATGGAGGAGTGCCTCCAATCAAAAAATACTTTAATTTGGAAAAATAATTAAAGGTTTTTTAATAGTTAAATTAAGAAAATATTGAGAAATTCGACTGAGGAGTTTCGACGTATGTAATTTGACATAGTAATAAAAATAAAATATCTAACAACATAAAATTCTAAAAGTACTCTTTCTTAAAAACTTACTAAAAATCGATGGGTTGACGCTATTCATCTTTTAATTTATTTCCAAACATTATGCGTAAACCTAAATTATACATTTACAAAGTCATTGACAGTCAATATAACATGTGAAAATAATAAAGTTCTACGATCATATAGTCTTAAGGCAATCTTGAGGCATTCTTGTTCTTTTATTACTCCAGTTATATCTATAATAAGAGAAATCAAATAACTTTGTGCTTCGATGTAAACATTAATAAAGTAATCATCCCTGTCAAACATTAACAAGTTTTTACAACGATACATTTTCTGTGCACTCCGGTACAAAAATAATTATATAAAATAAGTTTCAATAACATTTAATTGGAATTGCAATATGGATAAAACATTATTGTTACTACATTAAGTACCTCAAATAACAACAAACAGAGCTTCCGTTTCACCTAGTTACAATCATTAATCTTTTGAGTTGCAATGGCAAATGAAAATAGTTTAATGAGATTCAGTGGAATCATCTGATAGGACTTTATCACGAAAACGACTTTGAAGACTAAAAGTACTCCTATTATTGGAAGGTATGGTTTATGTAACCTCGGTTATTAAATGCAGCATTCCAAAACAAATGTTCTTAATTGAATAGACAACTGATTGCATATCTATCATTATTTCATACAATGCAGTGACGACAGTACAGTACACTACGTTTCTGTCCTTACATCAAATAGGGTTATAGAAATGTGTTCCGTTCGATTAAATCTAAACGTTTACATAGAAATTTGTGAAAGTTCACATGATCGCATGACTATGGTACGGTTGGATTACAGTATGTGCACCGGATAATTCAGAAACTACTTAATTGATTCAGCTTCGATACTGTTTTTATGTTATTATCGTAGTATTCAACGTGGTAAAAATAAAATTAACTGACGCTACCGTTTAAATACATAATAATTGATCATTCATATTTGCTTTGGCACATAACTTCGATTCAACATAAATGTTTCAACCTGAATTATACTCGTCAAGAATGTTAAATAGGAATTTAAATAACAATGAGTAGATTATTATAATCTATTAAGGTCTGTCACGGCACACGATCTATTTGCACACCACAGGCAATCTCAAATGAGAAAAATGATATACCACGCTACCGACGCAACAGTCCGACAAAGATCGGTTCTACACTGAACTTTAACCACTGAGAGAATCGATTTATTTGCGAAACTATAACGCGTTTGTCATTCTATGGGTACAAGTTTAACAAACGTGAACACTGAGTCACTGAAATAAAACCTCCAGAACATGTTAAACTACGATAAAACAGCTTGAGCTGGGTCGATATTTGGGCATACTAAAATTGTCGTGTGTGGGGAGCCTTTATACTATAGTTGTTTTTGACACGGTCTAATTCTATTTAGAGAATAGGTTATTATAAGACACATATTTTCGAATCATATCTTATATTGTATGTTACTTTAGATAGCGGTTTCTTGAAATACACTACTATTTGATGGTATTTAAGAACATTCAAAATTGAAATTGAAAATATTACCTATATTTTTTTTGTTGATAGCTAGTCAAATAATAAGTAGCTTACATTGCTAAAAGTAACATAAATTGGTCATAGTATAATATAGCAACAAAATAATATAGTAATAAACACACACTAACTTTGGGTATAAAGTAAAATAAAAAAGTATAGACACTCGAACACATAAAATTTGTACTTAAGTTCAAACTTACATAATACATTTATGAGTAATATTATATTGTAACTAACGGATTTGTACTCATCAGTCTTGCACATATTTCAATATTCAAAAGGTACAACGTATCTTTGTAGTAATGAGGTAGATTTGTTCCATAATTAAATTTATGTTAGTTCACTACACACTACTTTGATATTACAGCTTAAAGGTTGCCATTCTTATTAAACCAGCTAGTATCATTGCAACAAACAGTGTACTCGTGCAGCACTGAGGCTGTATATTTAGTATATTATCTTAAATAAATGCCAATATAAGTAAATGACATCAGAATTTAAAACTTTTATACCAGACTCCAGTTTTAGTTATTTGTAATCTGTAATTAAGATTGTTGAGGGCCCTCCTCCTGGCTTCCTTGGGAACTGCCGGAGCTTTTCGATTGTGCTTCATCCTTTTTCTTCTCAACCTAAAATGTAATAAAATGTAAATTATTCCCCAGAAAAACTACTATTACTAAAAATACTATTAACTATTGATGCAGCACAGTTTAACAGCTTAATAAAAAATACATACGTTGGACATAAGTGCATATTAAGAGAAAAGCTGGTATTTCGCGGGTATTTCGCAAATGAATGGAATTGGATTGTATTCCAACATTCTATTTGATTTATCGATTAACCCAAGCGTCAAAATGAAGGGTTGACTGCCTGACATGTGACTGAAAGACGATGACACGGCTTAAATTATCATATGCTAACTACTGCCCGTGTTTGTTGTCTATCGATAACAAACAGGCTTTGTAGTGATTTTTTTGTCCTTCATTTAGAAACAACCGCAACCGCGCACTATAACTCAAGTACTTAACTCAGTACATTACCAATGGTTGGACTTCAAGTCCTACGACATAGCCCTAGAGGTTTAAGCAAGCCCGGAAAAGCTATGTGTTACCTTAATGGGACAGTCGGCGATAAGGTGGGCCTCGCTCTTACAGTTGTGGCATCTCTTTGGTTGCGGCCCAATGCTGCACTTGGCAGCTATATGGTTAGCAAATTCTCCGCAATTGTAACAGCTGAAATTCGATGAATAGAATCTTCGTACACTCATATTCAACACTATCACATGTTTTGTGATCGACTACTTTCTAGAACAGACGTTAAATTAAAAAAAAAACGAAGAATTCGCTTGTCAACTAGGGTTCCAACAATGCAACAATTTACCTTTAAAACATCTTATAATTAATTATATACCTAACAAGAGTATTTCAGTAGCAAAGCCAAGCAGGCAGAGATTCTTATAACCACGCCTGAGTATCGACGAAATAAAACCAAGTGGAATAGAGTCCAGTGCTTACCAATAGAAGATACACCATAAGTACCGAAGGCTGGTCCAAGGATGAATGGAGCCCCCTACATTCTGATCATCATTTATTATCAAAAAAAAAAAGAGTGAGAGAACTACGAATGTTTTGAATAAGTTAAAGACATAACATACAGAGTTCAGTTGTAAATTTACCGTATTTTTCTGAACCTCTTTTTCGACAAGGGTCGGCGATGCGAACCCTGACAGTCGACAGAAGACGGTCCAGAGACGCGCGTTGCTTCAAGTCCCTTGTCAGACTCCTTGCATTCGAATTCAACTTCCTCTTCGTCTCCCAGTGATCGAAAGCCAGACATTTGTATGACACTCTGAAATTACACAATTTGTGGGTTACACTTACTGTACTGCTAGGATTTTGGGACACTACTGTAAGTCAAAATGTAAAAATCCTAAAAATGTTTTTATAATTGTATATCCAAAGATTGGCAGGTGATATTTATTTTAAATCTCTGCTATTATTGTTTTTTTGCAATAAAAATATACTATGAATATCGTAAGCCTAACTATACTAACAAGGTTTTACCTTTTCTTCTACAAATTTCTTCAATCAGATTGTATCTGTGCATAAGAGGTTTTTTTAAATATACATAGCAATACACAAAGTATTAAGTACTATACTGATTAAAGAAAATAGTCCCGCAAGCGATGTGGAAGCAATGTGGAATTCCATAATTACAAGAAGTAGTCAACCTTATCAACAACGTAGTCATGACTTAATATAAATTTTACCGCTAACGTTGTTGCAGTTGAACGAAACATAAATTTGGTGGCGTAAATGTATAGAAAAAACATCCGGCCTTGATAAGCCGAACAAACAAATAAGCACTATCAGGTCAACCGCTAGATACGACAACGTGTTTTCTCAATGGATTTATTTTTTACTAAACTTACTGGGACTAATAAAAAGCTCCTCAAAAAAAATTTCTTCGATGACATTTTGTAGAAACTATTAAACTTACCAACAAAATTTTCTCCACCAACATAACAAAAAGTTATGGACACCATCACATCTAACAATAGTGGGTGCAACACGATGACGAACTTTAAAATATTTTTACTTATTTTCCATGATTACCCTATGAAGATATATAGGAATGCACTTTGAGCTTACCATTGTAAAAAGTAACATTAAACTGAAGTAAGTTCCTCTTAATTTCAAATATGCAAAAAAGTTCATTATTCTTAAGCACTTTATTGCTTACTATATAGTGGCTTACCCCGACTTCGTTCGGGTTAAACAAATATTTTATCGCCTTTGTCCATCCAAAATAATGTACCTGTTAAATTGTATATTTTTTTTGATAGGTACCATGGTTCCGGAGATTACTTTTACGCATGTTCAAATTTGACAAAATTTGTAATCTCTCTTTATAATATTAGTACAAATTATTTTTAATCTAAGAACACTATTAATAATTAAAATTAATAATTAACACAAAGCTATTAATAATTTGATATTTTGTACTTCACCTTATTTATTTGTAATCCTAATTGACATGTTATTTGACTTTAATTTTAATTTAATTTTGACTTTAATATTAATTGTTATTCACATGGTATTTAATGCAAATTTCACGCTATTTGACTCTACATGTTCTGTTTTAATATAGTGACAATCAAACCAATTTATATTAAAATAGTTGTCTCGTTATATGTAATTTTATGGAGATGTCGTTTGTAATCAGTATAACTATGTATGTGCTAAGCGTTATAATTAATTTGAAATAAATAAATAAGTATTTTTCTCCATTTTTGTCTTTCTATTTAGGAAACACACCTTGTGTTTCTTACGAATATTCACACGCTACAATCGTTTCGGTTATTTCAATCGATTCGACTTATTTAATATTTGTTTGAATTTAACTCCTTATATTTAGTACCGTTTCTTAATCCTGACGATGCTCATGACTTATGTCGTAAAGTAATTTACATGAGTTCCCTTCAATTAATATCAACATTAAAAAGTGTCTTTATGAATTTGAATTGCAAAGTTGGAGCCATTTATAAAGCGGATAGACAGCTCTGCTCTTGTCCTGTAATCAGATAGACTAAGTATTCAATAAAAAAGATTATGTGATTAAAATCGACACTAACCGTAATTTATATAAAATCACACAAGTCAAATGCAAATTGAACCTATCAACTTCGCCTTTTTATTATACCCAGTAAACACAAACCGATTTATGTTGTGTTTCCCACACATTTAACCTACACATAACAAAGGTGTTGACAGTATATGTAGGTGCTATACGAGTAGAACTCATATATCAAACATAATTTTAATTTAAATTTTAGTAATACTAATTTTAACTAATTTTTATGGTAAAATGTAGTAACTGTCATTTTCATTGGCAGTGTAATGCTTAAAAAAAATCATAAACCCTTAGATGCAGTTGCGTTTTTTTATATAAAGTAACTTAACTTTATTTATAAATTAAATATAGGTCAAAGTTAAAATGACAAGCAATGTTAATCTGCTTCATAAAACTTACTGACAGACAATGCACAACCTAAAGAAGTGGATATAGAAGTATGGAATTTCTTATAAATAAGGGCACCAATAATTAATTTGATTGGTGAATGGTTGCCGATGGGAAAACCCATACAGATCATTTTCAGTTGCTCAACTATTCCTTACGGTCTCATTAATGGAACCATTCCTATTATCTTTACATTATTCTTACGTTACTTACTTACTTACATTACTTTAGTCCTCGAGTATCTTTTCAAGATCGTGATAACTGAGGTTGTATTCACATTATTATATTTGTTTCGTCAAAATAATGTATAATAAAAATAATATCTAAGATCCGACAGATGACGCTACAGTCAATACATCGAATAACTAATTTTGCCAGGCTAACTACTACATAACGATTTAAATCAAGCACCTGGTGAACGAAGACGTCTTGGCCACCATCGTCAGGGGTAATAAAACCCCATCCCTTGGCCACGTTGAACCACTTGCATCGTCCGCGCCGCGTCACCCCTGTCACACCGCCAACGCTCGTGTTGGCCGCACCTGCGAACAAAATTAATTATGCAATAATTATTAACTCCAGAAACTAAATATGTATTCCAGGTGACGCACAAGCAACCACCCGATTGCAGTTGGACACCTGCAACTTTCCAAAGTTAGGCAGGTGTTAATAACCTTAAACCGCTTTAACATTAAAAATCCCTTTTCTGAATAATATAAATAAAACAAGCAATTAAAATTTTAAGTAATTGCATAGCAAACCGTTGTATGTTAGCATATTGATTCATTTCTTGATTGACATCTGGGGTGATTAGTTTATGTAATAAAATTTTAATCATTAAAATAATGGGGTTCAATACGAATGTAGTGGAGATTTACATAAATTTCCTTCGGATCTGTCTAGCATTGTCATATGCATGATACTGTAGTGAAGAATTAGTCCTTAATAAAATAGACGAACGCTTTCGCATACAGTATAATTACATATATACTGAACCATGTAATATAACTTGATGGGTATGTAATACAATTTTGAGGCGCATAATTTTAGTTTAAATTGGTATATAAATATAATATAATATATTTAAATCAGCAATTATATATATAAATTTATCTCGTGTATCTTGGAAACGATTGGGATCAAACTTAAAATTGGGATTAAATTGAACTAATACTTAAGTTAAGATTAGGTTTTGCTTCTTAAATTTACTTAAATAGCCATGTTTCCTGAAAAAACGTAGAAAATATATTTTTTTAACAATTTGTTGACGCCATCTCTTAAACTTTTATGTATTTGTGTTATTACCGATGGATGATAACCTACTTGTACCTTAAACTTTTGTGAGAGGGCGCTATACGTGGCAAATGCTTTCAATTAATTTAACTCAATGTTTTATATTTAAATACGTTATTCGAAAAAATACGAATTTACATTAATAAACCTCCGAATGGAGCTCGGTGTCCCAGGTACTTAGTATTAATTTGAAGATATACGAGCAAATGATCAACCATTTCTGGAACCTTATTGAATTTTAAAACGTAATGCAATAGAATGGTTGCGAGATTGCATTAAGTGGTCGACCCCTTCTTTTGAATGCATACATACATACTCAAGCATTTTACCGTTCGGAAATCTATTAGCAATAAATAAGGGCCCACGATCATTTACAGGACTAAGAAAGGGTATGCTATTCCCCTTATCGGGTTCTTTACAAAAAAATAACGTGGGAAACGAGAGAAAGAATGAACTCTTCTTTTTGATATCGTATGTTGAGGTTGAAGACCTCGTTTTAAACAAATATTACATTAAATGAAACTTTATATGAACAAACTGTTTTTTTTTTAATTTTCGTTTGTGTTTGGTAACACGAGTATAATTATCGAGTAAATCATTCTATATTTGTCTAAAATAAAAATTATAATCAGTAAATTTATGTAAAGTAACATTAACTTTGAAAGTATGTTAAATACTTACAGTATCAATAAAAACTATCTTTCTCTGACTTTTTTATTTTTTTAAATAAAACGATATCAAATGGTTCCAAATTAGAATTATGTGGAGGGTGTTCAACAAGTTTGACGGGTGCTGATGTCCAGGAAGTCTCTAGTTTAAAACGTAGAACGCACGAACGCGCCACGTTGTGATGAAGCAGTTAATTCCCAAAGCAGGTCTGTCTTTAGTTAACCTTTGGTCTAATCTTGCTTCTAGTAGTAAAAACTGCATTTTATATTCATATTCTTCGATGCGTACATATGTCAGTCTTATTCAACTTCAAAGACTTCCCCGATTCAGATCATATTCATACATTATATTATGTGAAATGTCGAGATGATGATTCATAGCCACGCTGTAGTCAAGTTACAACCAGATTCTTTATTTATAAACCGAAAACATATTTATTGTATACTGTATAACAACAACGTTTGCTCAGTCATTATTGTAAAATACTTTATAATTTGAAGACTAAAATTGTACTTGTACTAGTATTGATTTTATATTATGTAGTATTAGTACTACATATGTAGATCAATAATAATCTTGTAGTGTATTGTAAGTAATTGAGAACAAAATTTTTTTTATTGTTGTCGTATTGAACAGAACATCAACCCTTATTACGCAAACACCACTCTACAGATCTAGATCATCTTAGCAAATTTATAACATTTATTAGTGATTATTATCGATTGAATTTGAAGAAGAAAATATACGTTAGTATGGATATTTTATTAGGTAATAAGCAAAACTTTTACTAATTTCTCTTATATTTATTTCAATTTATATTCCATTTCTACACTAATTCATGAATTTAATGAAACTGATCAATAACACAATTAAATGAGACATGCAAAAAATAATAAAATACCTTATAAAAATTAATAAGAATTGTTTCGCATGTGAATGCTATTTTTAAACTTAAGATTTTTTGACGCGAAGCGTTTAAGTTATCGTGAAATATAGCACGGGTCTGTTATATTTTTATGTTTTATTGATAAAACCCAATGTTAAATCAAAGTACTTGTCGGAATTATCCAGTTGTTTAAAGAGCAAACCTGAAATTGTAATTTCAATCATAAGTAATATAAAAAAAAAATTAATGTCTCTTGGTACTTGGCCAGTTAAATCAGTACAGTTTTATTTATTATTTTTAATCTACACTATTATCCTCAAATCGAGACGTGGAGTTTCTGGCCACAAAATAATGTTAACCTTTTAGTGATTCGATGGACAGTTACGATAGGTACCTGGTTAGACAGTAGTGACGTAAGTTTTCATTGATAAATAAATCATTGATAACTTTTCCAATTTCCAGTCGGACACTACGGAGACTCCGACTCATCAAAGGGCGCTACTAGTATGTAATGAATTATACCATGTATTAAGTGATAAACAAAACAACTTATTTTGTTATTTCATCAACTTGGGACTAAGGGTATATATATTATTTACTCTTTTTTTCCTTAATTTACAACGAAAACTTCTCAAAACGAATATTTACATTACTACTGAAAGAATTTTATGAAACGTCCTGGTCGCAGGTCTTAATACTTTTCAAACCTAAACACAAAGCTACTTAAAACAATTTATTTGTTTTTAATTAATATATTTTCCTTTGTCCAAGCTAGTAACAATTTATTTAAAATAACAACAAATTTCTAAAATCAAGAACTGACTTAAGTGCAGGATACGAACTCAGGTTCTCGAGCAAGACACCAATAAGCTCGGTTGGTTTATTTTAATTTATTTAAGTGAATTTAGTCACTACTACGAACTTAACCACTTAATCATGACAAAATTCTTCCCAATGATAATACACTATGATGGACTTGTGAGTTTGTGGAAAAGATTAATGATGATTCATCATAGGAAACCTCTTGTTTATTATGAGTCATTTGCTAAATTTATATATATAAAAAACTGTTTAGTTATGTATGTACATAATTTTATTAATTTGCGATTATATTTAGGTTCATCTATGTGTGACTAAGCGGTAGGTATACAATTTCCTGAAAGAAATACTTAAAGAATGCTTCTATTTCCGATCCAAAGAACCATTAGTCCAATGTAATGCTTGTAAGTACCTACATAATAATTGTTATTGAAAGTTTTGTACGAGTGAACGTTATGGGTATATTAAAATAACTAAAATACGTATATTTACGAAACATTTGCAATATTAAATGTAAAAGAGCATTACATATATTATGGTAGTGAAATTAAGAAAGTTCATCAGTAGGTTCGCTAATTCAATATAGATTTTATGTGCTGGTATGTAACAGAAGCTTAATATTTCGGGCGGCAACGGCGGCGGTGGGTAAAAGCGGCGGGCACACGTGGCGACGGCGGGGTCTCGAAGAATGTGTGGTATTTAGGTTGCGTTTCTGGTACCTCTTCATTCATTGCCGTAACACTGCACCTTGCCAACCGCCGCGCTCGCTCCGACTTCACTAGAGGGAGAGCTAGCGACCGTTAGTTTAACAATACATTTTTAATATTACCAATGTATTTTTATTTCATTTTTTAATGCACTAATGTATGACATAAAAAAATAAAAATGAAATTTTGCATCCACTTTAGGTAAATTATATGATCATACATGAGTACCGCACAATGTTTTAAAACTGATATATATTGTTTTTTTTCATTTAACATCATTAAAATGTAATTGTATTTTTTTTTTTACATTTTCTATTTTTGATATTTATTACTTACTGAAGCAAGAAGTTTGTGTACTTAAGCGTGAGAATTTTTCAACTAATCTTCAAGATACTTCCTTGATTTGATGTGAACTTCAGTGAATTAAAATTTGTTAATGCAAATCTTTTAAATAGCATAAATTTGTCATCATTTGTATTATGAACACTTAGTTTTTTTTTCTTAAGCTCCTGGTCTGACTCCGGCCACCGAACAACGTGTATGGACCTCACGAGACTCGCCTTCTCACTATACCCGTTCTTAATATTTATTATTCCCGATACCGCATTAATGAGAAAGCGTAAATATTCATTCCGAGTTTCTGAGCTGTTTCATCATAATTGTATGCATTTTTAGAATACCTTTCACATAACATTTCTTTAAACTTTATTGATGACAGTAAACCAATTCTCGATGTATGCAATTCATTCAACACAATCACATGAAGTTTTTTTTCTTAACCGTTTCTTCATACGTTATTGAGTTTCCTGTAACATTTGTTATGGAACACAAACCTATCAATCACAGTTCATATACATATATATACATATTGTAATTAATACTATATGTATTGTGATTGATAGATTTGTTTTACACAACATTTCAGGGTACTTCTCTTGCATTTCGTTTTGTACAAATTATTTTTGACCAATTAATGCTTTGTTAAAATATTTATATACTAAACTATCCAAACGTCAAGTACATGGATCATAAATCTGTTTTACTGTCGTATGAATAGTGCAGAACCCGAAAAAGACAAAAAAAGTTCCATGAATTGTGTATTTTTATTGAGATTTTGTTACGTAAATAGATTCTGTTAAAATATTGAAATTTGAAAGTCAAATACACATTTTCTTTTTCACTACTATTAAAATGTGACATAGATATTGTAAAATTATATATTAGTTTTAGGTAAATTTAAATTTATTAATTTTCCTGTAAAATTGTTATTAATAAAGAATTATTTACTATAAAATCTCTGTAAGTTTATTACTTTACAATTAATAACTTAGCAATTTGTATTGAATATCCTCATATATACTGCGGTGACAAGAATACCGTTCACTTACAAATATGTCATTGCATCTGCGAATTTAGTAGTTACGTATTTACAATACAATAACCATTTTATATGAAATAATTAAAAAAAGTTTATTTTAAAGTATCTTCTACTGTATGCCGTCTACTTTTTAATAGAAACTCATAAATTCTCAGTAAAAATATTACGAAAATTGCAATGCATATTAGCATTATAATAAAATATTTAATATGAATAATATATTATACAATTAGTGCATGTTTGTTAAGTGAACAACTACGCTCACAACTGTTATATGATTCGAGAAGCTCCGAAGTTCATTGATATACGCTACGGCTCAAGCGTGTTTGTATAATTTTGGCCTGAATAAAATGTACGCTCAAACAACGGCCACTACTATCGTGTTAAAGTAATGAACTGGGAGGAGAAATGTTTGGACAAGGCGTTCCAAAATGAACAACCACAGGCTTTTCCCCTTAAAAGGAACTGGAACTTTAGCGCAGGTTATTTACACGTAGCTCCGATAGAAACCTTTTTGATTAACACCGGGAATGTGGAGACACAATATTTATTTTTCATCTAAAAGTTCTCTAAAACTGACAATTTAATCTTTACTGTATCATATGAAATTAACTTTCTAGTTTTATTGTCAATATTAAGAGTATTTTCAATTTAAAACAATTAAACCATTACAATTTATTCGTATCAAAGTATAATCGAGGAATTTATTATATGTATAATTATATAAATTTCATAATGTTAATATGATCAGTAAATGTTTTTTTTTTTTCAAATTAATAGATTTAAATTTTACACCAAAATGCATATAATAATTCCAAGTTTACGACCCGTGCTCAACACAGCCTTTCAAAATTAATTATAGACTAATACAATATCATGAACATATTTTTATTTTTAAAGATATAATTACACATTAAGTCACTGCAACTTATGAATTTACCAACTTTCAAATCCGTCCTCTAAAGCCATATTATAAAATGGAACAAAAAGTAAGGTTATAAACAAATACAAACATTGATAAAGTGATATAAAATATATTGATGTTAACAGTAGTCGTATAGTAAGAATGGGAGGAGTGAGTGCCAGTAGCACGGACACATGCGCGGGCGCATGCGCAGGAGCATCCGAGTCGTGCTCGTGTATCTACTCTGTTTACTCAGCAGGGCGCGTGAGTCGACGCCCGCCGCGCCGCCCGCGCGTCGCCCGAACGCCGCCTGCAAGCCGCCGAACCCGCATCGCTGTATCGCCACAGCTCCTTTACGTTCCAACACCACCCGTCAACAACTTTGGAATTTAAAAGTTTCATATGCGAGCCTAACTTTTGATTGCATTCCATAAGCCCGAGTCCTTCAATATTTGTTGAAAAATATTTCACTGGTTTCAATTTTAAATTCTCTTCTTAAGATACGCAGGAATTTAGATCCTTTCTAGTAAGAGCTATCGACTCGCCTGCTGAATTTAAAAATATACATGGTATGGTTTTAAGAGGCTACTAAATAAACAACGGGACTAAAATGTTTGTCGACATTATTAAACCAAAACAGACATCGTGACATTCTTGCTCTATTTAATTCCTTCGACGATTACTTTACTATTTTAAAGTCGTGTAAATTTAAGCTTGACTTTCTCATGTTTTGAAAGTAGGAAGGGGAAATACCGTGCATATTTTACGTAGTTTATATAACTGCACAATTTGCTAACATGAAAAATACTTGGAATACTGGTATGTCGTAGAAGTAAAAGGTGCATTGACCCACATAAAATTCGTGTGTCAATACGCATCGACTTATATTTATAGTTTTATGGGTTTAGGAATTACTCTTTTACGTTAATTTTTTTATAAGATACCATTACATAGTGAAATTCCAATAATTATTGTAACAAATCTTTGCAATGTTGGTTATAAAATAAGTCAGATAATTTAAAAATTTGTCCCGAACATCTGTTAACTGTTTATAGGTGATATTTACTTATTTTTATTCAGTTAATAGTAAAATTATGTAGGTTGCTAAGACACCTTTCCATGATAAAAGCCGTAAAAGCTACGAAACAATTTATAGTGAGGGTAATTGTGACAGATGTGCCTGACTTTTAATAAACAGAATTGCTTGTGTTATTATGATGGGTCATAAATATTAACTGTTAATTTTCTACTTTATAATGATTTCATATATTAATGTAGCGATACAAATTTTTGTTATTAAAATAAATAAATAAAAACACAGTGAGTTGAACGTTGCGTGAATTTATGGTTGTAGCACAATATTGAAGGATTGTAGGAAGGTATTCTGGTTAATTTACGGTTTGATTGATTTAAGACACGGTATTCTAAATGTACATGCTAATGAATCTGAGCATGTTTGTGTGTGTATGTGCAAATCCTAAAATATTTTTGATATGTCACACCTCCGTTTCATGATTTCAACCTTTCAACTTTAAAGTTGGATCAAATAGTAAATTCAATTAAATAGCAATTTAAAGTTTGTTTACTTAATGTAGGGTTAGAAGAGATCTTGAACTAAAGTATTAGAAAATGATAAATGTCGCATCTGTTAAATGATTTATTCTGCACTACATTATGGCGTGTTCGTAATTGTGCAATGGCAATTATGTGTTATGAATTTGAAGAATAAAAATACGAGAGAGTTTATGAAGTCTATTTACGAAAATTTATTGCATGTTACAAAAGTTAAAAACACATAGTGTAACTATGAGTATACAAGTATGACAGACTAATGAAACTATTTTATGTATAATAAATATAAAAATTATTAATCTATACATATTCAGATTTTTTATTTTATTTTATTGTTTTTGTGTAAACCACGTATATGATAAAGGTCGATCCAATGGCAATAAATATTATGTTAAAATTAAATTATTTCATTAAATTAAATGTTATTTAACGATGACAACCAGAATTGAACTGAAGAATTGAAGGCTTTTTTAATAATTTATCATGGTTTATATAATAACCAGTTTACTTCGAATAACAGATTCATATTTTCTTATTGTACATTTAACATTCACATATATTATACAACATTCATAAAATCATTTGGGTATCTTGTACCAAACGTCACCTCAGGTTACAGAACGAATGAACGATCTCTGTTAAACAAAAACCTAATGATTTTCTTAACATATTTCAGACTACGCCGCATAGTTCATTGTATTTTCAAAGATGGATATATTCTGATTGATAATAAGTAATTTTAATCAATCGCAAACCGGTCTATCGAAGACGTACTCGGGGCATTAAAGCAGGCGTCCAATTAAATGATGGTGATAAAAATACCACTGCGTTTAGTTCAAATTATCATCAATCGGAATATTCCCGTCTCACTCCAATGCATTTTTAAACCATAAAAATTGAAGAGTGTTGTCAAGTTATATATATAAAAGTGTAATATTATCAAATCTTGTCTAAAGTCAAATCTAACATTTATGGTTTTCTTTATATTAAATGCATTTTCATGTATTTAAATGCATCTAAACCAAAAATAAACTGGATTCAATACCACTAAGGAAAATGCCTCTGATACAAACATAATTGTTATTGAGCTTAAGATGTGATATAGAATTGGAAAAACAACAATAAGTAACATAAACTGCCTACCGGCATACCAAAACAACCTTACTACGTATAAATATACCGCTAAAAATTATACGCATCAAAACGGAACACTCAGGAATATTTATTAAGCAAACAAGGCATACGCATTTCCTTTGAAATGCGCGCGAATGGCAAGAAAATGAAAAGAATTAAAACGTTATGCCATTCACTACTTATTGCTGTTATCAATCGCAGGTATGGAATTCAAACATGAATCATCGCCAAGTGGCGCTTGAGCATTAGGATCTTTGACTAGGAGTGAAAGAGACGGCTGAATGTACCACCATTGAGACCTAATTGACTGGTTACGACTTACGAACTCGGACCCCGTCGTAGAGACGTAACATTGCTTATGATCGATTTTCTAAAAAATTACAATAGGCAGGTCTTCAGAACATCTCTATTATTGTTATTATTATTATCTACTATTGTATCAGAAAATAAGTTTCGAAATTGTTTTGGAAATAGGTAACTTATATTAAACTTTAAATTTATACATCTTTATTATAAATAATTAATTTATTCTTATATATTTCAATTTTTTTATCATAAATAAATATTTAACATGACCATATCGAACAAGTTCTATCACTACAGCTTTGGTATGTCAACGACAAAAACACGTAGATGAAGAATGGTGGGGAATGAAGATTACAATCCCCGAAAATGCAGCCGGCTTAAACGCACACTATCTCCAGTGACGCACACAAATTGACAAGCAACTCAAGGATTTGGATAATAAGCCTTATTGCTTTATATTTACGATCGAGGTTTTTGATTGGCATTTGATTGCATTTAACGCTGAGCAAGGAAGCGTATGTTCTTTGAAACTGAGTACTCGTAAAATAGTAAACTATTGGGATACGTAACAGTGAAATTGGTTAACATTTTTGAACAAAACGACATGATTTTATATATTTTTATATATCACTTAAAATTATTGATAACTTGCATTATCCATTAAATAGGTTATTTTCTCACAATAAAATAATACAAACTCAAAGGAATTTTCTAAGTTCAACAATATTTACGAAAAACATATTTATCTAATTACCCTTCCAATGGCATTCTTGTTACATATACTATGAAGCAAAAATGCATTGAATTACAATACATTTTAAAATGTAAAAAAGTTGAATGCCAGAAAAAATATTGCGTAAATTCACTGTATTGTATTCTGCTTGTCGTCTAATTAAAATGTACGCGTTTACAAAATTAGTGTTATTGTTTTGTTTGAATATGATACCAAGTAAACATGGCACGCATATGTGCGACATTAACGAGACTATTAACCTCAATTCAAATTTTTTCAATGATGAAATAATTTGTAAACAGTTTCTATGATTGCCCTTCCAAGCGATGCGTGTCACACATCCGCTCGATAAGAGCCACGATAAATTCCACAGCAAAGAACAATTTTTAACGTAACTCGATTATATACTCGACATCCACGTGGTTAACGTACGGCTAAAGGTAGATAAACATCAGTAAATTAAAATAAAAACAGTGAATAAAAACATCAAGCATAAATACAGATTTCTAAAAAAATACCGAACGTATACTTACTTGAAGACGGAACTGCATTTCCACCTTCCCTCCCGCTCATGTTAACAAAAATACCTTAACATGCACGGCTAATATCACCTCGGCGTACTACCCATTATCCGCGTTTTTAAAAGCACTTAATTTGTAATCAGTCAATTCAAAGTAATTTTTATGTTGCTACTTTTTAAAAGTACTTAAAAACCAACAAAACTTAAAAGGTGCATGGGAATAGACGCGCGTGCGCGCGAAGCGACCAGCGACGCGTACGCAGGTCGACTGCATCGAAAATGAGTTGTAGTGGTGTAGTGTAAAGTCAGCGACGCGCGTTAATGCGGTTGGGCCCTTCCCGGATATAGTCAAGCAAGTAGTTTTTAAAATAGAGAAGCTAACGGAACGTGTGAGCGGCCCAAAAGCGCCGGCTGTTTTACCCCAATCCAAAATATGTCACTTGTCGGCGCGTACAGTGTACAGAACTAAGCGTCGACAAGAAAAGGAACGACGTATAGTAGGCTGGTCGGCACGAACTACCACACCCGTCCGACGACTGCACCGAACACAAACAACATTCTATCAGCTTTACAAAAACATTCCCAAAACGAAATGCCAATAAATTTAAAACGCACCGTCACCTTCAAAGTTTCCGCCTTCGCTATTGTTTTGCTTCATATACCTATAATTAATTCCCGTGGCATTAATTTTAAAATTTTGTAATTTATAATTATTTAGTAGAGCTTTATCAATGCTGTGCTACTTACAAAGTAGATAACAAAAATTATGTACTATTTACTTCCTTCAAGTGTCCCTATAAATGTCTATGTAAATGTAATGCTTCAATTGACAGCAGTACTAAATTTTTATGCCATAGAAATTGTCTAGGTTCAAGTAATTAAGATAGTACGTATCATTTCGAAGAAATTTCATAATATTTTAATCTCATATCGCTCTAACAATATATTTTTAAGTTAAATTCAGTAAGCCTATCTGCTTCTTCCTAAAATTATTACTTTTAAATTAATATTTTAAAAATTACTCATTTGTCATTCATTAGGTACCATCATTTATCCAGGTATGCTCATATGTTAAAATAAGTTTTAATATTATGTAGGTATATGATTATAATATTGGTAAAACAGTCAAACTATTTTTGTGAAATGTTGATATAAAGCCAATGTTTGGTATTTATTTATTTAATTAACCAGTAACAAGCCGTCACATAGCTCAGAAAACCTACGCCTTTATGTTTAACATTTAGCCACGCATAGTTTGAGGAATGGGTTTTTCTTGTTAGGTATATGACTTTGAAACATATTCATTTATTAATATAGCTGCAACCAAACAGTCTAAATTGTATTTAATGCTTAATGAAATGTCCATGTTAACTTTTATTTTGGTACTACCAAACCGCCCTCGTTTGACTTCAAAAAACTACGTCTTACGTTTACGCACATGCAATCAAAATTAGTGTGAATTAGAAATGTGTTTTCATTACTTTTATATTTACGAATGGGTTGCAATGAAACGAACTTTTACGTACGTACGTACATTAATATTTCCAAAAAATATTAAATGCCCAGATTCAGCCGCGTCACAATTTTATTATTAAAATAGATTCATTCAGATTTTGATTAGTGTAGAATATTCTGCCTTAATGACCATTTCCTAAAATTACTACTGTTAATTGAGTAAGTAAATGAATAAGCTGCATTAATGAATAACACAATAAAAGCGTTGCTTCTATAGCGCCTCGCTAACGGTGATTTAAAAGTTATATATGCAACAACTTACACATATCATTATAATCACATTTTGTGTGTTCAACTTGATATATATTATAATTAGGTTTAATTGCCGGTGAATTCATAAAAAAGGTACAGACGTAGTAACAAGTAATTTACAAGTATGTTCTTGTTTTGTTTATTTATTTTTATCTGCTCGACCTGATAACAATCGGTGAATTATATTATGCAAGTAACAATGTATTTTTTTTACTAAATCTAGAAGGTTCAAATAACAATGTTGTTTCTATTTATTTGCACATATTTGTGGCCAAATACAAGTATGGATATGTGGGAAAAATTGTAATAATGTGTAATTTTATTCAATGTAGACTATTGTCCAATATCATAATTCTTAATCGCTATGTCTTCTTTATACAACTCCTCGAAACAATGCAAAAAGGTTAGATTTTACAATTCTCCTAGTATTTCTTACAGCATGTTTACTGTTAACATCCATGCTAGAACCTTCGTGCGATGGGATAGTATGGGAATTATACCATCTATCATCATATGATATCATATTTATGTACATAGCTGAAAATAGGCCTCGCGTAACTGATGGTGTTAGTCTGACTGTTGCTGAACTTTTTAGGTTTAGCTTACAAGTAAGCAAAATTAGTAGCCAAAAGTAGTAGCCAAGTTAGCTGATTGTACAGTTAGTCAATACCTTAAATATATTTCTACACACTATGAAGCATGAATATCAATTTAAATTAACAATATAAACTTAACAAATATCGCACCCAAAATAAATGATAACAAAACCCACTAAACAAATGTTTCCTACCGTTATATGAATATTATAAAATCAAAACGTCAAAATAATCATGTACAGTTTAATTTTTTTTATTATCCAATATATGCATTTTGTAGTTGATTAACTTGTAACAACTGTTTGTAAAATAAGTGAGTTTTGACTTTTCTGCTATCATAATACACTTATTTAGTAAGTAGACATACTACTTATAGTATATTTATTAGCTCTGCTATCCAGTCTTACTTTTCGAATGTGTATACAATTTATTTGATTCTAAGCCTGTTAGAACCTGATGGCATCAGTTTAAATCGAGCATTAAAGTTTCCTTCACCCTAAATAATCAAGGAAGTCCCCTTCGCCCAGTTGTCACTTTGACGAACTCGTCTACTGAACCATTGTCACTATGTAATCTAAATGAATATTCACCGACAGTAAATCCGACAATAGTCGTTTTACAAGAAATACAAGTTTTGATAATAATGCAACTCAAATGATTGTTAGACTTGTCGCTTTCTCTGATCTTTCTAACCCAAGCAAATCGGTTACCAATTACGTCCTTGCTAACCAGAAATGAAAATAATATTGTATCGCTTCCAATAAAATCACTGTACAGAGTATTGTTCATCACATTAATTAATCTGTTACGCAATGTGACAGGAATTTGTAATGACATGAAATAATTTCATGCACCATCAAGAATAATCTCCTCATTTCTTTGACTTCACAAACAACTAAGAAGCGAGATCAAGTATCACATCTTAAGTCTACTCATCACAAGTCTACTCTGAGAGTCGAACCCGGTGCCTTCGTTTGTCAAGCAGGATTTCCAACTCGACTAGGTATTTTAATCGTAAACCAGCATAGAAAGACCAATTGCAATAAAATTTAAATAATAAGTATTCGCAGCATTTTATTTCTAAAGCGTTTGTTTACCGTCTAGAAAAAATCTGGCTTTTAAATTAAGAACAAGTTTCAATGTCAGTGTAAAAATTACCTATTGTAAAAATTACGCGATATTTAGTGTCTACGTCTGCTGTTTTACGTAAAGATAAAATCTGAAGAAATATGTAGTTCCGATATCTGATTCATCAGTTAGTTATATGATTTCTTGGAACTAACTTTTGCAAAACAAAAAGTAAATAATAAGGCTGTATCGATGACTAACAACGTTACCCCTTACTAAAAAAAAGTATTATTCATAGCTGTTTTCTGCATCATTATCTAAATGACTAGTTACAGATGATATTGACCTGTTATGCTTTGAAATATGTACAGATTAATTAATTATTGAACAAGTTATACTACACAAAACCCACAATTATAAATCGTAATCTTCACCTAGTGAAACATTATTGACACACGATTGACTTGTATTTTTACGAATATTAAGCGACATCTACATTCGTAAAAATTTTTTATATACTTACTTACAACGTGGTTTTAAAGTTTAATAATTTAATCACTAGATGGCAGGTAAAACCTACATGCTGCCATCTATGATTCCTGAGCTACATTAAAATAAACTTATAACGCCAGCGTAACTGATCTGGCTCGTAGTTACAACCGCCAAATAAGTAGACCCTATACACATCATAAGCTTTGGCGTTGAATTTTAATCACTTGTTAAATTAACCTCTTACAAGTTTTAGTATTAGTTAGTCACATAAGCTTATAACTAACACAGTCGTGTGTAGCTTTAGATTAGTCGGTATTAAAGTGTATTTTTATCACGTCTCACTAGAATTTTTAGATTTTAATAGTTCAGTTACGATGATACAATAATTTCCATAAAACGTTCGAATGCATTCAATCTAATTGAAGTATATTTATATTGTACCTAGTCTGACTATAAATTATGTTACAAATGAGAATACATTTATTTTCTTGTAAAGTAATGTAATCTTAATAAAACTTATATACATATATATTTAAGTTTTGGCAATAAATAAAAAAATATTATATTCGAGATAACCCCCGTTGGTTCTGAAGCAGGTCTTTAATCTCTCTAGGGACGGATCTATGGATTTGTGCACTGTATTCATGGAAAATTTAATCACTACTCGCCCTAGTGTTTCTTAAGAGACTCAATGTGAACATATTATTTAGAGCATACTATATTCTTTAAAACTAACTCTAATTTGTAGTCCAAAATATTTAGATCTGAGTTAGACGAAAGTCAATCTACAGCTCTTTTAAAGCTCGGAATGGTAGATTCGAATCAAAATTGGCTAGTTTGTGATTTGTGACTAGATGTAGAGTCTTGATGGAAAGTTCACGGTACAATGTTAAGAATAAAAAGTGTATTTCCGAGAGGTTTCACAACACAAACACAGCGGTCACTTGATACTTTTTGGCTGAAGTCTTCACTCCTTTTTCACAAAAATTAAGCTCTATGGCTCCATGATTCTAGAAGTCCCAACACCATCTCGACCACTTGCAAGCATCTTGTGTTTTTTGACTACATGTGTTTGACCACTCACTTCAACTGTAGATTTATCGACGATAACTCCAAGCCTTGTTTGATGATAGCCGAAAGAGTCCTAGTTACAATCTTCAATTCTCGCGATGAATTTTTTTGATCTCTTATAGGGTATCTTATTTTATCTCTTACATTACGCGCGGTCGCCCTGATCTTTTATGTTCCTTCATAGATGTAGTAGTTATATATGTACCTGTCGATAGTACGATATACGAACATACGGTTATGCCTAGTTTCCTGATGTATCTTGAAAATGACCGACTGCTGTATACCCATTTTGTGCGATACATTTACCACACCTGGTAAATGTCAACACTCGGCATTTAAACATTTTCATTGTTGACCTACAAGACAGCATACTTTTCTATCATATGCGTGTATACAACCTAAATAAATTAATCAATATTAATATCATAAAGGGAGACTGCGAATTTTTGAATTTGTGTATATGAGGAATGCAATCTGTGGAATCACCTACTTGAAAAAAAAACCATTTAAAAGGAACGTTATTCCGAAAGGCTATGTAAATTATGTAAATATAATAAATTTTTAAATCGAAAGAAGTTAGGACTGGCTTCTAGTTCAAAATAAAGGAGCTATTGATGTATGTTTTTCTGCTATTTATGTAACAAGAGTCAAGAATCAGGTATTTAACATTAAAGAAATAGCCGTAAGTTACAAAACAGTTACCAGTAAGTAAATTTTATATTTCATATAAATAGGTAGCTTGATATTTATATTTCACATACACTCAGGCGGTATAGTTTGTTTCCAGATTAAGTGCCAAGATACGGTAACAAGCAATGGAATCTGGACAACTGATGACACAATTGCCTTGAAAGCAGGATAACAGGAATAACAAGGAATAAAAAGATCCCGTTATGAGTCCACGCCCCCAAAAATATTGAAATATTAAGCATTACTAAATCGAAATTCAAACATTAATTTACATAATTTACAAGTAAGCTAAACGGATAACTTATAATATGTTACAAGCAGAATATATATACATATATAGTATATTGAAACTGGTCTAGTAAAGAATAATACTGTATTATTGACTAGTCCAGTTTCAATATACTATTAAAATCCATGATATTAATTCTAGAAACTCATTCGTTAAAATAAATGTTTGAAATAATTAAGTCAGATTTAATAGGACATTCATTGTTATATAATTACTATTCATTGGCTTTGCAACAATCCACGAGGCACAATGTATGATGATATATACCTTTAGACATGCGTAGCACCTCCTTCCCTCCAACAAAGGAAACATGCACTTATAACCAAAGGTATAAATCGACATACGTACATACCATCACCAACAAATGTTTCGCTGCGAAACAGAGCATCCTCAGGGTAAATAGACTCTACGACTGTTAACAGGAAAGTGAACGCCAGCTAACGAATCCGGACCTTTTTACTTTTACTTAATAAACAATAAAAATATCGGGTAAAAATATAACACAAACAGAAATCTATACTATTGGTTGTCATACCATAGCATGGCATGTTTGACAACGTTATCATAACAACATTTGAATATTGTCAATACACATAACCTTTGCTAGTGAGTAGAGAATTTAGCGAATTTTAGCATTTCAATTTTTTTTGTCTCTTTTTACATATTATTCTTGGTTTAATATATCCGTAAATTTAATTTAAATCTTCATGATTTATTTTATAACATATCTCTAGTATTTAATAGTATAGTATAGATAATGCGAATGTTATCAAAGAAAGTTTTTTCTCTTATTTGTCAGTCATCAGCAATTAGTTTTGTCAGTGAGCATCTGTGTGATCATTTTTCCTCGCTTCTACCTACCCTGTTTTAACATAGCCCACATAATAATTCAATATTTCTCTCCATTACTCAGATCTTCTAGTATCCATATCATAGAGAAGCTCCTAAATCAATTTGAGCTTGCAAAACTTATTTATTCGCTTTATCTTCGGAATGAAAAAGTTCGACCTAAAATGTTAATTTCACAAGAATCTCAAATGGGTCCAAATTCCACTTAGACTGTTTTGTCTACTCTTTATGATCTTGCATAGCTCTTCGTCTAACATTTACCTTCGCAATCGCATGACGTTTGCCCATCCTCCAGGTGTATGTATGTATCATGCAAGTCACACCCGAAAACCCTCCTTAATTTTCTTTCACGTAAATCTAGTTTTTATTCCCATTGTGGAACTCGCTACCTTGTATTATAAGAAATTCTGAAACATTCTCGATCTTTGGGCCTACTGGAAGAAATATCTCATTACAAATAAATAGTGCTCTTGTACAAACTTTTCATTTAAATGTTGTTGCCTATAATTTTATTGTATGTACAATATAAATAATAAAATAAATAACACTTTAACGAGACTGAATCTATATGTTCAATATATTTTCAAAAATGTTGCTACACTCTGGTATGGTCAAAACTGTGTTGGAATTTTTGTCTAAATAATGTTTTATCTATGAATATATCACAAAAAACACTGACCAGATTTAAACGGTAATTCAAATATTAATAATTTATCTTACAAATAATTACTATGTAAGATAGGTGCTTTTCATCTTGTAAAATGGATCTATTCCCGCGCAAATGTTCTGCAGCCGTCAAAATAAATGAATGTTTGTAATAGAACTAAAAATCCAGTCCCTAAAACAGTAACAATAAAATATGGAATTTATGAAATGCTCAATAAAAATGAATTATATTTGTTTGGAACCCGGGGACCGTTTATCTGCGGAAACTAAGTAATTTCTTAACATGAAGCGAAAACTAATCACTAGTCTATTAAACTAAACTTACACATTTTAATAAAATACTTACAGTTCTTAATAAACCGGTTTGCTTCACCATTGACGAGACCATTGGTGACGACCACAACATGATGGGTTGTGGATAGAGACTTAATTTCTGGGTCATACGCTGTGTTCCAAGAAGCCGCTGCCGCTGCCGCCGCAGCCGCGGCTGCGCAAACGCTGCACTCTGAAAAATAAATATGTTTTTAATATACAGTGTATTTACTATATATAGGATCCAGTAAACCGGTTAATATTTATCTAGTCGTCCGAACGATAGTTTGTGACTATCGTTTGATACCCGATTAGACAGGATATTTAAGTGATAGATAAATATTATATTTTCAGGTCTTCGCTGCTTGTAATAGTTTCCTCGATATTTAGGGTTTCATAATGCAGGGGAGTATCCATTTTAAAGCAGTTGTATGTTTTCCAAGTGTTCTATCCAACAAGTTATCTTATGATTGAATGTAATATATATAAAAAATGTATGTATGTAAATTATTTACTTATATGTTAGTTATATTAAACTATTAATCACAGACATATATCTATGTTTTTGTAATAACTACAAAAAAGCACTCGAAAAATTAATTACTGAGCAATAAAATTTTCACGCTTTCATCTATTTAACCGCTCGAACAAATTAATTTCTCGACATATAAAATATCCCAATTGTTAACTCCATAATATAAATATAAATAGTCAATTACAAATACAACTTATTTCTGAGGAGTAGTAATACGGATATAAATCTGTGACTACTTCAAAAAACTTTAATTGTGATTGAGGTTGGTTGGATATGGAATATGGTTGCAGTTTTAACGAACTTAACCATGTTAGTTCTATATGAAACAAAAATAGTATCATAATTTCATGAAAACTAGTTAGGTATTTATAGGAAATAATCTAAAAAACAATAATCTCTACGGAAGTTTTACCAATTGTTGATTTCTATAAAATGGTTGTGGATTTTATATACGTTATACTTTTAAAAGATGTAGTGGAATTTTTTGATGTTGATTTTCTTGTGATATCTACTGTATCTGCGATAAATGATTTCGATGAGTCTTATAGTAAATCCGAATATGGATGCACAATCTCCTTAGCGGTTAGTGGTAGATAAATATAGAACTTTGAGTAGATTTATTCGATATGAATATTTTTTTTTACTTTTCACCATATAACGACGCGGATCCAGTGGGAGGTTTTTAGTTCATAGATATTTCATGAATCATATTAGATGACTCTCATGTCACAATGACAACGGAAGTTACATGAATCACGAAATTGCTATCAGTGGAATTATTCACAACTTCATCAATAACTAAGACATATTTAAAGGGAGGGATATTTAGAGGATAATTAACACATATTGGACATATTGATCTCTCATGCCATCGCATTGAATCCTTACATGCTTAACTGTTGAACTCTTTGGATCAACCACTATTTAGTAATTTAAATTTAGAACAGTAAAAAAATAGTTGAGTTGATTGACTGAATAAAAATATGGTGAAGAACTAAGCTACAACTGTCATGCTGTTTGAAATTATAATAAATATTATTTCTTAATTTCTTTCTTTCAACTTTCCACGGTAAAACCTCAACAATGGTTGTGGGCCCAGTGGAAAATAAAAAAAAAAGAATTAATATTAAGATATAATGAGTGAACGGGAGCTGGCAACCATGTCTGCAGGAGGTGGAAGCGTGAGTGGATTCTGTATTGACAAATTGAAAGGGCGTAAAAATTATCTACTCTGGAAATTTAATTTAAGAAATCTACTCATTCATGACGACCTTTGGCATTCCATCGTTGGTTATCCGGAGGACGATAAATCCAGTCCAGCGTTGAAACGGCGGAAGGATGAAAAGGCGTTGGCAAAGATCTGCCTGTTAGTGGACGCTTCATGCGTGTCCCATATAATAACTGCGAAGACAAGTAAATATGTCTGGCTGAGCCTAGAGAAGGTATATGACGATAGGAGCATAGGGAGACGGTTAAAACTGTTGAGGTTCTGAGATCTATGTTCAGTAAAGTTAGATGACTTCGGTGGCGATATGGACAGATATATTAGCGGTTGTTTGTCACTATCGCAACAGTTAGCGGCGGTAAATAAGCCTATCGATAACGAGTTTCTAGCTGCAATAATTCTACAAGGACTGCCTCCAAAGTATGATCCCATGATTATGGCTCTGGAGAGCAGTGTAAGCGATCTGACCAGTGACTTCGTCAAAGCTAAATTGCTGCAAGATACGAAGTGGGCTGATAACAGCAAAGGCGGGAATTGCCTGCTCGCTGGAAAGCATTATAAATCTGGGAATAGATTAAAAATGTAAATTCTGAAATGCTGTAAATGTGGAAAGTCCGGTCACGTTAAAAAGGATTGCACGCAGAAGGGGGCGGCGACGTCTTTCTGTAAATAGTTTAGCTGTTAAAGGGCTTAGAGTGGAATTTTTTGAATCTAATTGTAAAATATTTAGAAATAAACATTTGATAGCTAGTGTTAGATCTATTGGCGGATTATACAAACTACATACTAATGCGATAGCTTTAAGTAGTGTAAACAAAGAAGTTTCAAAGGAGTCTTGGCATCATAGATTAGGTCATTTAGGTTACGACAGCTTAAAGTCATTGTCAGATATAATAAATTACAGAATACAGACATTGTAAATAATTGCGATATTTGCATTCTTGGAAAACAAATTAGATTTCCATTCAAGAAGTCTACCCGTGATGTAGTGACTAAGCGGTTGGATCTGGTATATACGGACTTGTGTTTGATTCCTGTAGCATCCCAATCAGGTAAGCGGGATATTTTAACATTTCTAGATGATCACTCACGGAAAATATTCTTGTATTTCTTGAAAAAGAAGAGCGAAGTAGCCAACGTTACTAAAGATTTTGTTAGGTTCGTTGAGAATCAGTGTTAATCCAAGGTAAAAGCTATACGTAGTGACAATGGCACAGAATACGTTAATGAAGAGTTAAGCTCTTTCTTTAGACAAAACGGAATTATGCATCATTTAACTGTTCCTTATTCTCCACAAATGAATGGAGCGGCCGAGAGATTGAACAGAACTCTTTTGGAACTTGTACGTTGTATCTTGTGTCACTCAGGTTTGGATCACAAGTTGTGGGCTGAATCAGCTAATACTGCTGGGTACCTTATTAATCGGTCTCCATCCAGTAAGTTAAATGGGAAGACGCCCGAAGAGGTTTGTTCGGGACATAAGGTTAAATATGATCATTTGAGAATTTTCGGTTGCGAAGCCTTTCTACATATTAACGACGTTAAGCGGAATAAATTACAACCTAAAAGCAAGAGATATATTTTTGTGGGCTTTGAAGACAATGGTACTTCTTATAGGTTGTATGACTCTGAAACACACAATGTTTACTAGGAGTCGTGATGTTATATTTAATGAACATGTATTCCCAGCTAAAGAGATAAAGATAGCTCGATATAAGGCTAGACCAGTAGCCAAGGGTTTCACCCAAAAGTATGGTGAGGACTGTTTTGACACATTTTCACCAGTAGTGCGATATAGTTCATTGCGACTACTGCTAGCGATAGCTGTTGAGATGGATTTAGAAATAGACCACCTAGATGTACAAACAGCGTTCCTCAACGGTAATTTAATTGAGGAAGTTTTTATGTATCAACCCGAGGGTTTCATTTTACCTGGTCAAGAAAATAAAGTCTACAAGTTGAAGCAGGCAATTTACGGACTGAAACAAGCATCCCAAGCTTGGTATCAGAGAGTGAAGGATTTGCTTCTGTCAACAGGCTTTGTTTAATGTCAGTTAGAACATTGCATTTTTTACAAACGAAACGGTAAGTCGGTTATTTACATTGCTTTGTACGTGGATTACTTCATTGTCTGTTACAATGATTCGTGCATGTCTGAAGAGCTGAAAGAAAGTTTAGGTAAACCGTTCAAGAATAAGGATTTGGGTGCAGTACGGCATGTTCTTGGAGTTACGGTAGAACGTGAGAAAATTAACAAAACTCTCAAGCTTTGTCAGGCGCATTATATTAAGCACTTTCTCAATATTTTCGGTATGTCAATGTAAATCAGTCCAAACTCCTTTGGATCCCAATTTTAGGTTTAGTGATACGAATGAATTAGGTGATGGTACTGTTCGCTATAGAGAACTGATAGGTTGCCTTATGTATCTCAGTGTATTTACAAGGCCGGACATTACTTATGTAGTTTCATATTTAAGCCAATTTAATACATGTCATACTATGGAACACTGGATGGCTGCTAAACGTGTCTTGAGATATTTAAAAGGTACTCAAGGCGTTAGCCTTGTGTTTAGTAAGTTGGGACACACTAGGGTGGAGGGGTTTGTAGATGCTGACTGGGGTGGTGACGTACATGATCGAAAATTATTTTCAGGTTTTATTTTCAAAAATGGAGGAAATACAATATCCTGGGAATGCAGAAAACAAACTTGTGTTAGTTTGTCAAGTACTGAAGCAGAATACATAGCTCTTAGCGAGGCTGCTAAGGAGGCAATTTATCTTAGGGCCTTGATAATCGAATTAAGTGATAGTTCTGGAATAGTCGTTGATTTGTTTAATGATAATCAGTCGGCTCAGAAACTTACTGCTAATCCAGTGTTACATAGGAGAACGAAGCACATAGACATCAGGTATCATTATGTAAAGGGGGCTGTCAATAATAATATAGTAAATATATAATATTTGTCTACGCAGGAAAAGGTGGCTGATGTATTAACTAAATCTTTATGTGCTCCTAAACATAAGTTCTGTGTATTAAACTTACGGTTAGGTTGATAGGTGTCTAGTATTTACTGACACTAAACAGTGATTGAGGGGAAGTGTTGAACTCTTTGGATCAACCACTATTTAGTAATTTAAATGTAGAACAGTAAAAAAATAGTTGAGTTGATTGACTGAATAAAAATATGGTGTAGAAGAAAGCTGCAACTGTCATGGTGTTCGAAATTATAATAAATATTATTTCTTAATTTCTTTCTTTGAACTTTCCACGGTAACACCTCAACATTAACAGCTTCCAAGAACGTCCCGAGTATTTCCTGAAGAATTGCACTGAAATCCAAAACCCATGAAGTAAAATGTACCGTATGATTTGTAGACTTGAAGCAAATGACGGAGGACACTTTCAATTTGGATGCATTTGGTTTTTTTTATGACCAATTACTTTTGGTGACAAAACTTTCATAATTAAACTAGTATATATATGTTGTCTAAATTCAATTAGATTTTTACGCAATTGCTTGTAATTCGTTTCTTTGTTGTCATGCATTAGTGTAAATCTAAAGAAAATTATATAAATTGTAAAATTGAGTGTTGACATGTTCTTTTAAAATTGTTATAATAAACATTAAGCACGTAGATCATTATTGTCAATACTAATCAAGAGGTAGCTAATCTAGGTAAATTAGGTAGGTTAGGTACCTATTCAAAGAGGTTCGGGAATGTGATTACTTTAAACTTGCAGAATTTATATATCATACGCATTATAATTTATAATGATGTCCTGAAAAATGTATTCCATATTACTAATTCTGTAACAGTTTTTAACGCCATTTAATAACAGTGGAATAGCATCTGGCATATTGGCGTGTAAGTCAAATTGCATAACTATTATTTATAAAATCCTAGTAGATTAGAATATTTATCTATTTTAAAAAGTTAAATAATCTTATTACCTTTTAATTTGAAAAACTTACCATAGGTAATTTTAATTAAATATAATATTTTGTTATGAAATATTTAGCTAATGGATTTTAGAATCAATCATAATTTAGTCAAGATAAGCCTAATATATAATATCCTTCAGTGTCTAATAAGATTCTACTATCATTGACTGTCATTTATTTTATGCCTCTTACTATGAAGAAGGATATAAAAAATGTTCAAATTTTTCGGTACGCTTATAAAAATAAAATCGATGAAGGCCAAACGAAACTCGCACAGAATTAGTTGCCATATTGTCTTATATTTTCTGTTTCTTGTAGAACTTTAAGAAAGGAGGATTTTTATTTTAGTTTTTCTGTAAACTATGGCTAAGAACCTATATCGTTGTGTTTTATTTTAGATAAAGGTCATACATGTCGACGTATAGAGGACTGAAGAAATAATTTATTATTTTTGAATTAACGTCTTTCAAAATAAATATATGCTAAGGAAACGATACCTAATTCAATAATATTTTGAAGTGTCGAAGTTTTTAAATGTTCATATAGTGAAATTAAAATGCCGTGAAAATGTTCTGCAACCTAAGTTACATTATTTTGACAGTTTCATGCTTTCTTTCTTTCTATTATAATATTACAGAACCCCTTATTATACTATAATTAAAAATAGTTTAATGATATTAAATATTTAAACTACTTAATTAAAAAAATGTTTACTTTTTACTAAAAGGAATGTTTTGTTGAATTTCCAACAAGAATGTTTTGTTGAATTTCCAATAAGGATGCTTTCATTAAATTAACCTGATACAGGACAAAAATATTTTTTTTGTGCTAAAATTTTGTGATATTTTTAATATATTTTGTTGTTACTTTATCTTATGTATATATTCCATGAAAAAATAGGAATGTTAAATTGAACCTTTTACCATAAAACAACTTTGCTGATTTTATTAAAATCTATTATTCGTTTTGGAAAATAAACTACGCCATATTTGTTTTCATACAAACATAGACTGTTCTTTATTATTTCAAACATAACAATATGCTCCTGAAAAACTATAATCTTAAGTATTTCTTTTGGCATTCATTAATCCCGCGCGGCATATTAATAATAATTTCATCACATTTCCAAAACATTGCATTGTTTAATTTATCGTTTATTTACATAGTATATAATTATATACTTCAATGCTTCATCATTAATGTCACGATGATTTGATTGAAGGCGTGGTTTTCCTGGGCATATTGTTTAAAAATATCAAATATTCGTGCATAGTTTAGAACTAGATACCAATCATAATGTTTCTGTTGACTTACCTAATTTGACTTGATAGTAAACAAGCGGCATTTTGTACATTAGCTTAGCTTTAAATTTATCCATAATAAGTACATAATACTAACTCACCCTTCATTTACTTCGCGGTCCACCCCTCTACAAAAATCAGTATTCAGCCCAATCACCACATAGCTACTGCAGTAATATTGAAGCCAAATAATAACAAATCGTTCTTTTTTAGTGCACAACACATTCTATAGTTAACTATAACGAAATGATAACCCGTCGATCGATTATTAGAATCGTCTTTGGACAACTATTTTCTTAAGCGATGTTACGTCGTTAGAAACTGTTCGTTTAATTGTTTATTTTAGACAATTTATTAATTGACTTGATTGAAATCGATACAAGTCTAGTAATTCCGAAAATAATATGCCAGAGTAGTAGCGCGTGTGACGATTAACAAAGGACTGCGTGGTACATTTTGCGTGATTCTGGGGTGACGCGCATGGTTGGGGGATTCTTACTATTAGTAAATAGAAATCCCTCTCATGTTTAAGTTTTGTCAATTAGCATTAAGGATATTCTTTACTAATTTGAATCGAAATATTAAATGAAATATGAATCCAAGTTTCTAGAATATACTGTTAATCTGCCAAAGTCCTTGCAAGGAATCGTCCACCTTAAACGTATTTCATAAATGTGAATCATATTTTGTTATTTATTTTCTATAAACCTTAATTTTTTCATCATGTATATCTTGAATTCTAAATAATAGACATTAGGATTTTTGATCCTTACGCACCCAAACTAACCAACCTAATTTCTTTAATCCCTACCTGAATGACAACTACAGCTTAATAGTTATTTATATTTAATCTTTTTACATAGTGTATAATATATATTTTATGTCCAAATTTACTATTAGAATACGTTAAACAATTACAGAGTAATTGCTTATTGTTGGTATTTAGCTGAATAAAATTAATATATAACTTTCTTTAAGCGTTAGGCTAATGTAAAAATTTGCCATTTCGGCTATCTAAGTACTACCTATTTTTCTGAGTATGGCACAGTTATCAATATTTAAATGATATATTTAATTCCAAATTTAACATGTAACGTCTGGTAGGTACATACCGGAGAAGGATGACGTCAAATTGAACTGAATTCTAACTTGATATTATTTTGATTTGCTTTTTTAGCTGGACTTGATGCCCGTGTACCACCTCTACAAACATAAAAAAGTCCAAATCTCTTCATGTCAATTGAGTGAACAATAATAAAGCAAATAAAAATGCACACACGACTACGACAAATAGACAACCTCTATCTTTTTGAAGTCAAATAAAAACAAACATTATTGCAATTAAATTTATGTGTGAATGTAACAAAATTGAATTTATTATATAATATTTTGCGTCTCACTACTTTCTAATCTTACTAGCAACTCATTATGAGTATTAAACGATTTTTATAAAAGTAATGGGCAAAATTATCATATACCTTTGGATTATATGTAATAAATCATTTTGCATTACTAAGTAATCGTAATGTGAGATGTAGCTGAGCAAATATATGATGTAGTGGAATATGATCGGCCATATTTGTGTAGCGACGGCGACGCATGCGCACTGCATGTGCGGGCACAGCCGGCCGCACAGCTGCTGGTCAACGCGTGGACACAATGAGTGACGTACGCGAACCATAAAGGTATCATTTTATGGATATTATACTGAAAATAAAACTAATTTTGCCATTCAATTTGATTGAATAAATCAAGTTGAAACATGGAAACATATTATTTACTTTACAGAAGCAAAATTGATTACGTTCTGGAGCTCCTATATTACGAGAGACTTACAGTGGATTGCTAATGAGTTAAATTCTTCAAACTTTTGCATTAACAATTTTTGAACTTTCAAAGAAAAGTAAATTATCAATCCTTTTTTTATGTTAATTTCTAATAGACTAATAGACGCTCACCTCTGCCCATGGACATTTGTATTACCGAAGGTATCACCGATGCATGGAGGACAAAAAGGAAGTGGGGTCTCGCTAACTAGTGACTCTACAAAACTGCAATCGACATGTTAAAAAACATTTCATGATTGATTCGGATGGCAGCTAGCCTGGCGGGCAAAGAACTGTTCCAAACACGTGGGATTAAACTGGATGGTACAGAACCTAGCGACTATCTTCAATGGATGAGCACTATTGCCTCTTCCATTGATCAAAAAGACGCGGCAGCAGCAAGGAACTTGGATTTAAGGATGTATGGTGCCTCTTATAAACCCAAAAACCAAAAAAAACATGAAAAATATAAAGTTACTATCACGACGTTGTTTCGTTAATCGCAGATCTAAATAATATGATTTTATAGTTCTAACTGAAAGTTTCAGCTTCGCTTAAAAAGGTATATTCACAATTTCTAACCCATTTGGGACAGCGATAATTTTAATACAGTAAAAAAAAATTTATTCATTATATTTCCACAAACGGAAACGGACATAAAAAGAGAAATGAATCCATTTACAACATTTTATATGTATGCCGTGATTCTTCATCATTTTAGCTTTTTAGTGCACTCTTTTTATTTGTCGTCTTTTGTTGCATAAAAATAATTGACTTTAAATTCGAAATAAATGTATTTTTGGGCCGGTATTGGCTTTCGAAACGAGTTGTTCCAATAAACTTATATATTGTCCTGTAAAGAACACGAGATTTTGATAAGTTCCGTGGGTACTTTACTACGTACAACAATAATGCACAAATCATGTTTGTAAGCCAATCTTAAACTATATTCTGTTTAGATACTTAGTTTCTCGAAAAAATTTTACAATATGGTTTTTTATAATAAAAGGTTATAAAAGTAATACTGAAACTTTAAAAGCAAATATTTATACGATGTAAATTACTTTCTCTACGTGTTGCAAAATTTTTTTTTCTTTAATATAACCTGCCTTCTTCTTCGAGTGTCTTGATTTACTAATTTTTTGTGGTTACCCTATTTTTACCTGACCCACCCCATGACTCTTAATAGAACCGCATAGTATTATCGATCTATATTTTTAAAATCACAATTTATTGCCCTACACATTGCAAAATCAATGTGAACAAAGAAAGTAATTTCATGTGATTTCAAGCCATTCATAAAATCAGGATTGTTTTACAATTTTGATATAAATATCACTTTGACTTTGGCGATAATGTGTCATGACCTCATGACGCTTTTGTCGGGGTTATAAGAAATAATCATTTTTAATAATTTTCCGTTAATATAAAAAAACGGTTTGAAAACGTAGGTAGGAAGGAATTTTAAGTTATTTATTATGTATCCGGTCGTTAAATTATAAAGTTTTTTTTCATATAAGATAGATTTAAGGTTCTCCGATCACATATCAATAATCAATGATATTGAATAATAAATAAAAAATTAACAAGTCATAATTCCGATAACTTCATTATGATGGTCTAATTAACGAACTACTTATATATTTATCAATAAAGATCCGTAGTAAATTGTTGGGGCAAAACTCTGAATGAAAACTTTTTTATAACGCGATAAAAAGCAGCATGAGAATGTTTTATGAAATATTTATATTTAATAAGCTCTTAGATCAAAGGTCCCTACTAGTTTACAAATAGGGGAAGTTTTTTTGTCAAAAAAAAGTAAAGCAAAAAATGAATACGCGTAAAAAGCCAAATTGACGCGTGTCAGATATAGTGGACATCGAAATGCAAGGTCCATGAAAATGATCTAATCAGTAATTTTATTTATAGTGAACATTGATATAAAAATAATTATTACAGCTTCATTAAAAATAATAATATATCTTATACCATACTAAAATGTTGTTAGTATAATGTAGGCAGTCGAAAAAGTCAAATATTTATTACTTTACCAATACAAATGTGTTAATGTTTGCCGTTAAAATGTTTATCATTTAAACACATGTGGTGTACCTACCTGCCGAGATTTATTATTTTACCGTTTATTTCTGATTGCACATCTTAACAGCAAAATTTGTTAACTGTTAAGCACAATAAAATGGGCGGCATCAGTGTAGTTGGTTTAGTCATTTTATTTTAATGTGATTATCAATTACTAGGTGCAATTCTCTAGCAGCATTTATAAATTCTACGTACCAATTTACTGAGATTTTTAATTGAAAATATTGTATGCAAAAACTTATCAACCATTTAATATTGATACAATAAAGTACCAATACTTCTTGCTTTAGTTGCAAATGCAGATGTGCGAATGACCGCTCCCCCTGCTGTCAATCAATCAGGATCTCGTGCAAATGCAAAAAATGACCCCATGGTGACCACCTCGAAAAAATCGTTAAAAAAATATAATAGGACCAAAAAATCCGTTTAAGTATTCCGGATGAAAGCCAAATTAATGGGAAAACCATTCATAGAATTGAAGTCCACGTGCCACGGCCATAAGTAACGGCAGAGGCAAACAGACAATATCTCAACAAAGTACAATAAAAGCATTAATTGTGTATGACGCGGGTAAATTTAAAATTATATACTACATAAATACCTATTATACACTCATGGACATATTTAAATGAACGCAAAAAAAGATAACATAACATGAAAACTTTTATTATTTCTTGCTTCCCATATTATGTAGTTATTTTATGTAATTTGAAAAAAGATTTTGAAATAAATTTTACACATAAATATATCAATAACACAGTTAAAATTTGCAGTCCTTTATCCTTTACTCTTAATCAGAATTACATATATATTAAGTGGTGTTCTTTAATTTTTAATTTATTGCCATTAATAGAAACTCAAATTAATTTGCGTGCCACAAACGTACAGAATGCAATGTACGAAAGCATTATCTATGTAAATATCACTTAAACCGACACATCCTTTTACTTTTTTAGGATTCTATTGTGAATTTAATTTTCAATTTAAAATTATCGTGTTCTTGCTATATTTACGCTTACAGAACAAACTATATAACAAAGTTTTTTCAGGTAATTTATCTCCTTCATGTAGCATAAATGTAAGACGAGAAAAATTTTCCCTTATAATTTTGTAACTTACTCGAATTGTTTGTAGAAATTTTATTTTTACATATCTATCTAGATGAACGTTATTAGATGATATGTTGTGTTAAAATTTTCATAATGAAAATTTCTTTTGTGATTACTTATATCAATATTCGCTAATTAATGATGAAATAATGTCAATTTGAAATATCCGGCATGACGACAATCAAAATTCTATATCTATACTAATAAATAAAATTGAAGTGTCTGTTTGTAAAATTAAAATAATCGCTTTTTACTACATATAGTATATATATAAAAATAACATTTTTTACAATTTTTGTCTGTCCATCTGTTTGTTCCGGCTAATCTCTGAAACGGCTGGACCGATTTTGACGGGATTTTCACTGGCAAGTAGCTGATGTAATAAGTAGAAATATAGGCTACTTTTATTTCTACTAAATAACTTTTTTGTTAAATTACACGCCGACGAAGTCGCGGGCACAGCTAGTATAAAATAAACATTCTCCGTTTTATAGTTTAAAATAATTATTTTGTTTAATTTTTTTTGAGTTCATAGTATATTGTAAAAGAAGTATATAAATCATCGATGTAATTTATTCAAACTATGTAATTTCACGCACGTCATGGCGTGGGCTCGACTCGGAATAATCTTTCGACGCATGCGTGCGTTGCCGAATGTTTATAAAGCATCGAGGGGGCGGTTTCACCCACAGCAAAATTGACAACTTTTTGCTTATTTGACAATGCCCTTTACTGGAGACTCGCAACAAATAAGCGCTCTTCTGTGAACATCACTTATATTGCCTGAATTAAAACTTGATAAAACTGAGTGACAAGTCACAATCATTGTGAGTTTGTGTACATTCTGACAGCTTTATCACAAATATTTGATGAGTAAACTAAGGGTGTGTATTGTATTTTGATTCTGATAAATAAATAATAAGATGCTAATACATGTAATGAAATTAAAAATATTAACAGATTATTAATAAAATGTATAGTTATGTAATCTAAATGTGTCCTGCAAAATATGTTAATATGAATAACTTCGGTTCTAAAAAAACAATTGTATAGATAAATAGATATTACAGGCATTGTAGTCAAGCTAATAACAAACAGAATTTATAAATAGCGTGACTACAATGCTCTAATCCTACAGATTTTTTCATTATCTGTCAATTCGTGTATTCAAAGCAGCAAAATTCCAACAAATATGTTTTTTAACACCCATTATTTTTAAGTGAGTAAACAAAAATGTAACATATATTCGGATTGTAAATGACTATTCTCCGCAATTTAAAATAATTAAAGTAGAAAAAAGTGTTAAAAACAATGTTTTTAAGTGTACAACGCATGATTTTTTTTAAATTGTCCTTTATGATACAAAAATATATCTAACAAAATTACATTTGGAACTAACGACCCCAAAGAATTTAATATAGAGTTTGGTATATGTAATGTCCTTCTATCTAGTGTCTTATACTGCCTAAACAAAATTTTATAGCCCTTATTTTAGAATTATTAATACACACACAATTAGTAACACCAGTTCACAAAAAGTTACATTCATGTGAAGCACAGAAGAAAAATATAAATGCATTCTCTTTCATCATAAAACTACCTCTATCAGTCGCTCTTCCTATCGCCTCGATCATACCCAATTAAATTACATATGTGTAACTCGGACATATCTATATACTATATGCCTTATACTCTTTTCACACCAAAATTGAAAGAGAAGTGCAAAAGTTAATTGTTGGAGGCATTCACACCGGCCGAAATATCCTCCTGCATGCAGGTGTTAGGGCACAGAGAGCACGCTGTCAAATTATATAGTCTATATCACTGTCTGCTCCGTACCGCATGAACGGTAACATCGGTATTGTAAATATGCCCCCACCTGGCCATGTTTTCCTTGCTTCGGCTGCTTAATGTCCAAAGCCTACTTAGAGACGTCCAAACTGTCCATGGTAATTCATGTCCAGAAGGAAAGTTCTTTGAAAGAGGAATAAAGGGAGATGGCAAAGACACTTTCTCTTTCCAGAGTTTACATCTCACTTCTTTCGGTGGGATGGATCGAATCGACGCATTCCATAAAGTTTTTCCGACTTTGTTGCACTGAAACAAGGTTTAGCGAAATTAAATAAAAAAGGGTAATTTTTTTCTAAAAGTTTTCCTTAAATTTCTTAAAAAAAATTCTTATTTAATTTTGGGTAGATTTTATACATCGAATAAATAAACTATGATAACAACTGGTAAATAAAAAAAAAACAGAATGAAAATAAATGTGAAAACAAAAAAATATTTTGAAAATAGTGCAGCAAGTCAGGTTTCTCTACAAAAAAATTAAAAAGCTAATAAAAAAACTAATTCGATAAGACCTTAATTACAACATTTACAAACAATATGACTTTTCGTTACCGTGGCGGACTATGGCCTTAACCCCTCTAATTATGTCTACACATAGTTGCATTTATGTCTACACAGACCCGAATCCAGAAGTGGGACAGTTGTGGGTTGTAATGATGACGATAATTATGGACCATAACATTACATGATTTCCTAGCAAATTTAACGAATGAATTATTTTAAGCAAAATACAAAATACAAAAATATAATGCATCAAAAGGTAAAATAATCTATATTCATAAAAAGGTTTATGTCGTTTTTTCGAACTAGCGAAAAAATTATATGACTTTCCAAAAATGACCACCAATTTTATAATATAATTCTTAATTTATTATATCTTGTGTGGATGTGATTGAGGCTATATTTTGTAAATTTTTGATATATTATACCGTTATAAACTTCACATATTAGATAACCGCTTACAAATATTTAATGTTCTACAGACATCATTGTATGGCTTGATTAGAAACTGCGACTTGCAACAGCTCTTCCGAACCTAATTATTTGAAATGATTTCCAAAGCCAACGCTTCTGCAGGCTCACAAATGTATCTCAAGGTCCTACAATGGGTATAACGGTAAGATAATTGCTAATGGACCCATTAACCACAGTATCGTTATATTTTGCAATATAATTATCATTGATCATATTAAAATCATTCATTACAAATAAGTGAACAACGATAATACTTAATATTAAGACCCCACCTCGGAATCAATTGTGAATTTCATCTGTAAGATAACAGAATTACGGAGCTTTTCAGGTAACTGATACAAAAATTTTTGTTAATATACGGGTCTCTATAATATATGTAACGTTAAGTCTTGGTATTATATATTTTACCTAGAAAAAGACTTAAAGATTTTCATCATTCTTAAACAAATTTTACATAGTTTGAAGATCCGAAAAATAGAGTGGTGAATCAAATTGTATAAAACGGTGCAAATTCTAACAGTTGGATATGATATTCGCAAGCCCTTGCAAATATTAAGAGCAATCGGTGCGACACGAAAAGGGCGCGGACCCTCACAGGGCCCAGTGACCCCATTGGTTACAATTCGGAGGGACGATGCGCAAACTACAAGGGTCGAGTGCTGCTCCGCGCAGCCAATCAATTTACACATTTTTTAAATAAAGAAGCAAAGTAATAAAAAGTGTGCGTTTTTTATGGGGAATGTTTACATGATACATGTCATGTTGTAACCCCTATATAATGTTTTGATGATTGATAATGTTTTGTTTTCAATTGGTAAACGGTGTTCCTATTGGTATCATCTTTATTGTGATGACTTCATTTTTATTCTGTTGATTTATATTTAAGGTTCAACTGATGTCCGGAAAATTAGCTGATAATTATTCTTTCTATAATAATAAATGACTAAGGGTATGTAATGATAAAAGTATTAATATTCCAAAATCATTAAAATAAAACGTAACGTATTTTAAACTTTATTACTAACTACAGTGTGTTTTTAAAATTACAATAATATTTTTTTTAATATTAAAAACCGACAAACGAGCAGACGAGCCACCTAATGGTAAGTGGTCACCGTCGCCCATGGACATCAACAATACCAAAGGTATCACTGATGCGTTGTCGGCCAGGAAATGAGAAGAAGGTAAGAAAGAATGTACTGGCCCTCAAGCCCCCAGCCGGAACACGACGAGTCGTTTGGCAGCTGACTCAAGCAGGATGGTGGTAGCTAGCCAGGCAGGCTTCACGGAAAGATAATAATACCTCTAATAATATTAATGATTTAATAATAGTATTGATAATATAATACTTACACCAAGCCCTACCACCAAACAGGCTGACTTCTGACGCCTCTTACGACACCCTTTTCTACCAGCATGGGATTGGGGGCAGTATTCTAGGCCGCCCCAATACGGCCAAAATATTTATATATTTAAAGTTTTTTAATAATACTTCCAATATTCGTGTTAATAACGAAACAATGATAATACCTACTAGTAATAAATCAAAGAGTAATCGTAAATTAATAAGCTGAAAATGGTATTTATTACCTATTATTTAGTCAGTTATTTTTTTATCAACTATTAATCCGTTGAATATGTTGTAATACATGAAATTCATCTTTTACAGGACTCCAAATAGGTAATAAATTATTTTCTCTTCGAATTCTGTTAAACTGAAATGAAAACTAATATATTATAATTCCTAATAAACATAATTAAATCCGTTTAAGTAACAGTAACTTACTTAATTTTATAAACTAACTATTTTTATTAAGTATCTAATCTTCAAATTTTGTTCACAAAAAACTTCTCGTTTACACTGCAATACGCCGAGAGGGAGTTGCATAGATCAATTCATAAAATGTAACAATGTAAATACAAACAAGTAATAAAAAAAATTAAGTCCATTCCTACTCTTAGATATTAAATAACTACAATTAATATAAATATGTTTATAATTTTACATTACACATTCTGCTAAATATCTTATATAAGATAATTTTTTTCTCAGCTATATTAATATATAGCTAAAAATAATTATTGTTCTTCATCGGATTGTAACGCCTTCTTTGTAACGATATTGGTACTGAAATTAATGCTACTATACTAGTTTAACGAACGCATAATATAATTTGCTGTACAATGCATTAACTTTATTACTTGCTCTCGATAGTCTTCCTTTCACTTCAAATTCTTTCTTTTCGCTTTCATCGTGTTGGTGTTTAAGGAACCACGGTGATTACCGAGAGACATAAATGAAATAAACCTACTGTTATGTATTCATACATTCTGTCATAGCCGAAGAAATAAGTAATATTAAACTTATATGCAATTTTTGTCACTCTGTACATTTATAACGCTAAAATCCACTGAACAAATTTACAAGATTCTTGGCACATTCTGAATTATTACGAATTATTATTAAATATTATTATATTAAGAATTCTTTTCATCCAAAGAAATGCATGTATTTCCACAGATTTATTCAATGTGCTACTAAAATTACCTAAAAATTTCTTAAGGATCGCAAAACCTTTTAGTTATATAATAATTTACCAATACGACAATACATAGTTTACCTTAACATTGCCAATGCTAAGACCTATCAATCTCCTCCATATTGCCATGCATGAGGAAGAAATCAATAAAAAAGGAATCGTTCCTGTCTGCGTCTGTGCCAGAAAGGCGAAGTTTCAATATTCTTTATAACACAAAGTCTCTTGGAGTAGCGTGACTCTAGTAATTTATTTCGACGTAATTAATGATAATCAGAAACATGTGTCAAATACTTTATAATCAATAAACATAACAGATGAACTTCACAAAGTTTATTAAGCAAAGCACTATATTAATGTAACTTAACACAACTAAAGTCTATTCTTTTCGGTATTACCTATATATAAAAATTACAATAAAAAGCTAGAAATGAGAACTGGCCTTTGTTACTCAAAAAAAGGTTAAAGTCACCGACGATTTGAAACTAAACAGTATAAAGTTATTTAATTAATAAACAAAATGTTCCTTTAAAAGTTGTTTCTGAGGCAGATATGTATCTAAAGAGTTTACAGTTATTCTGGTCAATTCCAAAAAAAAATGAAACTTTTATATGGACAACAGGCATTTAATAGGTATTGAATGATAATTATGATTTTAAAGCTTAAACGCACACTAACTACTATTCCAATATGTTGTAGATAAATTCTGTTTCAAGCTGAATGTCATGGAGCTCTGTAAGCGTAACCGAAACTATTGGATATCGGAAAAAAAAATATCAGAAACCGTAACCGAATCAAAAAAGTTTCGAAAATTTCGGATAGGGGCAGAGTCTCAATGAAACACGTTATGACAGGTTTTCGCTGTCTGAACCTTGAACATCTTGAGGTTGTTCTAGTTATTTATTTATTCGGTTTTTTTTTCCATTATTATAATACCTAATAATACCTACACAAAACTTCAAAATATTACCTTGTAAATACATTATATATTTTGTTTACAAGTCCTAAATCATCTAATATCCGTAACCAAAATTATCCGAAACAATCGGATAACCCGAAATAATTTCATATCCATATCCATATCCGGATCTGAAATTTCATATTCATAATTTCATATTCATCCCTAATTTAAATATGACTTTAAATTACATAAATTATATTTACTCTGATGTTTATGAAGTATCAGTTGAAACAACAGGATTTACTTTTAATTTTATTGTGAAATAATTTAACTTAATTTAAGATTACAATTGATATTACATGTTCGGAGTTATACCGAACAGCTCAGCGATTATGCATTTTCGCATCGTAGCATATTTGATGCGCAATCATTATTTAGTATTTATCGTTAAATAAGTAAATTTAGTTTTACAAAAACCAGTACGTGACCAGCAGCCAATCGGGCGCCGCGTATCCACATTCATATATTTTTACATTACATAAATATATTTTTTGATTGTAAATAAATAGAAACCATAGAGTTAATATAACTCTATTATAGAAACATGATTAAAGCTTCACACGAACAACAGGAAAAATGACTGGATAAATACGCCTCTCGTAAAATATGATGTCAGAGGCATCTTTGTCATCGCAAGGCCAACGTGTACTACCTAAAGAATCCATTTGATACAACAGTCAAATAGTTAGCCGCATACCCGCTAGATGTCGATAATCTTAAAAATGGTAATAGTTCATTTAATATGTTCTAGATGGCGCTTTTTAAAATGTATTTGTAAAATATAAGAGATTTCTCTACAAAGAATTTTTCATTTAGTACTAAGTTATAATTTTGTAATGCCACTGCTACTGCACATTTTTCTTAATAGTAATATAGTTAACGTCATAATATAATTTCGCATTACCCTTGGAAGACGTGTAACTACAACAACAGTTTAAAATATCAGTGTACACAGTAAATTGTTTTTCAAGCAAGTGAGGCATATGTTTAACTATTACTTTAAGATCATCGACCCTGTTGAAAAAAAAAATGTAATATGAAGTATATTGCCTTCACTCACCTGCAACATGGGACAGAATCATCACGATGTGGACATTCATAAATACATATTATTTTATAAACAAAAGATATTGAAGAATAATAGCAACAACACAAGAGTCACATACATGGTAATAACCTTTTATTTCAATGTGAAAATATGTACACATTATGAACGCTGGTTTGAAGCTCTACTACTCCATAGTGTGTAGGAACTACTGCGTGGTCGACACGACGCAATATGGCACTGCGTGTGGGCCGCACTGAATACTTACAACAGTTTATTGTTTAAGTATACTACATAATATTTTATTTATTCACACTCGTGTCTATCAATTATTATATTCTAATTCACATTAAGAAATAAACAACTTATAATGTCAGTTGTTAGTTTACTTTTCTTTTATACCCATCCAAAATATAAAACAGTCTTAACTATACAGTTTACAAAACTTAAAAAAAAGTATCTATCGAGATCGTATAAGGCGGGAGGAGGAACGCGTGATTTACAAGATTATCCCGGCAAGCTGTTAGGGCGAGGGCCGGCGTAACGGTAACGCGTGTTTCGATTTCGTAGAGCATTTCTCCACGAGGTCCCGTTACTCGCCCGAAAGTACTCTTGATGCTTGCTCGACTCGGTCGCTACGTTCCGCCGCTCGCTTAATATGACCGATCGCGAGTTCAGCGTATTGAGAACACCGTTTAGTTGCCATTATTTGTTCAAAACAAAGCCAGTCTTTTCATGATTCGTACCCACAATAAATATGCTGAGTTCAACTAAGAACGGTGACCTCATACATATAGCAGTAATAATAAAATAAGTTAATTATTCTTTTCAATGTTAATTTCACTGGCATAAAGGAAAATATTAAAAGTACACTTGTGATAAATTTAAGTATTTTTTGGGAAGTTGTGTAACCGAATGGCCTTGGGAGTGAAGTGCGGGTCGATGACTGCCGCGCATTAACTCCGAATGATGTTTATTTTATTGAGAGAGTGAACGTAACCAACAAAACACAAACCGACTTATGAAAATAAACTGCATTATTTCGACCGAGTGAATTTATAGCGAACGCGGTAGTGTATTCGTAGCACGTGCCTACGTCTTTCCAAATATTTTCGGTTAATCAATAAACCAAGTTAACTAGAAATCCTAATTATTAATAAATATATTTTCTCCTAAACGACATATTAACTATTACAAAATTGTAAAAGTCAGTGCTATATCAAAGACCTGTCAGTTATTAATCGAAAATGTATAAATAATCAATTATGGAAAATAATAATAGACAACTTTACACCTTTCTTGTTTGAGAAGTCAGCATCGGTCTTAAATTATTATCCTATTATTTATGTTATTCTTTGTACAAATTGCTAAATAAATTTTAATTTATATTAGGGCTACCATTGTTCCGTCTTGTAGTTACATAAATTATCTGATAATAATTAAAATTCGTAAATAACATTACGACTCGTATAATAAGTAATTTCAGTGTAAGGTTTGTTGCGCGCTACAAACGTCATAACAATTAATATTATGAATGATTTATACCCATATTTTATACTTTACACATAAAGTGCTAACTATTTTAGATGAGTTTAGAATTCTTATCATCGCCATTGCAATTACCCCTGGACACTTGATCTTCTGTGAGAATCTGTAACAGTCATACTCGACCACGCTGGCAAAATTCTTGTTGGCGAACTTCACATTACTTTGAGAACATTATGGAGAACTCTTAAATACCTTTGGAAGTCTTCTTCTATCGAAAGCGAGTAATATTTTATAAAAAGCAAATTTTATTTTATTTCACTTTAATTATATTATTTCAGCGTGTAAAAGACTCCATCTATCCCGGAGTCCTATCCAAGCTCCTTTCACTGAACAAGGGACGTGGCAATAGCGAACAGTCCCTCCTGTTGAAAGACGTGTGGTAGTGGTGGATTAGTTTTATACTTTATATACATTTTTTAATAAATTTAAAATGGCTAACTAATACCCTCTTATAGAATCAACCATAAAATGTTTTTGCGTGTTTATATTACACTGTCAAAAATAAGCGGTTTTTATCGGGTCTTCGAGTTGTTCGGATATTGACATAACTACGAGTAATTAGGCGCCTAAACAGTAAAAAAAAATTCTCGAGGGATTCAAATATCATTTTCTGGTAAGCTAAAATAAAATATTGCAAGTGTCTACATTACTATTATCTACATACTTTGACAGTGAAAGTGGTATTGTTATAAAAAACAAAACTTTTTCTTTCTACATTCCTTGAATTATATTTATATATACGAATTTTCTTTACAGTTTATAGTCTTAATGCTGATTACTCATACTCAATTAGGAATGAGTGGAAATACTACTACCCTGATATGCATACATATATGAAACACAAACAGGCATGTTTCAAACGTATGTTGCGAGGTAAAGGATATATTAAGGAAGAAAACCCAACAGCCACCTCGTGTCATTTATGGTGTTTTAAAAAAAATCCTTTTTTTTCAATCTTTCTTCGCAACAATGATTTGGAATTTCAAGAATAACGGAACATATTCAGGGTCCGGTGGAGTATCCAAATATCTTGATTTTTTTTGTGTATTTCAAACTATGCATTTTTCATTTGTAAAAACATATAATTTGTCACAATTAATTGCACATTACATGATTCATTTGAAAATTTTTTATATTGTTTAATTTAATCTTTTTTTATGATACCTATGTCTATCAGGAATTATGTACCTCTAAAATAGTAAAAGATTTTTTCAAATAGGTGGTGTGTGTAAATATATTTATGGTTTACTTAACCTATATGTATGTATACCAAATTTCAGTACACTTGAATAAAATACGTTGTGACAGACAGACATGCAATTATAAGGGTATATAAAAGGGTTTCATGTTTTGTTCCGATGTTTCGATACATAAAAATGTACAGCGAAGAAATAACAAAAAGATGGCACTCTTTAACCACTGAGCAATTTCGAGTATAAAGAGGTGGATTATTTCTTATCTTGGACTGTATTCAAGGTTACTTGCTAAAATGTCTGTTTATATATCAGATTTCTTCACAATTCGGTTGTGTAAAATACTTTGTGAAGGGCCAAAATTTATGCTAAGAAAGCATTGAAAAATACAGATAGTATATTATATAATAAATATAGGACTCAGATAGTATATTATATGTTAATATTAAATATTCTATTCGATTGTATATTTTGGGTTTTATGTATGTTAAGATAAAGCTGTCATAGTAGTTAAAGCGTAGTACTGAACTAAACTAGCCAAAATTAGTAATATTTAAGACACTGGTAGCTAGTCCGCGTGTTATAGACGAAGTGGGAGGCTTGCGCGGGTGACGTAATCCATGCGGTTCGATACTCTCTAAAGGCTGCGGGGTCGACGGCCGCTAGACGCGGAACCGCGGCCTACGGCACCGCTCAATTAAATCTTCCACACTTACTTTATTTTTCTGTACTTTATGCACAGTTCTGTCCATATTTCGATTCCTGTTCAAGTGTAACACTCTACCAAAACACGCAAAAACAAATACGAAAAACTGTAAATTCAAACAAAAAAATATTTATTAGTAAAGTGCATGACACGTAAACAAATTGTATTCTAGTTAATATTAATATATAATGTGTTTTAATTTTGTATGGCATTACGATACCCATCCTTTAAATAAGAACTACCTATCCCAGTAGCACGAAGGTGCGAAAAATCAGTACTGACGGTATCGAATACAAGTGAGAGGCGAGCGAGAAGGGCAACTGAGAGCGAGTTACACAAGAAGGGTTACAAAACTATGGCAATGAACCCGAGTAAACCTGAACCTTGCGAACCGCTAGCCGCCGATGGCGACAGTTGCCGCGCACCTCTCCACATCTCATTGTGCATAACAATCTCGCTCTGAAATTCCATACTGGGAAACTACTCTATCAAATTAAACTATGTAGTCGTTTGAGACCCCGAAACTATTAACGTTATGTAAGCGTAATCAATTCATTATTTGTATTAAATTTAGTAGTTAAATTAACTTATATTAATTTTGTATTTTTTTTTAGTTTATTGATGTTAAAGCATTCTCCCAAAACGCAGCCTTCCAGCGGATCATCAATCAAAATTCCCTAAAAAATTGTTCTCCTAAACCACATATTGAACTGAATATACGAAATATTTAAATTGCAGTTTATTGAAATACCCAGTATTTAAAATTCGCGACGTAGGAGTTTAAGTACTCATCCACAAAAAGTAATTAAATTTTTACACGCTTTTAGCGCCGCCTATTACAAGATCCAAACAAAATTAAAAATAAAGGTACCAACTAGTACTGGCCAAAAGACGTTCATATCGCTAGATAGTGAATTCAGTCGATAACAATATTACATTAAAAGGAGAGATAGGGTGCACAAATACCATTAAACATTAGATAAGTTAAAAAAAACACATTTATTCATCCCTATATGACTATGTGATATATAAATTCAGTAAGAGATTAGAGAAAAATTCAATAAAAGGAAATAATGTTTGCTTTTTCCCGAGTAAAAAGATAAATGGTACTCGTACGTAAACTGATTTATGACGAAACTATTCACTGCTCGCTGTACATCGATATTAAGCATTATATAAGAAGGTCTCTCCACAGGAAAGCATTCACCGTACTGCGCAATGCGGAAATATTTTGTGCCTATTGCGCTACGAACCTGCTACAGGCGTTCCATGTATATAAAGTGCACTAAAGAGACAAGTATTACATGGACATTTAATGGATTTACGTACTCGTAGTTCTCAAATAATATTCCCTATATTAATCCTCCTAAATATTCTATTTACATATTTAAATATTAAAAGTTACAGAATAACAAAGTCGTAGGAAGTCAGTAGAATGAGTTAATTTGCTATTAATGATATATTAAAAATAGGTAAGCAGAAATCACATTACACATTTCATAATAATGAAGTTAACATGCTAATAGAATTTACCTTTATGTTCTATCTTCAACCTTGAATTTTATTAAATTTCGTCATAGATTTAAAAAGCTTATAACGTTTTTTTGTGGCCAGGGGGTAACCATCTCAACTTTTAGACCGAAAGTTGTGATGTGTTACACGGGTATGCGACCCTGGCCCCCCGAGCTACTACTGTCTTTTTCCCTACCTCCTAGCCAGTAGTATCTCACTTTCTTTTTATCCTCTCTCATACCCACCACACTCCTCTCCTATCATTCCTATTTCCTTTCTTTCCTAGGTCTAATATCAGCAGACCCCTCCTGCTTCAACACACACAAAGTCTGTTTTGGCGGAGATGGCAACCCAATACAGATATTGCAAAAGGGCCTAGCGGACTCGGTGATTCAGCAAGGCTAGGTGGATGGCCTAGGGCGGCTGTAGAGGGCGTACAGATACCGCCGACCAGACACATCATCTGATCTCTTCTCCAGTCGTAGCGGTTTTCCATTCCACTAATCCGAGGAGGGGTAGGACGAATGCGTACTGCATAACTGACCGCTTCTGATTAACAGACTCTGATAACGTTAAGTCTTATAGCGATGGGTTGAAGTAGAGAAGTCTAGCATGGTGCAGCTAGGCTTGGTCTGATTCCTGCACATAGGCAGTGCCAGGAGCATAAGTATACGCTGTGGTCGCTTTCGCATTGCAAAACTGAGGCGACAATGCGAATTTGGCAGCACCTGGGGTGACAAAGGAGCCTTGTTTAGGGAGGTACTGCTTTCCTCACCCAAACGTGGAGGGGGCTGGAAAAGGTGCCCCTATATATATAAATGTATATATAAATGTATCAGAAAGAATAAAAACATCATCAAACCATCTATCATGATATTTGGCGCATGGAACGTGAGAACACTCATCGATCGCAATGGAACCGCCTGCCCTGAACGTAAAACCGCCATAGTAGCTCGTGAACTACGTCGCTATAATGTGGATATGGCTGCACTCAGTGAAACGCATCTTGCGGACGAAGGAGAGCTGTTGGAAGATGGAGGCGGTTACACTTTCTACTGGAAGGGTACTGCTTCCTCCGAACCTCGACGTTCAGGTGTAGGATTAGCCATCAAAAATTATTCGATAAAACAACTTGAGGAATGTCCTATACACATCTCGGACCGCATGACTACACTGCGCTTTCACCTGGATAAAGACAGCTACCTTAATATCATTAGTGTCTATGTTCCAACGCTAGACAAGTCTGAAGACGTTAAGGACAAATTCTATGAGGAGCTGTCTCTATGTCTTGATAGCTTAAACGCTAGAGTGCAGATTTTGTTGCTAGGCGATTTCAACGCTAGAGTCGGTCGGGACTATGAGGCTTGACCTGGAGTTCTGGGAAGGCACGGAGTCGGCAATATGAACAGCAATGGTAAATTGTTACTCAGTCTATGTGCTAAATACTTGGCAGGATCTTGGGATAGAGAACACTACATTCAGACTTGCCGCAAAGCACAAGACAACATGGATGTACCCAAGATCGAAACACTGGCATTTGATCGATTATGCTATCACACGTCAAAGAGACATCAGCCAAGTCCAAGTCACCCGTGTTATGCGTGATGTGCACTGCTGGACTGATCATCGGCTTATTGTCACGAAGTTGAGACTCCGCCTCCGTCGACCACGCAGATTCACGGTGAAAAACCTGCGTTTATAAGCGTGGATAGGTTGAAGAATTCCGTGGGTCAGGAGCAATACGTTGAAGCTTTATCTCTTGGCAGTTGAGGAAGGTAACGTCAACGTTGCTTGGGCATCACTGTCATATCATCTCACGGAAACCGCTTCAGCTACCCTGGGTATGAAAGACCGACGTAATGAAGATTGGTTCGATGATAATAACGGGATTCTTAAGGCGGCATTTTACAAACATCGAAACCTATTGCGACAGCATGGCAAAGTGGAAGTGTTGCGGTGGTCAAAGAGAGTGACCTTGAACTACGTAAGCTGTCTCAACATTTAAAAGACAAGTGGTGGCAGGACAAAGCTTGTCAAATGCAGTGGCTCGCCGGCACCAACCAGCTTGGGGCGTTTTATTTTGAGGTACGTAAACTAATTGATACACCCCGTCGAGCTAAAGTGCCCTTAAGTGTTTGGTCGGTATGCACTTCTTCACATGCAAGGAGGAAGTGCTAAAGCGTTAGGCCGAACATTTTAGTAATGCACTTTGCTCAATGTAGACCGAACAGCTGATCTACACTCTATCAGCTTAATCCCCGTCGCCATTGAGCCGCTGTCACATCAGACAACAGCAAAAATAAGCGGGAGGTTGGTACTGACCTCATACCGGGAAAGCTGCTTAAATACGGCGGTAAAGAATTGCAAACCTTAATTTGGGAGCTGTTTGGTCGTATTTGGAAGAGCAAGTACCGGATGTTTTTAAAGTATCTAGCATCACTGCCTCCTACAAGAACAAGGGTGACCACTCGGATTGCAACTCTTACCGCGGTATCTCACTTTTGTCGGCCCCTGGAAAAGTGATTGCAGGAGTACTTTTAAACCACCTCAAGGATTTATCCGAAAAGATCCTGCTTGAAACTCAGTTTGGCTTTCAGTCTGACCGAGGCACATGTGAAGTGATATACTCGGTACGTCAACTGCAGGAGGTAAGCAGAGAACAGGGCCGCAAGTTGTATCTGTGCTTTGTTGACTTGGAGAAAGCATTCGATAGTGTGCCTCGTGAAACACTTTAGCTGGTGCTTGAGAACCTAGGGTGTACGGAAAAGTTTGTGAGACTTCTGAGACTCCTGTATGATGATTTGCGTTCCTACGTCTCTGTAAACAGCGAACAGTCAAATTTCTTTCCCGTTACCTGTGGAGTGAAACAAGGTTGTGTTTTAGCACCCACACTGTTCGCTCTATACTTTGCAGTAGTAGTGAAAGAGGTTCTCTTTATAGTTTCCGAGGGAGTCCGCATTCGCTTACGCACAGATGGCAATCTTTTCAACTTGGCCAGATTTAAAGCGTGCACTAAAGTCTCGTATGCAACGATTTCAGAGATCATGTATGATGATGCTTTTTATCAGAATCCCCAGACGGCCTGCAACAGCTGATATCCGCTTTCAACCTAACATGCTGCAAGTTCGGCCTGAAGATCAGTGTCAGAAAGACGTAGGTGATGTCTTTAGACATACATGATCGCGAGACACTGTCCATTAGGGTTGATGAGGATGTGCTGAAACAAACCAATGTTGGTGGCATTGAGGCCTATTTAATGTGTCAGCAGCTTCGGTGGTGCGGTCATGTATCACGTATGGCGAAGGAGAAAGTGCCGAAACGTATATTTTATTGTGAATTAGAGGAGACCAAGCGAAAGCATATAGGATAACTCCTCAGATACAAAGATGTCCAGAAGCGTCATATGAAAAAATGCAATACTGAGCCCTCTAAATGGGAGGGTTTGGCAGCACAGCACTCCGAATGGCGCGGGATAGTAAAGAGGCAAATCCACAAAGTAGAGCTCCAAGCCAAACGTGATGAATTAAAAGTCCGACTATCCGCCGGCATCAATTACAATTATGTCAGCGGCAAACTCACGTGCCCACACTGCGCATAGCCTAAATCGGCAACGTAAGCCATCTCCGGGCGCATCAGCGCCACTTTGACTAGGAGTCGAAATGGTCGCCATGGCCGAAATCGGTCGAAGAGACCATCATCACCGTTTTTCAACGTAACAGTACGTTTAGATAATGCTTTTTGTACTAAAATGCTTGTGTTACCATGCTACCTTAACAGTATAATACATACCATAAACATTTAGGTGTGCTTTATTTAATTTTAACAACACAGTATTGATTGCATCAGACCGGGATTTAACAATATACAACTATTAATTACTGTAAGTATATTTATAGTCCCGTTATGTTGGTAAGTATCCGATTTTGTAGAGAACATTACAATTATATGAGCAACTGCAAAGCGGCTACCGTTTAAGATTTTTACTCCTCCTTTCTTCCAACGTCAGGTTTACACAGTGATCTCTTTTGCTTTTTCTTTTACTCTGTTTGTTTGTTAATAATCTTACACCTGCTTTTAATCATTATAATTTTATTACATTAGTATGTAAATCTAATTAACGCGTATTGTATTGTATCAATTTTAAAACCCTAAAAAAATAATTACAAAAAAAAATCCAATTAAGGACCTGGACCTAAACTTGAAATATAATGATTCATGGCCCTACAGAAACATGGTACGGTATACGATACATTCAAGAAGTTTCTAGCGCCGTAGCCTGCCTTTAAACATCATTCCAAAACTCGGTGGCCATGTTCGATGAACGCAATATTAAATTAATTACGATAGTGTAAAGTTCCTACCGAACCAACATTTGAAGTGATAATTTATGAGAGAACGTCTGTCGAACTAAACTGCTTTGTATACTATACTTCATACATACATATACATTTATACTTCAGTGTACCAGTCCCTAACGGTTGTAGCGTCATAAAAATACATATCAAAGATATTAAATGTCAGCCTCAGTTAATATTGTTATATTTTTAGCTGTCGTATGTATGTATGTATGGCTACATCAAAACATGCCAGTATGATTATCTTACGTACAAACGACATCAACGAGCTCGGACTTAAGATACTTGAATATAATTTTTGTAATGTAAATTCTTGAGAACAAGAGCGACCTCAGATTTTAGATGAGATGCAATCCATGGAATTTGGTAGTAGTGGTCTTTGTGAGGCGGGTTTTCCTAAATCGTGTTATGTACTTTCAATATTTAACACGATATTTACCTGAAAAGTGGTACAGATGATCCAGAGAACCTTTAAATAATGTCTGAGCTATGCACTATTCCTACAGTACTTCTAGCGAAGAGTGTTATGTGCTAACGAAGAATTATGAAGAAGCTGTGTTTGATATTCAGCTAGGAAACAGCATTCATAACAATTAAATAGTCAGATATTAATAAAATTGTTAACCATGTCGTGATACATTGTTCCCAAATCACAAAGTAAATCTTAAAATTATGTTCATACCTCAACAATAAACGCACGTCAGCATCCTATTTTCGAGCATATGGTAACCGTAGTACGGAGGCTAAATTAAATATAAGTAAAAAGAAAAAAAATACATAGTAAATTAGTTTAATTGAACAAAGAAATAGCATAGTTATTTTTACGGGCAGTGAAATATTGACACTAAATCTTTTACGTCGTTGCTAGAGGAGATTAATAATGAAACTGTTAATAACAGCAAATGTGTAGGATATAGAGTATACTCTATATAGAAATATGTATTAGAACAATCATTATCATAAAAGTAACAACAATAATGAGGAAAATATGCAATGACAGTAACAGATATATATTATGGAATATTATAAGAGATCATCCACATCGTATTAGGTTAAAAGTCAATATATAGTCAGTTCCAAATTTATTAAATATAAAAACGAAATTCAAGAATTCTAATTATGGTTCACAATCATATTTGTGAGTCGCACTGAGATCAGCGTTACAAGCGTTTGTCCGCTCGCCGCAAAATCGCCGCCAAACACTACACAGCGAGGTCGACGAACTCATGTTCATGTGCTCGATAAAAGTAAAAACTCATGCTTTCGGCGTTCTGACGATCACGATACAAAATATTCCTCACATATTGTCCCACCACGAGTATTTATACAAGTGACACAGAAGCGCACATTGTCTCTGTTACAATCAACAGTACAATACATGAGGAATCACCAAAAACATTTGCAAAGTATGGCAGCACCGTTATTTTATTAACGATATTTTTTTGTGTGAAATACATATAGTGAATATGATCAAGTAAATGTTTTAATTTTATAATGTATATGTATGTGGGCCAAATACCGTAAAATAGTTTGATATACAAATCATATTTTGCGTTTTCATACAATAAAGTAGCAATAAATTTGATTTTTGTGTGATATTTATCATTGTGTGTGCAAATTTTTAACGGGCCCTATGTATCCACATCTTTTCTTTCTTATAAAGTTTCTATGTAGCGGTAAGTTATCCTGGTAGAAATAAGTATATTATTAATAAATATTACGGATTTATTTCAATAATGCAACTAGTATATTATTTGAAAACATGTTTCTCCATGTAAGTTATATACAGTTACGTATTGCGTAACTAATGCCAGATTATATTCATTTGCCATGTACGAGTGAAGTCCTTTCCATGGTTTAAAAACGATATATCATTTCTAAGTGCCCGCTATCCTAACAGTGATGGTCCACAACTACAGTCCTTAGAAGTATAGCCCAGCAATTAGCCTTCGGCAGCGTGATGATTTCCAACCCATTCCTCCTCAGCTATCAAACTACAGTTTCGGACCATGCAATAGACACTGATGGCACTGACTATTTAACATAAAAATCTAATTTCTTTGTTTTGATAATTCAGTATCATATAGTTAATATTAGGTGTCCTTCATGTTCTGGAAACAAGTTTATAAATTTCTCGTAAATATAAATAAATCTATTGCGAAGCGAGTGTGGATGAAAAGTGAATCAACCTGACGTTTTGTTGCACGGCTACTCACGTTCGTTGACCTCACAAATTTTCGTTTCGTTAGTTGTTGCGTACACCTCCTCCCCCTACCACCGCTCCCTCTTTCCATCCGCCATTCCACAAGTTCACGATAATTCACACATCGGTGCTAGTTATTAAATCAATGTTCACAGAAAAACTATGATTCAGATAATGCATTGGAAATAATAGAATACGGTGATGAATAACACGTAAAAAATGTTTTGATCTTAAGGATCAACTCTTAACATTATTCAGGCTATCGGATAACGCAAAACAAACACGTGATTTTATATGACCAAATATTATGAGTTCTATTTCTATACGAAGCAAAATAAAACAAACATTAAACGGAAAGCTTCGATTACATGAAACTCAAGTAAATGCAGACGTTCCAAAATTATGGAATACAAATATTTGAATGGAGAATTCAACTAACAAAAAAGGGATTATATATCGCTCTTTCATTTATAAACTCCTAAAATGTATTGGACCTCTATGATTTAAGGCATAATTTAAACTGTACGGAGTGATAATCAATTTTATACAATACCTTGTCATTGAACTCTACATGTTTGCCAACGTGGTAAAGGCGTTCTCGTTATCTCGCGGAATAATACAAAGTCAGTTAGTACAGCGAACCAAGACATGACCGAATTTTCTGAAACTGGAAGTTCATTGTATAGTTATAAATTTTATATCATCGTAGTTTTTCTGTACTGAAACTAAACTGGGTCTGAGGATAATCTAGTTAAGTCAATCTTTCATGAAAGGTCGTCGCATAATCAGTTTTTATATAACATTATATTTGTTGTCGACCACGTTGAGTATATAATGTAAATATAATTAATTATAACAATAATTGCGTTAAATTTAATTTATAATTATTAATTTCGACTTAAGGATATACACACATCAAAAAAAGTTTGCGATCACTAGGAAAAACAGATATATTTTTTATAATTGTAACTTTATGAAGAAAAAGTGTTTATAGAATATGTTTTTTAACTAAAAATACAGTTTATGAAATTAGGAAAAAAACCCTTTAATAATTTTTTGGTAATAAAAATTAGCTTGCTCAAATTTAATGCGAATATGAAGAAAATTTGATTGAAATAAAAAGAGGATTATACAAAAAATATACTATATTTATTTGAAATGGTTTTTATTTAGTATAATATCACTCCTCCTCTGGCTCGAAGACATGCGGAAATCCTTCTGGGCATGCTAAGGATCATGTTATCCAACATTTCTTGCGGCAACCTGTCCTATTCTTGAACAACGGCTTCCCTGATCTCTGGCACGGTCTGAGGAAGTGGCTGACAGTTCAAAACAAATCGCTTAACAGCGTCTCATGCACGCTCGATTGGATTTAAGTCAGGCGAGCCGGCAGGCCAGTCTAATCTTGTGATGTTGTATTCACGGAGAGCAGCATTAACTCATTGAGCTCGATGTGCGGGGGCATTATCGTCGACCAATACAAATTGGTGCCCATGGTTTATTCTAAACGGTCTAACAATTCCATCAATAGTGACTGTTTTGTACATAACTGCAGTCATGTTGCCTTGATACGGGATCAAAGGTGTTCTAGCTCCAACCATTATTCCGGCCCAAAAGGACACCGATGTTCCACCTTGCTATAGAGTTCCAGTGGCAGATCTTTGCCTCTCCGAGTCTCCAGGTCTTCTCCAGATGCGAACAAGTCGGTTATTAGGATGAGTACTGATTCGTGATTCGTCAACAAAGAGGCAATTATGCCAAATTTTTTCATTTTCATCTTCTTCAATTTGGCGGAGTCTAGCCCATTACAATCTGTGTCGCTGTCATTTCCGTGAGTTCAGAGGTACTCGCCAGGACCTCCTCGCTCGTAAACCAACCCGAATCGTCGGAGTGCTAACTTCACGTCCAGTTGCAGCCCGCAACTCTGCCTTTATTTTGGTAGCGTTGATTGTTGGGTCACGAGCAGTCAACAATTTGATATAGCGCTTCTGGGCAGCAGTCAGCACAGTTGGACGACCACTGCGAGGTCGGTCACCTAAATTACCCATGTCGTGGTACCTCTGCAACGTGGTCACGACACAGGATTGGGAAACGGAGACTCTGCGTGCTATTTCTCTCGTAGAATATCCTTCTTCTCTCAAAGTTATAATTCTTACTCGTAAACCTTCTGATAATCCTTTTGGCATTTTTTTTCAAGCTACATATCCTCCGAAAATATCGAAAAAACCGCTTGAATCGACTTGTGTCAGATTTCTGAATGATGCTCTACCACGACTGAACCTTCTTTTATATTGAAAAACAATTGAAATTTTAAAATATTTCATGTTCAAATTATGTATTTTTAAATAGAGAACAAAAAAGAAAAATAAATAATGTTGTATTTTATCATGCTAAGAAAAGGTTTTAATTTTTCGAACCGATCGCAAACTTTTTTTGATGTGTGTAGTTAGCATATAACATTCCGCTATTAATTCCAACAATACCTATAAACTATCTTCTCGATCAAAAAATATATTATGTGAATATGACCTCAGTCTTTCAAGTCGTACAAAAGTGACATGACGAACTTTGGATTATATGCATATATATCAATACAATCTTAATTAATTAAATCCGCCAAAATATTTTAATTTTCTATATTATTATATTTTAATCTAATTAGTATATATCTTTAGTGCCATTAACATGTTGGACAACAATTATTAGATTACAGCGACGGATTGATAGAATGACAATTTGGTGAGTGGGGCAGGCACCGGAGAAGACTCCGATCGCGGTTCACCATGGTTCAACGTGACACTTTCCGACGTCATAAGCAACTTTCCTACGAGCAATGCGCTTGTTGTCGACGTTAGCGCCGCGCATCGCGAACGGTGGCAACGAGAAACTTTGCGCTACTTTTCTAGTGAAGTAATTAATTGATGCTATAAATATGACTTTCTTCACGGTATTCGCCCAGTGTACTGAGGTGTACAGATCAATAGACACAATCCGGTCAAGTGTAAATGTTCATCCGCCTTTCGGGATTCACCGTTCATAATATAAGCAAAAAAATCTTCGTAGCATTACACTTATCATTATATAAGTGCAGAAAACTGTTATCTTATTCAAATTTTTTTGATAATTGTTTAGACCTGAATAGTTTTAAGTTAATAGTTAATCGTAATTAGTGGTCCTCTAATATTATTATAATACCTATAAATAAAATAACCCTACATTGTTAAGTACATTTTCACTCCTTACATAGATATAAAGATAAAATAGCTTAGAAGTCGATTAAATCAAAATATAAGTTATGAAACGAGCAATAATGATGGATGATGCAAAAGTCAATCATCATTATTGAGATTGCAGCTATTAGCACTGCATTAATTTTCCTTGTATTGTTCTACCTTTTTACTTCAGGCATTCACCAGGAAGCGAGGGAGTAAGCACTCATCCTACATAAAGAGGTCGTTGCCACAGCCGCTCGATAGTTCCTGCCGGCGCTAGACAGCCGATAGTGCACCCACTCTGAATAATTGTCACTGCTCCTAAGAATCTTCAATTGTTTTCTACAAACTTATGTTATAATTTTTTCTGCATTGATTTTTATTTTTATTTACTTGAAATTTCAATATCATGACCTCACTTGCGACCTAAGTTAAATTCTCTCCTTCCTTCTCTCTCACTTGTACATATTTCTTTCTTCCTCCTGCTGTATTTTTCTGTCTTCATTTTTAACATATGTAACCAAACCAAATCAAAAGATTCTAAATTCGATATATCTAGTAACAACTGATGTAGAGGTTCAGTATTTTAAACCATGTCATTGTTTAAACTCGATATTTATGTATATAACATAAGTGTAAGTGAGTGTGTGTATGTAATATATACTATGAACTACATAAATCGTATGAATGTGGGACGAAGGTGCCCACATATCAATCAATTAACCTTGTTGAAATATTTCCACCTTCTATCTATGTCATGATATATGATATTCAATAGGGTTTATGAAGGAATTATTAAAACTTAAAAAATTAGCTCTTTACTAGCAAACCTTGTAATGATCCATCACGATTAGACGGTTATAGTAAAGATAAGACGATAAGAAGTATTAGTCACTTTCAAATTTTCTCCAAACATTAATGATAACAATAAACTCAGAGGGAACTACGAGCTGAGAGGAAACCTTCCGAACAGTTCAATTATACCAATAATTGCAATATGTTCAAGGATTACAACTTTACATAGCTTGAAAATCTTAATAGCTATTAAAATGAAAATAAAGCTAATGCAAAATATTTTTACCCGATTCTATATTTCTACCATTTAAAATATTTTAATGTACAAATAAAATTAAAGTTATACTTTCACGCAACGACGCATTTTGCTAAAAAGTCTTTTTATTTATATATTACGTTAAATAAAACACAGAGTCGTAACTCCGTCATTGTCGACAAAAGTGAAGGAACAAAAAGTTCATTGTCATTTGGGCACAACAATCTGCTCGTGTTTTTATGATACCAATCTTAACTTTACCATACAGTCTTTTTATTGTACAAAAATGTGCTGTAATTTTGTGCAAACAGATAAAGGATTCTTGGAAGACTTATTAGGTTTTTTATAAAACGCATTTTATTTGTATACAAAAATTGTGAGGTTTAACTAATTACACATTTTACGCTATTTGTGAGTTATTGTAATCGTAATTTTAATATTGAAGACCCTCCATGCATCCTCGAGCGCAAGCCAACCTCTCTGTTTCTGATACACTGCGCTAAATAACGGACAAGGTTATGGCACCAGATCTCTTCATTTCCTTAAGGTAGCAGGTCTCTATACCGCTCCGTTTAATACACTCAAATAATATTTTGGAAGAGGATATGTTGTAAGAACATTGTACGTTAATAATAATTTATATTCAAGATCGTTCCATTGAAGTCCAATTGATGCCGAAAATCAATAGTAATATTATAAAGAGAGACTACAAATTTTGTGAGTTTGTATAAATGTGGAAGATAAATTCCGGAACACGGCACCGTTTTGAAAATTATACTATTTAAAAGTACATTTTTAAATAATTAATTGTTGAACCCGAACGAAGTCGGGGCGAGCCGCTAGTTCTAAATAATGATTTTAAAATATTCCCTTAAAATACTTAATCATAAATTAAATAATTTAAATTAGTAATTTTGGCTTTGAATTGGTATTTTTAATTATTTGTAATTTTTTGTGTATTTATTAGATGTGGAATTTTTCATTCGTTTTAATAGTACTAAAAAGGTAACATAAAACTCCTACCTACTTATTCTACCTAAAACTGCTTAAGTATAATAAAGTAACAATAATCAAAAAACAAATATATCTAATTACAGTTTATTTACTATGATCCGTCAAAAAGTGCCGTCATCGTTCTAATAAGCCCAGAAATCTTAAATCAATTATTGTACTTCAAATTTAATTCACAAAACAACCATCAAATAATCCTCTTTTCACGTCACACTTACAAGGTTGTTAACAATGTTCCTGACTGAAACAACCGCCTACTGAATTCTCGTGTTAATGAAATTTAAGAATATCGTAAGCCTTTTATTTAGAACATTAACAAGTAACAATTACCTTTAGTTATTCTTTTTATCGATTTGTTACCTTAAGTTCGCTTAATCTAGGAAGTGCCGTTAGTATTTCTCAGTCGTAAAAATAATCGGATATTTAATTCTTTTAGATCATGCATGTATAAGCAGCTTACATTTCCCAAACCGGGATTAAAATAAACATGTAAATCTGTAGATTTGTGTCCTAATTGTATATTCGGACTACAAATGTTTGGGACTAATTATTGCCGGAAAACATGAGGCTAATTATGTCGCCGGCAATCATCAAGCATCAATCAATTTACTTAATTTAAATGTACAAAATTTTAAAAACAGAACCACATCGCAGCGACTTTAAACTATTGTTATATTCCGAATATTCAGTAACCATGTTGTAACGTGTTATCCTCCAAAAATCAGTAAACACAATCAATGTAACCAATGTTTTTTTTTTTTTTCAAGATTTACTAAGAAAATAATTCCCGCTTTCTTCTTCTGTATAACAGAGCCCCTGTCAGATCATAAGTAGAAGTAAACAATAATACCCGTAAATATATAAAGCGATACCCAAATGAACGAAAGAATGTGAATATGAAATGTTATGAGTGAACAAAACAGATACCTTACTCTGTATAACATTGGTTTAAAACACGATTTCAGCCCCAGTATGTTCTAGTCGCGTCGTATTAAGCACGTCGTTGAGCAGCAGGATACCGGAATACTAACGGGGCTTGTCCCTTTTTACTTTTTTCTAAGCTAGGGACGGCCACGGCGCGCATTCACTTTTAATAATGCCCATTGGTTTTTTGGACGCTCGTTTTACCGCTGGAACCCGTTTGGTATGTCGCCTTAAACTCTTAGTAACCTCGGAACACGTATTAATATCGTAAAATTATAGCTGTATATTTACGATAATGCTTTTATTATTGTACGATTGCAGTAACTTCGAAAAACGTTTTATAACTATTCATAAATTGTAAAATGTAGGCTATATTTATTTTGCGTCTTTCAATATGCCATGTGACGCAAGACCAAGTTAATTTATTTTCAAATTCCGTCATTTAAATCTAAACAGAATTTGAAGACCGTAGTACTAAATACGAATATGAAAAAATGATTTCATTAAAATTTATGATTCTAAGTCAAAGACAATAAGCAGTGAGTTGCTACTTTGTGGTCAAGCGAAAGATCCTTTGTTTATACTCCTTTGTGCGACTAACGGTGACCAGCCGACATCCCTAGAAGATGCATTGTGACGTCAGCGCGATTTTTACAAAAATGCACTTTTGCTGTCATGCAAGACCCGTTACTAACTAACAGTTTCTTGTGTAAACTGGGACCCCCAGTTCGTAATATTCACTTCTCGGAACTAAACGTCTTCTGTAGAACAATAGATCAGGATGATATATGACAGGCCACATTTCTAAATCCGTGACAAATCTGAGGTTTGACAAGCTGTTGCTTAAAAGTAACGGTCGGTAGCTGCTGTAGCCAATATTCTGTTTTGTAATAATGCTACTACAATAAAAAAATATTTTCATAAATTCATTTTGAATATACATATTACAATAAGTTGGAACGCAAAAATTGCGATCATAATGTATCAGCGAAGTATATAAATTAATTCAGATACTGAACATTATCAGCCATTTCGCAACAATACCATACCTGTAAAGTACAACTAAAACTTTTAACGAAAGTTATCATTGAACTTTTGTTTTATAATTCTATTAAGACTGTATGGAGAAAAGAAATGAGGTATATGTAAATTAAAAAAATTGGTGTACTACTGCACCTATCTATTTTTTGTCATGAAGCAATAGTTCGGTATGTCAAAATGTTAGCTAATATATAAAGTGAGCCCTCAGAAATCAAAAGTACCAAGTTTAATAAATAGATAGTCTGCTTTACGATGAGATAGACGTCCATCGGTTGCAGTACAAGTAAAGTGTAAGAAATGAGAAATCAGTACTTTCTCTAAAAATAACTAATTTATTATAAACGTATATAAGTAACCCTCCGTTCCTTAGATTTAGGCCACATTATAACTCTTAATTTAATTATTATTCACTAACTTATTCACAGATCTATCATTAACAAATCTACTATTAAGGGTTTTATCGCAGCTCCGCAACAATAAGTCCGTTTGTTTGGTCAAAAGTACCCCATGGTTTGTAATAAGTGTTATCTTTATAATATATTCAGTGCCTTCACTGTGAAAGATATATGAATATAGACATCTACTTCGATAATATATATATTCATTACTGTAATGAAATAGTAAAAACAATACATTATAAAACGTTTGATTCGTTAATTAAAAATAATAGGTTACTCTATAAAAAAAATTATAGATGAATAAGCAACCAATGGATTCGACAAAAATATCTGTTACCAATTCAATTAACATATCGCCCACTCGTGATTGCAAATGTCGATTTTTTACTGAACCAGACTGTTCTATTACGGGACTATTTAATGAAATGGATTTAACATAGAGGATGCATAAAAAACCCTGTGATTACTTAACCCATATCCGGTATTTGGGCCACTCCGCGGCATATGGCCGTGTAACCCTTTGGCCCCGTTATGTTGCATTTGTAAAAGAACAGTTGCTTTATTTATGTGCATAATGGCTGGATTTTTTACGCGGTTGTGGTTTTTCCTATTGTCAAAAAGAGTTTTTTTAATTAAAATTCTATATCTTAACCGCTCAGTTTGATTCAATAATTTATAGAAAATATTAAACATTTATAGTAGTGCGCTTCGGCTAAATGTAATACATCAATAATAAATGTAATACATAATAAATGTAATACAAAATTATTATATTATACATATCTTTCCTAATCACAGAAATGTCCTTAATTATTGTTACTATTATTAACGATTTAAACTTCAATCTAAATACTTCTATATAAATCTGTTGAGCTTCTCTGTATATCTCGAGATGACTCAAAAACGGCTTGACTTACTGAAAATTGGTATGTAGTGAGAACACGTGACTGCGCTGATGATAGCCTATATAAATATAAATGACTATGTAAAACTGTAATGTCTCTTTATCTTTTCATTTCATTTTTAGTCAAATTTCATGATAAATATTCACATTGACATCAATTTGACCATGTTGAAAATTTTTGTCTGTTTATCTGTCTGTAGACCTTCATAATAACTGGTATGTAGTGAGATCACGTGATTGTTCCGATAATAGGCTATATAAGATATCAGTAACCTAATGATCAAGACAAAAGATATGAAATTTTTAATAATGATGTATACATAATTAATAGTCAAACTCGAACGAAGTCGGACGGGGCTACTAGTGTGTATCTAAAACATTAAGGTTCTCATTTTGACGTGATGGATATATTTACGAGAATAAATTAGCAGTTAATAAATATGCCACTTTCTCATTATTACGAGACAGTAAAAATGAACAATACTTAATAATACTCACTTCTGTTATTCAACCGGTCGATTATGTCGGTAGTAAATTATTATCCAGAGAATGTAGGCGCAGCGCTGAATCGTGCAGTAGCATTATCCGGGTAGAACTGTACGTCATGAACAATGCACTGTACGTGCCTCTGACCCTTGAAAAATTTAGCAGCGGGTTTTATTAGAAGAGACATACTTATTACAAATAAATATTTTGAACAAAAAAATCGACTTCAAATTTAAAGAAGGTGAATTTCTTGGTTTTATTTCTTATTCGTCACCCTTGGAGGTGGTACTGTTTTTTAAAATTTAACTAGGATCAAACGGCAATTATACCCTCTTAAACAAAAAAGAACTTTCGAAATCGATTAATAAACGTCAGAGTTCTGAGGTTACAAATATAAAAAAATACACACGAGCTAATAACCTCCTAATTTTTTGTAATCCTTGAACTTTCATTTTAATGTCTCTCAAAAAAAAATTGTTTGTAATTTATCACAACCTTAAATCACAATCATTTAATTATATTTATACGCATGTACTATTAAATAAATATATTTTGTAGTTTAACGTGGAACTTTGCGTGTGGTGAAAAGATTCCCGACACTTTGTAAGTATTTTAAAAGACATTAAGCGTGAAGACAGGGATATTATGGTTAGCTTTGATGATGAATCTTTATTTACAAACGTTCCGATCACTGAATGTCTACAAGTAGTTACTGATGTTCTTCGTAATAACAATATACACATAGATTACATGAAATTATTAGAACACTGTCTCCAATCTATGTAGTTACTTTCTGTATAACGGTCAATATTTTCTTCAAATAAACGGTTGTCCAATGACCCCAGTAGTTGCAAACTTATGAATTGAACATTTCGAGGGAAAGCCTACACTACTGAACCTAACTGCGTTAAAGTTTTAAAAAGAGACGTGGGTGACTTTTTTACTATACTTACGAGGGGATGGAGACAAGTAGAAACTTATTTAGCTCATTTGAACTCTGTACATGCCAGTATTAACTTTACTTGCGAAGTAGAAGACAATGGAAGGTGGGCATTCCTGACCATCGCATTAGAGACTCGCCGGAATGGCACATTTAGTCATGCAGTTTACCAGAAATCTACTCACACTGATAGATACCTCCAAGGCACTTCACACCACCACCCCAGACACTTAGAGTCGGTTGCCGGGTTCTGGGGTGTATAAGGTTGATTGTAGCTGTGAGAGCTCTTATACAGGACAGATAAAACGAGCTATATCCCAATGTATAAAGGAATATATAAGCGCAGTCAAAAATAATGACCGGAAAAAATCCGCGGTAGCAAAATACATCGTCAATTCAGATTCTGACCACTGGATCGAATTACATAACCCTCATATGATCTCCTCTGAGCGACATTACTTTCCACGTTTAGTAAGAGAGGCGATAGAGATCAAGAAATTTCAACGGGGAAGATGGTTTTAAGATAGCACAAACGTGGAATCCGGTGGCTAGTTTATGTAAAACATATAAACTACGTAAAACATATAAACATATAAAGTAAGTTTAGTGCATGAACATACAGTAAGTGTCGTGTGTCGTGATATGATACCTAAAAAAGAAAAACGAACTATACATAGGGTATATAATCTATCACGATCCATGCAACTGGGTCGAAATATTGGCAATATAAGACGTATCGTGAGTACCCGTTCATACTATCATTAGGTTTTTTCTGTCTTCTGTACGTTTGTTTTGCCGAGACTGTGGTCCATAAATATACTTAGATACGATAGTTGGTGTCATAGTCTGTTTACTAACAAATTATATATTTATAAAATGAGATGATTTATATTGAAATATATTTGAGAACAAGATTAATATTTAAATTATAGAAATATACCATAAAAGTTTGCTAGTAATTTTGAAAATATCATTTTTAAAATCTTAATACCTTCCACTTATGATTTAAAGGGTTTTAACGAGTTTCTTTTCATTCGTTACACTTTTGTCAAGACTGCAATTTAACTGACAATCAGAAACTGTAGTATCTTCTATGGGCGTGGTATCTCGTGTAGCTAAAGCCAAAGTAATGAACGTATTTATTTATTTTCACTTTTCGCCATATCCAGCAAGTGCGAGAGAGCCGTGACGAAGAGGCGAAGACGGATCGCCGATTCCTGGAAGCACACGCTTTCCACCGTCGACTAGCGAACACCATCTTCCAGAGGAAATGCATGCGGGTTCGTTGCACTTACAAACTCATAACCCCCTTTCTAAAGCACCGATCCAATTATGTGTACTTTCGCAAGCCACTACTGTCGCTCGCCTAGATACGGATAGGAAACTCGACGCGATGCGCTTGCGCACCCACCTGCCACTTTGACACTAGGTCTAGGCAATAAATTTAAATCTTGTGCTGTGCCAATGTATAAGCACAACTTACTAACTGCAATAATATATGTTTTACCATAAAAATAAGAAAAATATACCAATCGACAAAAAAATATTTTATTTTTATATATATAATATCAACTATTGAAATATAAAATGCAATAAAAAAAGTTTTATTGACTCGTTTTCATTTTACTTTGAACTTTATACGTATAATGTTCAACATAAACATAATAATATACTTATTGTAAGTCAGTCGTATTCAGTCAATAGAAGTCGTACTTCAAGGTAATAGTTAAATAAAACGATACGGGACATTGAACTCAATTGCCGAGAGTAAAAGATTTTTTATTTAAGTATCAACAATATCAGTTTCGTGACTTAAACTCATAACTCTATTTAGTTTGTAGTTTCTTATCAAACTTCTATGAGATACATTGTCTTCGTCTCTATCGGTCTATCTTCAGATGAAGCGTGTTTTTGCGTCTAGGCATGCATATAGCAAAATGAAACTAAATATCTCTATTCCTTATCATTCTTACAGAAATTTATATCTAGAATTGAAAACATAACCAAAATAAAGGAATTGAAAACATAAACCATAAATATATTTAGAATATTCACACATTAATCATGTATAATAATATTAATCACAAGAACATCTCCGTCATTGTATAGATATTGACCGATTTTAAGATGGCAGACTGGCAGTTGATACTCCATCCATAAAAGCATGACAATCACATTTAATTGTCATCATCCAAACATCATTATGTTTTAGGAGTTCCAGTAGCTAGAAAAGCTTAACTTGTTAAACTATTGCAGAGGCGCCGGGTGAGGACTAGAGTGCATTGACACACTTACCTACTGTACACTGCAGCGAAATTGCATTGTCGCGGCGTCACTAGCTACTGCGGATACAGGGAAACCATTATTATTAGACCTTAACTATACATACAGTAAGTACCTCCATTTCTTAGGTTCTGTAAAAGCAAGAAAAAATGTATAAAAATAAAACTTCATCCTCGTATAGACTTATACACTTAAGAGAAGAAAAATCTTTTAAGACATTATGTGTTATTTACTCAATTATATGTAGTCAAATTCACAGATATACTATAAGATTCACATTCACAGATATACTATAAATAACATGGTAATATAATAATTTATCGGCAAGTGTTGAGTCTTCTAAGTAATCGATTTTCATGTTTTTGACATTCTGGTTCATTTCAAACAGTATTTTATGTTTTGGAGGAGTGTAAATTTTGTAACGAATATAGAATGAAACGAAATATAATAACAAACAGCCTCGTAAGGTTTGTTTAGCTTTAATTTTCCGCGGGATTTATTGTTGACCTTGAGAAATCTAGTAGATTGTTATAATTGTTCAAGTTTTAGCTTTTTGGTGCTTTAAGTAATTAGGTAAAATTATAGTCCCTTTAAATGGATCAAAATAAATTGGTCGTAATATAATTTACTGCTCTTTTTGTAATCCACTGGCACTTTGGGAAAGCAGAATGATGTCCATGCCGGAAAAAAATTTCACTTATACAATTAGACGACTTTACGAAATGGATTTATATAAGTTACCTAATTGGAAAGTATTTACCCTAAGGCATTACCTGAACTAACTAGTCTTGACGTGAAGTAATAAGATAGAGCCCATGTCTTTCAGGAAGAAATGTGGTAAGGATATTTCAATGTGGTAATTTCATTTCACTCTTTGTGTAACAATATATTATATCCAATCGTCAAAGTCCCTTGTAGTACCTATTTCAGGGTACTATTGTTATCAACGCGTACGTCACTTGACCTCAAGGTGAGTACCATGTCAGTATTACTTGCTATTAAAATCTGTCACTACTAAATATTTATAAAGACATAACTTACTGAATGAATCAACCTTGATGAATTGATAAATATTCATGGATATCTATGTATATATACGGAATCACTGACGGAAAATGCAAGTCATCTAAACTTATTAGATCTGTTTTTAGGACTATTTTACAATAAAAACATTTTATGACATCGGATTTTATGACACCCATAATAATTATACTTTTAAAGTTTTATTTATTTTAATTAGTTTTAACTTTCCTAAAGCAAGGTTAATGAAATTATGTAAATTTTTATAGTACAATTAAATTCTATACTTTAAGCCACAAAACCCTATCGTTACAATTTGAATTGATTAAATTATCTGTATGTTAATAATGTTAGCTACAGAAAGACGATTTGCACTTGACACTGACGCGGGGTCAATGGCAGCGGCGTAGCGGCCGCCGTAGCAACAGTTGCGCCATTGTTATCTACAACTTCGACTCCATCCTACACCGGTGACCTCTTGCTAAACTTAGATCTTCGGTACAGATAATTGCTTGGCATTTCATAAAACCCGATGGCGGGCGGTTTTTAAGTGTGCTGTTATAGCGAAGATTTATACACAAATCTCTGCACTGATCTCTTATATAAGGTTCGGACTAAAAACATCTGTTACACCGACTCCAATACTGAATAATCTTGAAATAAACGCAGAACCAAATTGGAAACACATTACATATTTATTCAATCATGTTGTTATAAAAAATCTATCATAGTTTTATTAATTTATTGCATGCCGTAACAGTAAAGTTCGAGAGCTATCCGCTTATGAGATACTGAGCCAGTTCAGCCAGTTGTGCACATCTTGAGGTGACAATGAAAGTACGCGTAGCGTTTCTCGCTTGCGATAGTTCGTCAGAATAAGGCCAGTCGCGTTCAACGGCCTCGATCAAGCCGTTACCATGGCCGGACGTTGACGCGCTGACGTACTCACTATTATCTTAGACGTTATCATTTGCTATCACAAGTATTTAGTACACGACGCCTGACCTTGTCATTAAAAATTTCACTTACCCTTGGTAACTTGTTTCAGGATGCAGTGTGTAAAACGGTGGCAAACGTCATAAACTAAAACAGTTCAACTTCATTATCTCGCACAGCTGTGCGTTGTATCTGTTATAGTATTTGGGCAAAGTTACAAAAATCTATAGTACTCATATCCGTTAAACTATGTTATGATCTCAAAGATATGATAATTCAATAAATCCACAATGGACTTTGTAGAAAGTAATAACGGTTAAGCATACACGTATGACCGAAAACCGCGCACCGTCAGCGCGAGTTCGTGACTCACGGAAGTTCGGCATTCGCCGGTGACATAATAAAACAAATTAACATAATTCCACTTACTTCTGTTAAACCCCTTTTTCTTTTCCTTTACTCTTACTCACGCTAATCATTATTCGAGTCGTCGGTTAATCCGAGAAGTTCGCGAAGAAAACGGTAACTAAGTTACAACAACTACATCAGTATGCTCTGCACGTCTGATGAATACATTGCAAGTTAATTATTTAGATTTACCCCTGTGCAATATTTTTACCTATTTAAACTCCTGACAGTAAAAAAATATTTTTAGATTATTATTATTAGGACTCGCTAAATTTTGTATCTTAGATACAGCTTTAATTTTGTTTTAATTGATGTTGATTTATACGTCACAATTAACGTTGTGTTAACAATGTTGTTGTATAATAGCAGTACATCTACGTCAATCTATAAATAGAAATGTGCACGGCTATTCCACACATATTGTAATAGAAGAATTGATATCATAAATAAAATGAGAGCGTCATTTGAAGTACGAGAAGTTTGGCGAGCGTGTATGTCGTCGATTGCAGCAACTTTCCGGTAATGTAACAGTCGCGTATGCCTGTAAGAATTCTGCTGAAGGTTCGTTGAACTTTCGCGAGTGCAGAACGCAGCAGTAGGGTGGGGGAGCCACACTAGGTCACACCGGGCCGTCGGCACACTTACCTTGACTCGACGCACTCCGCGTCGTCGGCGTGCGCTCTAACGCCGCTGTCGCATAGAAAACTAGGCGACGCCCTCCCAGTTTTCTACGAATTATTTTTATGTAAGTATTATAACCCTGGCGGCTGACATGATGATGTGTGTCACAGTCTACTTAGTGAACCAAATGCACAACTGAAACTTCATAAATACAATATCGCCGGTACCTTGAATGTTACAGGGAATTGTCGAAAAACTACCTTTAATTGTAATAATCTTATTTCATCGATGTTCATGTACCAAGGGTTTTATTGTTCACTAAGAACAGAGTAGAGAGACTTTACTTTTTAAAAACAATTAATTGTTTGCAGTAATGCAATCTCAAATATACAAAAGACAATTGAAATATAATAATAAAACGGAAACAAGATCAGTAACGCTAACAGAGACGCTGAGCCAGACACGATATATGACATGGAGTAGATCCAGATGTCTCTGGCTACTAAGTTTACAAAACGCATCCAAAAATTATGGCACGAAAAATATAATGTTCTACTACTGAGGGTTCACGTTAGCAGAATATTCGATTGAAACCTGTACAAATGACAGTAATTCAGAGCAATCAAACAAATTTAGCTGCTAGGAGATGCGGCTGAGACAAAAATATACCAGTAATTTTAACATAGAAAAATGGAATTAGGTGCCTAGTTCAGACAATTCAGAAACAACGCATCGTCTTCATGTGGCAATTTATTCGTTCTCCTTTTAACTTCTTAATGTATTCAATCCTGCACTTTGAATTTATATCCATATAAGAAGAAAATATCACTTGTTTTAGCCTTTATTCCTAACACAGTGAGAGGAGACTCGAGCCCAGCTGTAGAATTACTTATGTACCTATTAGACGAAGAGAAAAATGAAACCATAAAAATATAATAGTATCTAACAAAACCAGAACCGGAAACGGATACAGAAACATAAGTAGAATATAAATAAATTGATGCAAATTTCAAATCATTTGATAACAAATAATGTGACATAGTTCTGACGTGCGTGTTTAGAACTGTTTTTCGTTTTAATAGCAAAAGGATGATTAAAGCCAGAAAAAATATATATATTTAAATACATAAGAAAAAATTATAGTGATAAAATAAATTTAATAAGTAAGATTGTAGTTCTTTTTACACCAATCGGATCTTAATGTAAAAGATCGGCCATAGAAAAATAGACGGGTTAACTTCTAATGAATTCACTTTCGTACCATCGAATACTATGCTATTGTTACCTTAAATAGTACATGATTGTGACCAAATTTATTTTATTTTTAAATGTTGATGCCTCACGTGCATTGAATATCATATTTATTAAAACTTATTATACCTATTTCCTAGATTAAACACTTCGAAACAATAAAACAACTACACTCACGCTTTCATATAAACTGCATTCGTATATTTATTATTTATTACGTACATTAAAAATATATCATGTAAATAGATATAAATTTCATCAAGCCATACAAACTGAACTTCATCTTGTATTTAATGTATTAACAACACGGCAACCGTATCGATTAGCATTAAATTAAATTATTAATAAAATAAAATACAATACTATAACTGGATACTCAGTAGTATCACATCAAATATTTACATAGGTACTTACATGCTTTTATATGTAACATTTAGGTACTCGCATACTTTGTAACTTTTAAATTATTGTCTTCTTAAACTTCTTTTATAATATCACCTACCTTTTATGCAGTTATTTTTAAATTTCTTTAATTATTTTATTATGATGAATGTTTTGTTATTGTTGTCAAATATTTGGCAAATGTCTTCAAGTATTGTCATCGTAGTTATTTTTATTTTCAATACGTACGATTTTGTCCCCAAACGTAACATGATTAATTAGGCCGATGAGAAATTTAAAATTCACGGAACAAGAACACGGAAAAGAATAATTCTAGAAAATTTGTCAAATAAAAGACGAGCTGTTTCACGAGAACGGGAGTCTCGCGTATTTTCTTAATTGATTATCTCTCTAGACTCCGAAATCTCCGCGAGCTGAACGCCGTAGACTCCATACGTCTCGTGCGCCCTAACGCACGTTCCACTCAACGACGACTTCATGTGCTAAACACCGCAGAGTATGACCGTCTTGTGCGCCCTAACGTACGCTCCAGTCGCTAAGGTATCCACTCCCGGAACACCGAAGACTCCGTCCATATCGGACGCCCTAATGCAAACGCCTGTCTTCAAAGCCTCTCTCTGCACGCCGGGGAAGCGACAGGCCTAGCTATGAGCCAAGACCTACTTATCCAGTCACTTTTACTTCTTTTATGCTATTGTCTCCTTTACATTATTGTAACATTTATTATAACCGCCAGGAATAGTTTAATACATTCTATCTTCTTAAATTCGTTAGGTATCTTTTAATTTTAACACTACAAGTTCATATCTGATATTTCACACGGGCAATATAGAAAAAAATAACAAAGATTATCGAAAACAGTTCAAAAGTAACGTTTATTTCAAATACTATTATACACACTATGATTAGGGTATTGACATTCAGAGCTGTAAGCTTTCTCATTGTGTGAAAACGTACTTACCGACGGGATATTTTCTGTCAGTGACGACAATGGTAACGATGTTATAGACCAGTGTTGCCGTTGATCTACATTTTATAGTAATTAGTTTTTCTAGATATTTTAATATAAAAAAAGTTGCAATCAAATCAAATTAAGGTCCAGAAGCTAAGAAAATTTGCACTCTAAATGTTGCCCTACAAACTCCTTTATCTTCTAGTGAGAAACCTCTTTAAATCTATAAAGCCGTTCTGAAGATTAACCCGCGCACATGGAACGACAGATAGACAGACAGACAACTTTTTTAAATCGTGGTGGTATCATAGAAATAACTCTATCTGCTTGATAAAACCCAGTTATTTTGAAATCACAGGCAGACTCAACTTTAATTACACGTACATATATATATGTAAGTATAGTTCTCAAATATCTGGGGTCTAGAAAGGTAAATCCATAAAAATTAGAGACAAAAAATACAGCATTATTTTATATGCAACATAACTAATCAAATACACTAGTCACAAGTCAAAGATGAAATAAATATTCGAATAATGGCAACAAGCAAATACCAGTGCAGTTCAAAAATCAAGCACGTTTTTTCTATCAGCCCCGGGTGATCGAACTCTGCAGTCTACATATTCGGCAGTGACGCGTCTTGCCAATGCGTAGACCAGGCCAATTTGAATTCAAACATAACTGCTTTGTCGTTATCATGTACGGAAAAATGATAAGTCAATGGAACCATATAGCAGAAAAATATGGTTATTCCATAAATGAAATAATAATAATGATTATAATACCGACAACTTGAAATTAAAATTTTACGTTTTCTTTCACTATCAATATTTAAATACAACTGCTTGCGTAGTTATTATTTGTTATGTAATTTCTCACAGAAAAGCCCGTGGTTTACTACAGTACTCAGAAAATGCTTCGATTATATCTCTAACATACTTACTATTCAGTTGTCTTAATAAGAATGATAATGAATTATTGAATAACATGTCAAGTAGATTTTTGCCATTCCTTTTTAAAGATATATCAAAAAATTAATTATTTGAATAATTGATATATAAAATACAGAGACCATTGTTTCTGATATTTTCAAAACGATAGCTTACCCATATGACGTGAGACGCTCCAATATTTTTTTGATAATTCCACCAACTTGCTCGTCGTGTTCGCAACCGAGGTAATGGCACCAAGGCTCTGTCTGTTGAACGTCAATAGGTTCTGTACCACACAATACATATATTCCCAACGCTACTCGTGTATGGTATTAAATTTTTTACTTTTTACTTTTCTTTACTTGACTTCTTGGTCTTGTAATGTTAAAGTGAAGCTTGTAATGTTTAGTGTGCTATGATAGCAAAGTTGGAGAATTTGCTAACAAGTAAGTTTACTATGACCCAGGGGTTATAGATGTCTATAGTCCACGATTTGCCATCAGCTTTGAACATAAAAAACGACTAAATTTTAAGAAAAAATAACATTTAAGAATGTTTATGAATTATATATTAAAAAACGACTAAAATAATAATTACCAATTTCGCCATTTTATCTGCATTAATAATAAAAAGTTTTGTTGCGTTTATTCTAATCTATATTTGCAAATAGTCGATATCGCAAATGTCAAAAACCTTGTTTTCATGCGGGTTACATCTACTTGAACAATTGTAACACTGACGACTAAATGGTGTTAACGTATATATCTTAACAGAAAAAGTCATTCATATGACAACACCGAGTCTGCTTGTAATCCAAAATTTATTAGTTATTTTTTTTTTCTAATTTTTATAACCTATATGGTAATGCGGTTAAAATAATATTCTATTGTATTTGATTTTATCATTAATAAAGAACATAATTATGACATAAGATGAGAAACTAAAAACAGTTTCGGTTTCGGATGAAGTCGTGTTTCAGACGGACACTAAAAATTCTAAAAGTTACGTCTATACCAGTAGTTATTTAATTTGTGCTTTTAATAACAATGCACACTAGCGTACAACTCCGTATTGTAAACAAATATTGATGTAAGTTATAACCAAAACAAATCAAATGAGTTTAATTAACAATTCGGAACAAAAACTGTATTTGTCACATTTTATGTTGATAAGGAGCAATATTAAAAAATGTGTTATCTGCATGCATAAAGCTCAGAGAACTTGAAGCAGTTGTTCAATACAACGCTCTGTGACGCGGCACGCAATATGGTACTAAAGACATAGTATACAGTGTCTACTTATCATAAAGCTTGTATAAATGTTTTTTTCCTTATTGAGGTTTTTATATAAATCTCTCACATTTTCAAAATCAATTCGACCATTACTTTATGTAAATTAACGCATTAATCGCTTTAATTCAATGCTGTAGTGTCATTTATTTACGCGGTACTCATATTTAAAGTTATGAATTTATGTTTATTTTATGAAAATCTAGTGCGTTAGTGCTTATACTTAAGCTAATAGCGGCCACTCGCGCCGCTCGCCACTCTAAAGAGTTCAACGCTCGTCAACCCAACTAGCTAGTCTCACAACTTCACACAATAGCGCTTTTTGTAGCCAGAGTTTTGGTTATGACATCATCTCCTCAGAACCCACAGCTACTAGATTCGCCTTTGCAAACAGGTAGCAAAATATCCATGACCATACGTGTACGGGGGAAACAGGAAATTCACGATAAAAATATATTCAATGACCGCAATACATTGCAGCTATACTTTAAATAATGTTAGGGGAATAAATAAATCAGCTTTTTAATTAATACTTTAAGCAACTGTTTTTATTCTAACATTTGCTACGTCAAACATTTTTTAAAACCGTTTTGACTTTCGTGCTTTCTTAAATACAAAATAATTTACTCATTTACAGGTTGTCAAACCCTGTAAGATTTTCTTTTTAGCTAGACTCTTCAAATGAACACGTCCTTCATCATCGTCATTATAACCCATATTTTTTTCACTCCTAGGCTACAGTCTACTTGCACAATGTGAGAGGTCAAACACCTGATTAGCCATCTATAGATTGCCCAATTTCAAATATCTTTAAGAATATTCTCAGAAACTTTCAGACATACATTGCTTCAATCATTTATTTATATTTGAATTATTTTATTCATATTTATTTATATTCGTCACAATGTTCAACGAATTAAAAGGGCATAATTTAATTATAATTATTCTATGCTTATTACACCAAGTTTCGGTTGTTGGTTTCTTGTAATAAAATAAATCTCACTATAATTTTGCGTAGTGTCATTAATGTTCTTTAAATACCTACAAAGTTTGGCAGTGACCAAAAATTGTACACCCATATATGACGTATCGTACTTGTGGTTTTTAAACCAACATTCCTGAAACTAAAATCAACGAAGATTGTACTAGGGTACTGACAATAAGTATATTGTACAGCTCGCTATCTCAGTGATTTAATAACATGTTTATTTACAAACGTAAAAAAAACTAGCATAAAAAATTTTGATAAGTTACAGTTCTGTGTATGAAATTTACCTTAAAAATATATTGCATTTATTCACTAATTTATACTGCAATTATTTCCAAAAGAAGGTAAGAAATATTTGCGAGAATTTAAGGTGTTACTTATAAATAAAAAATACGCTTAAATTAACATACACGCAGAAAATTTATTCGTAGAAAAATAATATTATATACTCCTCCTTGGCGGATGTTTGCGTTAGGTTTTTTATAGTAAGCGAAGCTTGATTGTGGCGAGTGTTGCAAAAACTTTAGGAATAATTCGGAGGAGGCTTTGAGGCTGTGGCCCCGGCGGTTACATAAGTTCATCTAGCTTCAAGGTCGAGGACGTTGCTCCCAAATCGCTGATTGCGTCCTCTCGTCCTGGCGTCCGCAGGGGCCACTTCACTGGCTAGTTTGGGCGTTCACTCATTTTTTTACCTTAATCGTAATTATACATACACTTTTTTAAAGTTTTTCCTTTGTACTACAATAACACCTCTGTGTCGTTGAGCTTCCTAATATTTTTCATGTTGTCGAATAAGATAGTACAAAGAACAAAATTCTAAGAAAATTAGGCGAAATAGAATCGACAATAATTATATGACATAAACAAACAAAATGTTTGTTATTATATAAATTCAAGGTCGGTATCATAAATGAAATAAATTACAAAATCTCAAACTAATATTATATTAAAACATACAACAGGCACCACAGAAAAGGCCATAAATCAAACGGCAACGTGAAGGAATTTATTACCCTACTTTTGAAAGAAAGTTCTGGTCAATTGAAAAAAGAGGATGGAGCTACCGCACCCCTTTCTTTTGCAGTCTTAGCTACTGAACAATAAAACTTTTCTGTTACCGTTTACCCTATAAATGGCTTCACGGGATGTATGGTACCATCATACATGGTACCGTTCTAAGTAAACAATAGACTCATTCACAAACAAATCAAGATGATAAAAATGACTTATTCACTGATTATATACATATACAACAATTGAAATTATATACATTACTTGTAGGTACCGTGGATATAACTTACAAATCAATAACTGAAGATTGTGGACGTAGAACCTAATTGATTCTTGATTCCAATGAAAATTTTGCTGTTATTGTATGATTTATAGTTTTTAAAAAGAATAATCTTTTTCGTCCTAAACACCTTACTTTATCTCATCCCTAAAAAACCTAAAATTGTAACTGTAATACGAATATATCAGTGACTACTTTATCAACATAGCATGCGTCTTCAAACCTGTTGTAATGTTATAGACGAAATCATCCTTCGAATTCTCAAAAACAGTAAAAACAGCAAATCATAACATTGCATTGCAGTAACTCACCATAGAAATAGCATGAGTTTTGTTACAGGAAACGTAACAACCTCTGTCATTTTGTTTTTGTCATCGCAATGTGTGTTTGAGTGGATGAAGAACCGTTACGATTTTTTATGCCAAGCGTTGATTATAATATGACCACCCTTTTAAAGCAAAAAATCAAACAGGGTCTCGGCAGGTAAGCAAACCCGTGATACAGGCTGCGATTACAGGCTTCTATTGAGGAGATGTATTTTTTTTTCGGTATCCTTCACATACACCCGTAACACATTTTAACTGTACTTTTTGTTATCTAAAACATTTCACAAAAATCTTGAACTCGCACTCGTGTGTGATGTATTGCGTTATTGACTCGATTACGATAACGATAATGATAAACAGCTACGTGCCATCTGCAATTGGATGTAATAATACAAATACATACAATACAATAAGCATAATACCAAAAGCACAGTAATCCATATACACTTTACATTTACATATGTACTGTGGTACACTTAGTTTTTAAGAATATTTCAATAACACATTTACATTTATTATGAATAAGGATTCGAAAATAGTTAAAAACGTAAATAAAATAATACGCTTATATTGGAAATATATAGATACGAAAAAAAAAGGTTCATAAATTTGATAACTGATGGCAAAATCGTAGAAATTTGAAAGCCCGGTGCAAGAGACTATCATAAATTGGAACAACAAAGGTAAATTAATTTCTAAAACTGCTGATATGAATGGTTCTTTATGGAGATGGTTAGTGAAGACAAAGTAACATATCCTTAAAGATCTATTGGAAGACCATGACCGCTTGAAGTTTCAAATTCGTGTAAAATGACAGTCCCTGAAATTTGAATTTAGAATACAGCATTAACTTCTTCTTTTTGCGGATAAAATCTGGGTTATGTGAATTATTTTCAACGTTGTATGAAATATATGCAGTCGCACTTGGCCAGTGAGTTGTGTACTGCTTTTATCCCTCACAATAAGAGAGGAGATCTGTAGCCATCAGTGGAACAGTTACATCTTGGGATGAAAAAAACTCCGTAAACCTATATGAACAGCTGGCGCACCAACACAATGCCGCATGCACTCTTTAATGTGTAAGAAGACGATAAGAACAAAGCAGGTACCTTTCTTACACTTTCATCCATCCTTAAATCCAAACCAATCAGCTCGTGGAACCAACCAACCTTCTGAATAACAGATAAGGCAACGACGTTATATTCATCCTGTTGTAGATCACCAGACTCTGTACCATCCAGTTTAATCCTGACGGTACTTGATAATATGCGCGTTTCTAGCTTTAATCGTTTTAAACTCAATCGTTAATTAATGTTTTTAGTTTACTTCGTTTGCGGTATCGAAGAGTAATTTAATAAGAGTGTTCCCCACTTTCATCTTAAATGACATCGCGTTGGAGATCAACGTTAAGTGTTTAAAATATCCAAAAGCAACGGTGGCTCCATACCATCACATATGAACTACAAAGAAACATACTCCTTCAAGTGTCAAAAATATGATTGGTTGCTAATTACACTTAAGAATAAAACGTAAATTTTGGCCGTATTAAGGCGGCCTAGAATACTCGCCCCAGTCCCATGCAGAACTGCAGAACAGGGTGTCGTAAGAGGCGACAGAAGCCAGCCTGTTTATTATCATCATTATTTTTAATAGGTAATTAATATTACTATTAGTACTAGTATTATTATCTTTCCATGATGCCTGCCTGGCTAGCTACCATCCCCTTGGTTGAGTTACCCGCCAAACGAATCATCGTGTTCCGGCTGGGGCTTGAGAGCCACTACTTTCTCTCTTGGCTGATAACGAATCTGTGATGCCTTTAGTGTTTAGTGTCCGTGGGCGACAGTGACCACTCACGATCAGGTGGCAGGTCTGCTTGTTTGTCGGCTATTTACATAAAAAGGTTCATGTCAGTCCTCAACAGAAAAAATACAATAAATAAAAGTAGGTATAAAGAAAGTAAACCAGCTCGAAAATTTCTCAAAGAACATCTTTTGAGATAAATAATAAAAATTTTAAAATTTTAATTCATTCGTTCTCGATAATTTTGAACAGGTTAACCTAGTTTTTTGTTTCGTGTTGATTGGGTAGTTTGAATATTTCTTTACAAATATTTTTTTTTATGTTTCAAAAAAATACTTCTTATTAATACGAAAATTAAAAACAGAAGTAAAGATGAATGAAGGTGAGTGCTAGGGTTACTATTCAGTAATTCTTGAAAATTAATATTGAAATTCCAGTCAACGCTCTTGACGCACTTTACTAAATAAAGCACTGGCACCAGACCCCTCCAGCTGGATTTCGCAGCACCCAATATACCTCGCAGTCACTCGCCCCACCATTTACTTGACTGTAGTTATATTAAGTAATATTATGATTCAATATTCAAATCTATTAATTATTACAAGGAAACACTTTGACTTCATTGGTATAAATTTCACCGATTATATTATCCATATTTAAGTATTTATATGTATTTATTGTAGGTACCTCTTCGTTCCAACACATAATAGTTTATATTTAACAGACTTATGATTAATATAGAGATCTACATATATGGATCGATATATCTTACAATATATGTCAAATGAAAATAGTTTACAAGTGCTCAATTGAATGAAAATTGTATGACATAACATCGGTCCCAGAACTATGTAGCTCTTTTCCATCAACACCACAGAAAGAAATGGGAAATGATAAATATTATTTGACAGTTGTACTAGATTACCTTGCCGGATAGGTAATAGTGAGCGCCTCGACCATGGCATTGGTCGACGGGATAGATGTTGCGTCTCGCTCGCACGCAGCAGTTCATTCACCTGGGCGTGTAGCGAGTGCGGAAGAAGCGCAGGCGGCGGCACGGGCGGTAGGCAGCCGCGCGGTAAGGACGTCTCCGACCATGAACCGAGCTACACATTATCAGTTATCCGGAGCTATCGGTGCGCTACGCCGCGTCCGCTCCACGATGATCCTATAACTCGTGTTTCGCATTTAACTAGACTGAATGTAACATAGATCTCAAACTAAGACTTATTTTTAGATTTACTAATTTTAAGTGACGGTTTAAGTGTTGTGTAAATTAGTTGATAAGTTTAGTGAATTACGCACAAAACGCTTGGGATTTTCATCGATGTGGATTTTGCTTCTGATGTCACTTAACTGGATATTTGTAGTGGCATTGGTAAGTCGTAGAATTAATTACAAATATTATTTATGTTGGCATAATTAACGAGTTAAGGCGTGACTTTTCTTGCCGTCAAAAGACATCAACGCGTGACTCTACTACCTTTTCTTCTACTATAATATCAAGATTCATCTATAATTTTTTTTTTAATTACATATAAGTACTTTTAATTCGTATTTTGGTCTATATTGAAAGTGAACAGTATGATAATAAATGAATTGGCCTACGATATTATAGCTTACTTCATGATAAATGTGAATAGATAAACCAACCACACAACTCGATGATTTTGCGGTAAATAATAGTGAAGTTTTCGATATCATTGTTATTAAATGTTTCCTGATCAATATGTTATTTTAAACAAAGATTTTTATTTTATATTTGTATGAAATTATGATGTATAAGGTAATTTTATATAAGATAATATTTTCAACATAGTAATATGTCCTATTAAATTAGTAAAGAGTAATAATAATCCTCTTTAGTAAATTAGGATTTTTATACACTATTTATCTATTTCGCATATACAATTTAAGAATAAGCTTTGCAATCCAATACTGTAATCTATGCGCGAATATTTTTATATGATATTTTTTACAATACTATGATTATGTTTTACGCGTAGTTACATAGTCAACATCGAAACATCTAAACTGTATAACATCATATACACACACAGTCAAATAAATGCACACAAACACATAGATCCAACTATTGTTATTGAGTTGTTGAGTTGTACAAAAACGCAACCTTGAACTTTTTGAGTTCAATTTCAAGGCGAACATTTCGCACACGTGAACTATGCTTATGTAACTCACACCATAAATACATTTCAATATTATGTAATAACATAATAAACAACCCTTACAATATCATTAATTTAAATAATACTACAAACATTTTGTATTATTATTTACAGGCGTTAAACTTATGTTCACTTTATATACGTATGTACGTATATACTACTCGTATTAAATATTATAGTCAAAATTTGTGCTGTGAAATGTTTCATTAAGCCACATACATTTTACATACGCATAGATACGTTGTGTATTATTATATACACACAATTACAACCAAGCGCACGCACACAGCACGAGCATAGCAAATATGATAAATAAAAATAGCATATGAAAATTAAAATGCGAATGTAGTAGGCTGGCCAAAAAGCTTCAAAAACGTTCCAAGCAAAATTGAGCCGCAGTGAGAGTACATAAAGCGTAAATTAGCATGTCAGGTTAGCAGTTTCGGCAATGACACTGACTACGGCCGATGATATAACATCAGGCTGACAAACCTGTGAAAAGTCGGTCGTTGAACCGCGACGCTCGCCCGTCGAGCTGGCTGCGAGCCGCTTTCGCTTATGCAATTTTATGTTTACACTACAGAACATAGAGTTCAATATAACTTTGACTTTTTACGTTCAGTAAATACAGTTAAGATTTGAATTGAGTTTTGTGACGCAATATTTTTCTGATTTAAGAAAACAATTAAGAGGGCGTTGTTAAGGATGAAAGACTTCAACGATGTAAACAAATGTTTTAAATTTTTATTTAACATGTTAAATTTATTTCAGCACATCGAGTTATAAATATGTTTAGTTGTTATTTTATGTAATTGTTTATTTTTTATTATAATTAAATATTAATACAATATTGAAGATATACTGTTAGTAACTTACTTCTATAAATTGTATCAAGTGTATTTACATTTGTTTATGTAGTAAACTGCGCAATATTTTTGTATGCAATAGATACATAATTGTAGAGAATATCTTTTGAAAAGTTTGCATATATGAAAAATACGCATTAATATTTTATAAAAACATTTTAGAAAAATCCTCAGCTTACCCAGCGAAGCAGAAAGTTAAAAACAATCAATGGATAGTAAAAAATAATCAATGTGTTAATACACGAGTACTGCAGAAAAATATAAATATTAATTCGGAAGTAGGCAACAGCGGTCATTAGAGTCACTGGTGGCCAGTGACCAATGCAGTCCTGGGTCTAATGTCAATGTTATATTTGTCGAATATTATTTAAAAAATAAAATATATCATTGCGACATCTGCAAAAAACGTTACATTTACAGTTACATCACAAATGCAATGCTTCTTCTGAAGATTGAGATAAACGCCTTATTAGCAAATATGGTGGACCGTAAAACCTTTTTAGCTTAAACTTAAAATCGTTCAAAACAAGTTGCATCACGAAATGACTTCAACGCTTAAACTGAATATCTGATACTACAGTTTAGCTACGGTTATGAAAATGAACTTTTAATCTGGACATGCTAAGGTTGTTTGAAGAGTGAGCACTTAATCCGGGATTGTTAGGAAAGTCCTTGATGGATAGAAAGTAAACGCTTGGTAAACATCGTAAGCGCGTGGCGGGGAGCGGGGGACGGGGGCGCGGTGAGGGCGGCTTAATGCGTGGAACCTGTTCGAGCAACGGTACTCCAAGCCCGGGGCGCGCACGCACCTATTATGTAATAACCATATTCATGCCCCGATAGCTTTGTCTTTTCACGCATTTGATCTTTTTGATTTATGAGTGACGTAAGAAAAAATATGTATGTAAACGATTGACAACGCAACATGACGACGATGTGACATATTAAGGTTTGATATGCATCAAATGTTTTGTTCGAATCTTAATACATATTATGAGGTAATACTACATTAGCCACTGTTTACTGATGAATGTAAAACAAATATTAGCATGCGATGTTGCTCACGATATTGAATTAAAGAATTCGTCTATGAAATGAAAAGTATTTTTAAGTTGGTGGTAACTATCTTCTCTATATAAATAAAATAATGACATATATATACATTTATGTAGGTATCCCGATTGCTTTACATCAAGACTATGCTTACATAGCTGTTCTAGAATCTGATAGAAAGCGTTGAGATTAAGTTTTCATAAATTCTATATATATATATACATGTATATTATTATCAATATACACTGACTGAACTGGCATACAGAAATATACGAATCGTAATAAAGTATTTGTTCCTAAAAAAATCTTCAATAGGGTGAAGATTTTTTCAGTGATTTTTACTTTATAACATTTCAATACACTCCGTTTTAACGGGTATCATTAATAAATGGACATCCATGCACGCAGAGTTCTAAGTAAAACAATATGTATGTCGCAAGCCTTCCGGTAACAATAACAATGAACGGTTCCAGTGTTGGACTATGACGATATTGCGGCGCCATATCGCTCCATTCATCATTTGTCACCCTACCGAATTACCAGTGCACAAATAATGAGCACACTTGAGTTACGTGCATTTATTTATAGCTTTGTTATTGTAGTCATTAACTCAAAATATCTGTAATTTACATTTAAACTGGTATAGTACTTCAATATTGATTATATATAAATATCTAACAGGTTGAAATCGGAAAATTCTCAGCATAGCTCACGAAAAACTTTGAAAATAATATTTAGATGCTTTATTTATCATGTAATCATCGATTATATATAATGTATCCAGACAGAAGTAAATATTAGCAACGTTAGATGTAAATATTGCATGAAATCTAAACATGATTGGATGTACTCGTAGATATAGTTATCTAAAATCGTTTGTTTACTAACTAAAATTAATACTGTAGTAATCAATTTTGTTAAAAATTATATTAAAAATATGTCTCAATATTTATACTTAAAACTCAAATGAATTTTCTTTATTAAACACTCGCGGGCCCCCCAATTTCGTTCGGGTTGAATTACTATATACACCTACATAAGTAATATATAGCTTATGTCTATCCGGAATAATCTATCTTTCAAACAGTAAAAAAACTCTTCAGATAGGTGGCGTAGTTAGAGAAATTACCTTCCACATATACACAAACTCACTAAAATTCACACTCTCTCCCTATCATATTAACATAGACTTTTTAAAATTATTTATTGATGCAGTAATATTGTGTGAAGTTTGGGACCCGAAGTTCCGATTTCACCCTCCTGTTTTTTACCGACGCATTCTAACTGTAGTAGCTTCCCATAGATACCGTTACCTCAAATGCATTAATGTACCATAATACGTCCGCATCTACCTGCTTAAAGAATTTGTATCCCCAAAGCCCTGCTAACATGCACCTAATAATTAAAATCAGTGGAATGTATGTTTTAAATTAAAATAGTTATTTAAAATCGAAACTCATCGAAATACTTCAGCAATATTATATAAATATATATAATTTTGGTTTGATATATTAAACATAGTGTATTAATATGATTGAAATTTATTGTGATAACCTATAATTGTCTCACCGTTGGGCTCAGATCGCTTCTCGCGACATAATAAAAACGATAGTCAACGACGCTGGATAAGTATGGATTAACAAACTTAACACACCTTTGAAACCATTATAGAGAAATCTCAGATTTTCTTACGATATTTTTATTAATGAGAGACCAACATTTACGCCTATAACCTATTATATCAAATATTAACGCTATAAAAGGGTACGTATTCTAAAATATGGAACAAGTGCATTATAGAAAAATAATATTATACTTACCTATAGACTCACCTCAACTAGTATGGGAATTTTGAAGGACCTATTAAAATTTCAGAAATATATTAAGTTAAAAATTTATACATATTATTAAATATTAACAGTAAATTATCGTGGTATACTAGATACACTAGTATTATACCGTTAACACATAATGTAAATTATCAAACAAGTAGGTGTTAGAAAACTAATATTCTTTCCTATCCGCTAACTCCAACTAGTTTAGGAAAGTCTGAAGTAGTACGGAAGTCGTAAAATGGAATCGCTGCACGGTAGTGACCCCACTTGCATCAATAAATCAACCACGAGTGATGTAACTACGCCATTACCATATGAAAAATCACGTAAACATACGGTACTTGGCATTTGTAGAGCACCGCATTAAATCCACAAACAATTTTTCAATTCTGAATTTATGAAACTATAATATGGCTAAAAATGATGTAACCGACAACATTTTATAGCATTAGGTGAACAAAGGATTCTTATGGTTATTCGATAATATTTCTTCTTCTGTTGATTTAAAACATCTAAGTAGATCTAACGGTATGTTCCTTTACAAAGACCTCACTGAGATTTTTTCTTATACAACTACCTGTGAATCAAAGTTGCACACCTGTCCTTTTGCTAACCAAGGATAATTATTTGTCTGTATTGTCACAAGTTTTATAGCTGTATTGTCAGCAAGACAAAATGTAAAAATTACCAAATTATTTAAAGTCACTAAAACTAAAGTCTTAGATTTTAAGTAATTTAGAGTTTAAATAGATTAACAAATTTAATTGCTGCACAAATATTTATTACTACACTGAATTAAACTACCGTTCAAGCGCTAAATTAAAAGTAGATGACTGAAAAGTAGATGTATTATGTTGGCCTTGTACGTCATCGAGCAAACGCCAAAATCGCAGACCAGTCCCAGAGCAAAATAATTTAAGAAGTTGAAACTAACAAAGGAAAGTAAACCGCAGTGGTTTGTTCGATCGATGAAAGTAAAGGCCAGTGTAGACGGGCGGGCGGTCCCGTTAGCTGGCCGGGCCCCGGACTCATGGAATACTAAACGCTGACATACTGCGCGGCTTTTGACCCTATCTACATTCTAGACTAGTACTTTACACTTCTGTGCACTCGATTTAACACTTATCAATTTCTCGTACTTAGGCCACAAACTAATTTTGTAATTCTTTAGACATTCACTATTTTTTCCATACGATGCTAACTAGATCGACCTAAATTTTTAATTATATTAGAATGCTTTTAAAGTATATATAATACAGTTTACTTTTTAATCGGGCTAGTATGGAGATATCTGAAACTATTGGCGATACAAAGAAAACATATAAGACTTTTTTTATGAAACCATTTTTACAATAGTCATTTTGTGTGAAGTGTGAGTGACCTATCGAAACTAATAATATCGTATTTTTTAGATGTTGAACGACTCACATATTTTTAAACATCATTGCATTACATCGGAAGAGAAGTAAATCAAATTTAATAAAAAAAAATTACCACAACACAATGCATTATATTATTTTAGCCTTCAATTATAGTCGAAGTACTTAAGCATGCGCAAAATTATTCAAAAAACATTTCATGATAGTATTTCATTCGATATTTAATTTTAACATATTATAACTCATAATATGATATTGATACATTATTAATAGTATACAATACGAGTATAAAGAAAAATATAGCATATGTGTGTATATATAATTTTTCTTCTGGATTATTAAATACCATTATTCTCTTCACCCACTCAAGCTTGATTAGTTGAGTTTGCTATGAGTCGATAAGTTCGCATTTATTCCCAGTTGTTAAAATAACAGAATATTTTACTACAGCTGTAAAACAATAACGATAAAATATATATTTACTAAAGAAAATTCTACTCAAAAAAGTTCTAATGACTGCAAAAAAGAAACAAAGTATGTTATTCCACGGTTGAGTCAAAATTACCGCTGTACAATTCGTCTTGCAATAACTCCTCAGTTTGTATGTAACATAATTTGCGCCCAAATGTTAAAAAATCTCTTTTCAAACATGTTTCAGCAAAAAATGCGATTTGTGCAAATAGCATTTTTAGACCATTTAGAATGGCTCGAAGGTTCTAACCATAAACCTTTCGGTCCGTTGTTTCTAATTTCTTTTGTACACATTTTTTTTATTTAAACGTTTTCTATTAAACAACGGCACACCGACAAAGCAGATAGCGCGTTTTTGTTACGCAAAAAGTGAAAAGTTGCCAGTCGTAATTTTTATATACATCATATTAATAATAAAGAGATTTGACGTTAGTCACATGGGTAAAGATAATTGCAAGTACGTGACTGGTCTTAAAGACCTACTACTTTAACACTGTTTTAAATTTGGTTAAGGGTTTAAATTGCAAATCTTAAACATTTCGGAGACATCCCCGAAAATGCAGCCATAAAATAATTGCCAGGGATGCAGAGACGTTTTAGTGCTAGATTACTTGAATTTTGGTGGGGATATATAGGCGACGGAGGGCAACGACCCTACGCAAAATTCGCTGCATTGGGCTAGGTCTAGTGCATGCGCGTATGTATTACCGTCAACACGGAAACGCCAGGAAAGGGAGCGCGCTATGCTCCTGAACCCTGGCTAGAGCAGGAAAAAAGCATGAATGAGCATTGAAGCCTACCCCAAGAAGGGGGAAATCGAGTTTGCACTGTGGGCTCTACTTCCACAGATGTACACAGTCATGTCCTACGACACAACGTTCTGAGTTAGATCAATAAAGCTTTTATCTTGCGATAAATGTTACAGATTCAAATATGTAATGGAGAAATTATAATGGTATATGATATTGAATCTCAACTCTTTCGTAGATAATGAAATCAATGAAAATAAACATACTTTAATGAGAATTATTACTATCCCGTTTATTCTACAGCTAAGCAAGGATAACTTACTTAGAATCTCCAAGGAAAACTAAAAGGATAATATATGTAAATAATGAAATGATATTATAACTGACCAATTGACACAATTGAATGGAAGAATAAACACATGCAATGACGGACAAAGAATCATGATGTTTACATAAAACATAACTTTAAGTAATAAGTAGATTTAACGATTTGTGTCATACCACAGGCATGTTATTAAGAAAAAGATAATTGTAATAGCAATTTGTCCATTGACCATTATTGATGTAACAAAAAATCTATTAAATTTATGCAAGGTTTTTAAGCTTTGCAATTTGCCCGAAACACGTGTTTATGAGATGGCAAGTACCAGTAAAATTTGTATGAGTGTCAACGACCCCTGTGCCCAATACTCATACAGTAAACGCATTTCCCGCACACAGCCGCGGTGCGATTTATTCGCGCAGAGAGCGCCGAGCGGCGAGCGGCAAGCGAGACGGGCGGCGCCGGGCGCGGGGGCTAGCGCAGTGGGACGAGGCGGCTGCGGCCGTTCACCCCGGAAGATTCAGTGTTTTGATACTGCTTAAGCCTCCGTCGACGTTGGAAAACTACATTTTCTTTGATGCACTTCGCTTTTCACGCTCTAATTGATCGCCAATTGACGCGATTTTATTTTTAACGCCGTCATGTATTCAGATGTGAAGATCACCAGCAGATTACATATGTTTCGATATGGTAAATAATGGTAATTTTAGTTGCTTTCACATATATTAAAAATAATATTATAAAAAGTAATTTTAATAGTTTTAATAAATAATTTTGAATAAAACTACAAATGAGTCCTAACACACAAATTTACGAAAAAATGAAAATTCAACAATACTATAAACATGATCTCCTACAATATTATTTAACACGACTTCACCTGCTGTTCTTTTAATAACCGTATCATAATTAGTACACCCAAAACTATACGCACATAATTACGTACTTCTACTTCAAATGTATTGGCGAACGCTAAAGAGAAGTACGAGAAGGTGGCTAGACATTATAGACATCGAGAAAAGCCGTTAGGGCAGGTCAGGGTGCGTCAAAGGGGCACGCGGCAATTAGGCAGTCACGTTGGAAAACTTTTTATTAGCTCTGAAATGTTTAACTTAAGTTTAGATTTGTATACAATTGTCTTGATTTCTGAAGGGCACTTTTTGCAACATCTGCTTATTAAAAACGTATAGTCTATTAGTTCATAAATGGACAACATTATATATTCTGATAAACTTTGTAATTATCGTTCCTTTATGATAAACGTCAAACTGTATATTATCATTTAGTTTAAATTAAAATATATATATATATATATATATCTAAATCTATGATTGATTTGAGTTTATCATAATATGAACATATTATGAACTCATTAAAATTTCTGTTTCTCCATTTAACTTATGCAAATTTGCAATTGATAGTGTACAATAGAAATTTAATGAATTATAAGCTATAAATTGAAAAATCATTATTAATACATTTATTACATAATAATAATATCAGTTCATAGGAATCCAGAAAATACAGAAATAATAATAAGTGTTTGTATATTTCCTATATACATTCCATAATACTTTAAAAAAAAGGCATGAGACACTCGAGACCTGGCCAGCTGCCGGTCCATTATTCAGAGTTCCAACAGTTTGAGGCTGTTAACAGATTACAGGCTGTAAATAGTGAAATCAATATTGGATAATGGTAGGTGGCAGGGTGCGGCTCGGTAGAGCCGACGAAGGGGGCAGAATAAATCACCCTTACTACGCGTTCTCTGTCAACGTATGCACATTACTGAGATTTCAATCAAAACAACATAAATCCTCTCTCGCTCTAAGCATACAAGAATAGAGAAGGAGACGACTATTGACGAGTTAGTATTTAAATTCGAGTTCAAACGGTAAGGGAGCTTGAAGGCTGTGTCGTCGACCCGTGAGAGTGAAAGCGTGTTCCGGGGTGGCAGCGAAGCGCCCGCCCGCCCTGCCATGGCTTTCGCTACCGTTCTCACGCTATCCGCTCCCTTGTTTTCAGATGTATTTCAGTTTATATAAAAAACAGTAATTACCAATGTCTTACTTATAAAGTTGTCAATTTATTTCGATGAATTTTGGAATAATAGGTAAGTGTAAAATAATTAGTGCAAAAATCCAAAATTACTTCTTGCGATTCATTTTCATGTGTGTCAAATATGACAGGCTATTGAGTGATAACGTAAACATTAGATTAGAGTTCATTAGGTGGCATTAAGTCTTAAGTGGCGATAGTATCGCCAAGTCAATAAAGTGGAAGCGCGTATCGAGAGCACGGTCAGGACGCGCGCCGCGGCCACACTACGGAAGTAATGAACTTGAATGCAGCGCTCGATCGCACTGCGCCGCTGTCCCGCTCTCCTCTAATCGGAGAACACTAGGCGCGAACGTGACGTACTCACTGCACTCGCTGTCAAATTCGTCCGCATTCTCCATCACGGGCCGCTTTCGTCGTCGATGCGTTTATCGGAACGAGACGCGAATATGTGTGTCGATTGCATTCTCGTTGTAAAAGTGCATCTAGGTCGGTCGGCATAGCACAGCGTCGGGTTAGTGCGACGCGCTCCGCGGCTAGACGTGGGGCAGGTCGGTGGTGTTGCATAATGCGCTCGGAGCGCCGCCGCCGCGCACGCCGGCCGGTGCCCGATCCCGCGTACCCGAGCCAGCACCGGTAGCCAGCTCTGCTCGCCCGTCGAGCCGACATGAGCGCGGCCCGCTGGCTCCGGCCGCTCGTCTCCCTGCTGACGCTCCGTATCCTCCTTGAGTACATCAAGTCGCTCGACATCGCTCTTGCATCCTAGGTGCGGGCCTAGCCACCGATTTCCGCCAAAGACGTTAAATAATTTACGTTACGCGCGATCATTAATTTATTCGTTAACATAATTATGATTTTATAGTTATTTCAAGAATGCCTGAACGATAACACATTGTAAGTATTAAACTTTAGAATGTTAACTTGTGTAGGTATATGGAATTTGTTAAAAAGACCGTATTGGTTTGAATAGCACGTGTATTTTTTATTTCATAACAGTTCAGTTAACTACAATTAACACGAAGAAAACTTCCGGTATTCAAAAATAAACATTGCTGAAGCGCAAACAATTTATTACAACAATAGCGTCAGCTTGATACATCATTGCAAATGGAGTAATTGATTACTATTAATTAAAAGAAACAATGACAATATAAAATTTTCCGTAGTTTACGAAAGAAAAAAAACTGCACTTATCACAATACTAATTTTATTTGCCAAATGCCAAATTCAAGAAATCAATTACAAAATCGTTGTCATCGAGTCGAAATCCGCATTTGCCATATTGGTAACATTCATTTTTATCTTGCCGATACACACACCTAGTCGCAGTGGAAACATCTACGTATTAAATTATTATTAGACTGCAAGGTTAGTTTTCCAATTGCACTAGCATGTGTATGTATTTGCAATATCATGGCCATATTTTATTATACGTTGCTACTTGCATAATAACGTAACTGGACCATAATATTAACGTAGCACAGCTAAATTAAAACTAAATAAACAGAAAAATATTCCTTCAGAGTGTTCTGAAAAGAAAACCAGTATAGCTCTACATCGTTTAAAACTTATTGATACTCATACATCTACAACAAATTAGCCCACGAAATATTTTAATTGGAAACAAAATAGCCGAAAATGACCGTAAGTTGTGGTCTCCTATATATATCTTGAAAATGTATATAATATTATATAAAGTATAATATTATTAATAATAATATATAATATAATATATACAATATTATTATGTAGTTATTTAATATATTAAATATACGTGACGATACAATAAATCATTGTAAATATTTTCTCTTCAGCTCCAGTTATTTAAATTATCGATAAAGGCGGCAAGTAAAGTTATAAAAATGAATCGTTTACATTTATTTGCAATAAATAGCTCTTCATAGTGTAACTTATAACTAAGTGTATGGGAGCCATTTACAAAGACACATAAATACCGCGTCAATGACAGTACCTTTTGAATTCATGAGCATAATGATGATTAATGACGATAACAGCGCGAAGAGCGCATGCGCGCGATGCTACGAAAGGGCAAGTTCAAGTGCAGCGCATGCGCCAAGGTTGCTTCCTGGTGCGCGTGCGCTCTATACTCGCGCGCTTCGATGCGCACATTTGTAATATTTGCATTGTATTTCGTAATTGCGGTTTATTTTGAAATTATAAAATTATTCATTTAATATTACTGTACAAGATTATTTCCAAATAATCCAGGAAGTAAAATAACATATATTATTTTTAAAAGTTGGTACTTTTCCTAAAATATAAATATTATAATTTATTATATATGTTAAAAATCGTTTACTTTTATTGGAATTTGATATAACCGAATTTTCCATTAATAAATATATAATAGTGTACAAACCTATAAAAATAAAAAAGTATATATTTTAAAGTCCAGACAAACAAATTAATTTAATTATAATTTCAGTTAGGTTTAATTGTAACCCCTTACTGGATTTCATATAATTCTCTCTTACATGATTCATTACATCACTTAACATTCCGTATTTAAAAACTACTAAGTTTGTCTGATCATTAGTATTTGCGGCCTGAACTTGTATAATTAAAGTTACGTAGACGACATTTTAATCATGTTATCGTATTATCAAGATAAGACCTGACCTTGTAGAAGGCTTCGGCCGGCCTAGAAATATCTGGCTAGATATGATCACTAACTTCTGCCTTGGAGTAGCATTTTACCCTAATCACAGTACATCAAGGTAAGTTAAAGGTAAACTTATTAAAAAAAACTAAACACCACTCTAGTTACATTTGTTCACGGATATTTTTATTTAATTTACACTTTCGTCGAAAGTGAAACTTCTTGTGTACATTATCTCACCATACTACTGTCGCGCAATAGGTAAACAATATAGACTCAATAACTCTAAAAGTTATTAACCGAATTCAATCAAATTTGGTATAGCGGTAACTTATCGTCAGGAACGTAATCAAAAATACTTTATATTATGGAAGGATCTCTTAAGGAGCTACCACATACACTGCTATGAAAAAATGTTTTAAAACATAAAAAACTCTCGATCTTTTTATTTTCAGAACTTATCAGATACTGACCACATTTAAAAAAGATCAATTCTGAGCCATTGTTAGGAAAAAAAGGATTCATATATGATTGTAAACAGTTTTCGGTATTATAGAACCTCTTTGTTCAATAATGAATTCATGTTTTTAAACAATAAAGCCTACAAAATTGAATTTCGGAATTAATATTAATTGGAATAAGCAAAAAAAGTAATAAGTTATTTTTTAAAGAATATAGTCGCGGACAGACGATGTCGGATTACGTAAAGAATTTACTTTCCATATAATTTTCATTGGAATTGGAGAACAGAATCGATACATCCTTTAAAAAAATAATAGTAATATAATATAATAGTACAGCTGTTATGAGCATAAAATATAGAATATTATTAAGGATGTATATATATTAAGTATTCGAATTACTGAATTTTTCATCATCACTGTATTATTATATGTAAATATAAATTGCTATGCATATAAAATTGAGAACATTATAATTTTATCGACTTTAAATATAATTTTAAACTAAATATAACTTTAAGTATAATGGTAGCGTTTGCTGTGTAAAAAATAAATAATCGTCCTTAAAGATTAGAAAAAATTAAACAATTTTGAGAATTGTATTTTTTGGAGGAAAAGTTTAATGGTTTAGGCTAAACTGGGAATTCGCCAAGTGAAATAATGGGAACGCATTCCTTACACAGTACCTCGAAGGTGATGCAGAAACCTCTGTGATGACAGAGAACCGATTCATTAACTCATTCTCCTCATTCATGATCACTTCGATAAACATATATGCCGAAAAAATAAAGCCGATATAAAAGATCATTTTAAACAAATGTTTCAAAAGAGTTATATTAAATTAATATTTAAAATGTCGTTAAACATAAAAGACAACTCGCGGACGTAGTAGCGGGTAACAGCTAATTATAATATAAAACAAATAAATACAGTCCGACCACATCCACAAACGCTCACGAAGACCTCCTAGTGGTAAAGTTGTCTCCGCACAACCATATACATCTGTGGGAGCAGTGGGCATTACTAACGCATTGTTGGCAAAGAAGTATGTTTATTGCATCTTAACTTATCTTTAATAATTATTATTCACTTTTTAAAGGCTGTCGGTAATTTTCTTTTATAATTGCATCTTGGTTGTCAATGGTGAAATGCAAATCTTGTTGATCTTGCACGTGAAATTTTGGTGAAATGCAAAACTTACCTACAAACTTCAATTTAATAAAAAAATATTAATCATTTCCAAAAATGTTATTCTAACATTACAATTATAAATCGTCATATTTTTTTACAAGCCTATTTTTAAATACAACTGTAAACAGTAATTATTGACTATAAAGTAATTTATATGAAGTGCATTACATATTCAAATCGGAACACGTGAGCAATTATACATCGTATTATATAATCAAGTGAAAACGTGTTGGTTCTTCTACTGCAATCATACCTTTCCACGATATCAGTCAGCTTATTTTTACACTATATCTTCCAGTGTTAAAGTTTGATGTTTAAATCAAGATTTCAGTTTTAGTAACAAATGGTTCTTCAACAAACTGTTTGAAACTTAAACTTATAGGAAATGTTTATAATAAAATTATATATACTAAAAGATACAATTTAGTATTGAAGAAGTCTAAATTAATCTTTTTATTGTAACTGAAGACCCTGCTTCAATGGGCGCATAATAATGAATTGTGGTGATGTTACTTTTATTTAGGCACTAGCAAACCACCCTCGCTTCGCTTTAGAAAACCTACGTCTTACCCTTAGAAATAGCACCTGCATTGTGTTAGGTTTTTCCGTTCTATGAATTAGAGATTGATTAATTTATAACTTTTGTATTTTGAACGGATTGCGATGAAACTAACTAACTACGGGGTCTTCCTTCACCGCTGCTCTCTCACGGCATGTGTGGCGGGGGTTTGCGGTTCTCAAGGGTCTCCCGGTGGAGGGGGAGGGCCGGCTGTTTAGCAGGGCGGTTTGCAATGAAACGAACTTTAAATATAATGTGATGCTTACTGCAATACATTAGTGAAAACCATACTGAAATCGGTTAAGCCATTACTGAGATTAACGCTAACAAACGCACAGATAAAAATTCTAACAACTATTGTTTTAGATTCTATTGCGTTAATAAAGGTCCCTTATAATAGTTTTTCTTATATAACTATCCATCATGTACAGAAAAGGTTCAGTTATAATTTTATTATATGTATAGACTATTTTACTACGTGCCTTTATTTATTGCTTTAAAATCGATATTTATTGAATTTTATAATATCCTAAACAACTTAAAATAATTAATTTAAGTCTATTGACATATTTCTAATATGTTCTGAGGTAGAAACTGCTGCAGGAAAGAATGATTTTTAAATTATAATAGCATCTAAGGCTGTTTTAGAATAACTTACAACAACATAACAAGCAAAACGTACAAAAGTTGTTGCTTGTCGTTCTATATCGATAACATAGCTCACCTACATTCAAGATGAAAGAAAAAAAAGATTTAATCAATGGAATCGGCGTAGTAACAGTTTTATAATTAGTAAAAATGTGACAATTATAAGAACAGAGCCGCAGGATCTGTCCGCGTGCACGGGCGCGACATTGCGCGGTCGAGTTGCGCAATGCACGGTCACGTGCACACCCCCGGTCTCGTTTTACAAACATCTTCAATAAACAGTATAAGGTCTCTAACAATTCCCTTTCGAAGTCAATTACAAAATAACCGATTACCTCCGTCAAGCCTCGTGACAAATTCATAATCTCTGTTTACTTGTTTCGTACCATTTGATTTTAGGATAAATTTCGAAAGTTTATTGCTTACGCTATTAAGAGGTATTCTAAATTTAAATTTAAGATAATAAATACTAATCCTTATGAAACTATTCCTTTATACTAGATTTTTTGACATCATACATGTGAGATGTCGACCAAAATATGATATTTAATAGTTTAATATTTCAAGGCCTGAGGTTGTAGCCACTGAAACATTTCTGTATCCGTTGAAATACTTGTACACGGATCCGTTAAGATGTATTTTGTGCGCCTACACGACCCAAAATAATTATTGCTGTAGTATGTGCACGGATACTAATGTTGTGTTAATTTATTTTTTGATCTACGTATAAATGACTTAAAATATCGCAACATGATAAAAAATCTAACTTTTAAAATATGTAGTTTATGAATTCTCATTCCTCGAAACTTCGTACATTTTTCCAGGTAATTTTTATGATATCCTGTGTAATATTACTATTGAGGTATATGAGTATTATTAGTATTTATGAGTATTGGGATATTTTTGATATAATAAATATACTATTAATATTATTGGCAACAGCACAAAACCAAAATGAATTCTGAATATTTGCTCCCAGGTATAAATTACAAAAAAAATAGCAGCACAGGAATTGAGGAAATTAAGTTTTTCCTTCGAATAATGTATGCAAACCCGAAAGAAGTAAAAATGCTTTGATAGCTAGAAACCAGATTTGGGTAATATGGCGGCTGAGAAATTTAATTTGAAATAAGCTGCTTCCAGATTCAATTCTTACTATTTTGCCAACGTCTTTCGTGCTTTATCTATGAGGACCGGTGTTATCACGAATTAGTAATGGACGGAGACCAGTTCGCCACACGTAGATGTTTGACTACTTAACTATCTAGCAATATTTTCTAATTCTTATCTTATTGATACGATGGAAGATATATAGCCGGCCCTATTTCAAATATCCCCTTCATATTATTATAAACCGGGTCTACCAGCACTGTGTAAAGGAGAATGAAGTAGGAATTAATAGTTAATAATTAATTATGAATGTATGTATGATATTGTATTTGTAGTAACTATCATCAAGTAAAAAATGTATTGTTTGTTTTCAAGTAATAATTCATATAACACTTTTTGAAGACCTATTTCAAACGGATATCCAAATTGTCTAATTCTTAAGACAGTCTGAAAGGATTACGTTAAAAAGTATGTAAAGTAAAAAGTTTGTAAAACATTGTACAACATATACAAACTCATAACCGAACTTTCTACAAAACAATAAATTGATATTTTAAATTGTAAATAAAATTTACAAAGTGATTTTCATGAAAAAGCATTTCTTTTTTTGCCAAATTGAAACAAGATATCAATAAATATTTAATTTTATGTAAATTAATTTTTTTAACATTTTTTTCCTTTCTTTTTGCTAATCCAAGTTAAGGTTAATTTAACCTATAATACTTCGTTTATTTTTAGGAAACGTTTCCTATTGGTTATATTCTGTATGAATTGATCTATAAAACAACATTTTATTCAATTGTAGGAACTTTGATGATCTTAAATGACGTTCATCCTATATGGATTTGAAAAAAAATTAAATTATTATTAATATGTAAATTTATGAGGCATATCATAAGTATAAATATAGTACTTACCAACAATGTTATTGAACTCCGTAAGCGTAATCGAAACTATTGGATAGATAAATATAAAGAAATATATCCAAAACCGTAACCGAATTCAATAAAAACGTTTCGAATAATGTCGGATAGAGCCAGTCTAAATGAAACACGTTATGACAATTTTTCGCCGTCCGAGCCGATACACTACCCGCGTCGTTCGCATTTTTAGACAGTATTTATTATTTAATTTTTAAGGTGATTGTTTTTTTTCTGACATTTAATACCAAATATTACCTATGAATAAAGTCAAATTGCTACCTTGTAAATATTTATTTGTTTTCCAACTCCGAAATCATGTAATATCCAAAACTAAAATTATCCAAAACAATCGGATAATCCGAAATAAATTCGCAACCGTAACCGGCATAAATATTATTCATATATCCGTATCTATAACCAAATCTGAAATTTCATATTCATAACATCCTTAGTAGGTATTTACATTTAAAACCGCTTAATACTATAAAATAATTATGTCATTGAAAATAAAACCTATAAAGAGAGACCTACTCTGCAGTATGACGTTAATGAATGTAATTAAATTGAAATCAAAAACTATATTCAAAACTGCATTTACATATATTGCTAAATCGCTGCTACATATAGGTCTCGCTGCCTTGTAATGTTCTTTCTATACCGGTAAACATCCCCATGCCATTACGTATTTATGATAAACATTTGCGGCCGTATATGCAACACTCAGAACCGTATGTACTGTTTACAATACGGCACTCGGACAATGCTTGCGTAATCATTTGAATGTCAAATGGAGCCAGTTTGAAAAACAAATTTTTCGTTCTCACCGAGTGGTGTCGATGGCCGGTGCTGCGTCACTTCCGACTACAAATTATGCAATAACACGTTCAATGCACACATGTCGTCTGCATTTCTCGACGTCAGTGAACGAACATTATTTTATTGTATAACTATACCAGTTAGCTATACTAACCCTTCCTCGCTTCGCTTGGGAACACGTGGTCCATGCACTCATTAATAGTAAGAATTGTCCGGAAACAAATGTAACGTTTTCATCGTGCATTCAATGCTTTTTCAAATTGGCACCATACACTTAAATAATCTTGTTTAATCACTTCGTCTATTGATAAAAATCATTGCAATATATATATTTTTTTCAAATAATTGCATTCAAGGAGACACTCCATTTTATTAATTTAATTATCTTATATTTTGCAACTGCAAAACAAAACAATTCATTATACCCCATTATAAAAATATACATTTAAAAAATATACGAACAATGCGTAAACAATGGGCGATCTTACCACTAAAAGCGATATCTTGCAGAAAAATACTGTTTAAACAGATAACTAAATACAGGTTAAAGGTTTACATACACATTTAGAATTTTATGAAATCAAAAAATTCAACGAAGAAGAAGGGTAAAAATCGATAAATACTGAAAAGGATCTGAAGTGAATGGAAAAAAAATAGAAGAATATTAAAAAATATATTAAAGTAACATAAGTACGCTTTAACTTGCCTTTTGAATGAATACAGTACATAGACAGACAGACGGAAAGTAGAATTTTTAGGAAAACTACATGTACTTACCCCACAATACCAAATACGTATATTAAGTAGTGCGGGCTATTTTAAATTGTAATATTTTACATCTACTCTTTTTCTCTTTGTTATTGTAAAAAAATGCAATTTATAATTAGTGTTTTAATCCTACCACTGCTTCCGTCTACACGTGCAAAATTGGCAAATATTCAATAATACTGTCAACCCGATATTAAATATTGAAATTATGCTTCCGCATTGTTTTTGTAACTTGAAATTTGAGACTTCTCGTTATTATTAAATTTGCCATACAATATATTAACATATATTTTCTTCTAATGTTCAGTATTATTTGTTTTCAGGTACCTGCTACATCGATACATGGAATAAGAATCTAGTGATATTCAACGACCATCAAAATGAGACTGGTAAATACAACTTA